>JAPQRP010000015.1:24495413-24505525 GCA_037367295.1 Apogon hyalosoma | reverse complement strand
AAAGATACTTATTACTCCACTTTTGCATTTGTCTGACAGATACTTTGCAGATGATGACTTGACATAATGGCTTTTAATTTACAACACAGTACTATACTATACTGCACTGTACTGTACTATACTATACTGTACTGTATGCACTATACTATACTGTACTGTACTGTATTGTATGCACTATACTATACTGTACTGTACTGTATTGTACTGTACTATACTGTACTGTATGCACTATACTATACTGTACTGTACTGTATTGTACTGTACTATACTATACTATACTATACTGTACTATACTGTACTATACTATACTGTACTGTACTGTATTGTACTATACTATACTATACTATACTATACTATACTATACTGTACTGTACTGTACTGTATTCTGTATTGTATTGTAATGTACTATACTGTACTGTACTATATTATACTGCACTATACTGTGCTGTACTATACTATACTGTACAATACAATACTACACTACACTACACTACACTATACTATACTATACTATACTATACTGTATTGCATGTATTCCAGACTGGCTGTGTTGTTTGTTTTATTGCTGTATTTCTATGCTCAAGAATATTTGTGAAAATTTAATTTTAAAAAAAGTAGGTAAAACAGAGGTATTTATTTTGTTTTGTTGTACTTATATACTTTCACTTTTCCTTCTTTCCCACTTACCAAAATTGCACTGGCAGTATCAACTTGAAATGAAGCCAAAAGTCTTAACTAAAACAAACTGTACAGTGTGTGATGTGTGGGCCCCTCTGTCTGAGTTGACTGACCGGGATTGCATTCAACCTGCACTGACACAACTCAAGCGGACAACCAGCCTGACTGCAGTATCGTATGAGCAGTGGAACATCAGTTTATGTAATAGTTAAACAGGCTCAAAACTACATCAATGTGCTGAACTTTCTTCCAGACCATTTAAACAACATATGGTGGTGATTGTCATGGGTACCGCTCTGGATCTGCATTTCATTAGCTTTGCAACATGCTTCAGTCATTGTCTCAGTTTTGCAGGGATTGCTCAATTTTAAACCAAAAGTGTAACAGTTAAGGACGACGTGCATAGTCAACCTTAAAAATGAACAGTCATAACCATTTTTTGGATGTCTCTTCATTTTGACTGATGACCTTACTGTTAGAATAATTATATAATCTCACTGATGACTGTTCATCTGATACCAAAACTCAAGTGTCCTCAAATTGACATCCAGTCGGACTAAAACTAGTATCTAAATCTAAATACACTGCGTTGGGACCTGCATGTTCCTGTCATCAGGCTACAGATCTGACTCTAATTACATTCCCTGGAACTGGTTTTGACTTCGTCTGTTTATTGTGATCTACGATATTCTCTGACTGTATGAGTTTACCGTGTGATGGCAACGTGCGGCAGGCAGAGGCAGCAGCAGCAGCACGGTCCTGTACTGATCTTCAGTTTATGTTTCCTCGCTCGCTGTAGGAAGGCCTCATCGCCACCCACCTCCTCCAGCATCATGATGAGGAACTTAAATACCACAATGGCAAAGTAGCTGGAGAAGACAAAAGGAGGAGCAACGGGTTAATGGGAATTTAGAAACCAGAGAAGTAAAGTTAATGAGACGGCACAAACAAGAGCAAGATAAAGAGAAGGGATTACCACATGGATGAAAAAACAGACTAAAAGAGATCAGAGGGAAAGAAAATGAGAGCCTTCTCCACAAATTACGCAACAGTATCACTGTTTTCTATAAAACTCTGTGTACGTTGTGAAGTTCATGTTTCCCCTCTGTGATTTTGCCCCGCGGGGCTCTGTGACTGAAAACAACACACTGAGAAAAAGAAAGCACAAGAGAGGGAAGCAGAGGAAGAAAAACCCACCAGGCTGAAGTCATATCAGTGACCATAGTGGCTCTGGGGATCCACATCCCCAAGCATGACATGGTGGCAATCACCTGAAAACGAACAGAGAAAATGTCAAACACTGCATGAATACAGTAACATGGAATTAAAGCACAGCCTGGACTTTAAAAAGTCTTCACCTGGATTTAACTGCAAATAGTTCCACTCTTTTCCCTGGATACTGACTGTAAGGATTAATATGTTTTCGTACTTTAACGTAATTAACTTTTCAATTATTAAGGGAGTGATATTTTGCTTTTTTAAATGGAATTATGCATTTTCAAACATTTCCCTGTGCTCTACATAAACTGTTAATGCTATGTTAGGGTCTGAATTCTTCATTAACTCAACTCCACAGGTCCATCTTCAACCCTATTTCTCTTACCGGTGCTGCTCCATTCACCCAGATGATTATACTCTTCTTTTTGGCTGGAACTTTCTTATAGATGTAGATACACTCCTCTATGAAGACCAGCATGGACACTGCTGCCATAAAGGTGAGCAGCGAGTACAGGATGATACCAAAGATGTCCAACTCTGGAGGGAACAAAAGGAACTGATGAAGTAAAAGTAAAGTAACTGGTGTTTATGTTAATAGAGCAGATGGACACGATGAGTTCTTTCTTCTTTCGACTGAGGCAACAGTCAAAGATGGAAAAAACAGTTGACTGATGGTTCAAAGTAAATTCGAGATACACCTGGGCGTGTTTGTGCTTATGTTTTAGGGGAATTGGCAGCGTATCATTTCAGGGAAAGCTTTGAGGATGTTATCGGTGAACCCGTCCGTTCAAAAGTAAATTACTCAAACCATTGATGAATGATGATAAAGCTGGAGTTACATCCGACATGTGAACAAAGAAAGGGGAAGGGAAGGCTGAGTTAATGGTTTCAACATGTTCTCCCTATATATATGACTATTATTCTGCAACTGCGTCATTTATTCTCTGGCATCCTGAGTCATTAGTGGGGAAACGTTCATAACAAACACGCATTCCTACTTTGACGGTAACTCGCCAGAAGTGGTCACAGACTATTTAAAATCACTTTTTATTTACTGTTCGGGTTAAAACGTGAGGGACAGAGCTGCTCTCTGGTTCTACTTTAACTACACTGATCCTTCGATCCATCTGTAAATGTTTATTGTTTCCCATCAGCCTCACCTGCAGAACACGTTGAACATTTTTGCTTGTGCAAATTTAGAAGGAAAACACAACATTTTGGAGACAGAACACACGTTACATAAAAAGACATGATGAGTACGGAGTAAAACATGTTACTATTGATAAAATGTTCAAACAAACTGTAAAATGTACTGTAAAATCACTGTTATTATGAAGAAATGTGCATTCTGTTTAATAACTGATCACTGAAAAAATTATCATAGTGGCTAAAGATGAAGCAAAGAAATAGAGAATGTAAGGACGTCAGGATATCGTAGTAATCTAATCCTTATTTGAAGTATTTGTTTTTGCACCTATGTTTAACACAGAGTAGAGATGAGACAGAAAACACAGGCAGAAAGCGAAAGAACCAAGGACAAAAACCACTACAGGTCACCAGGGTGGATATTAGTTGTATGATCAAATAAGGATAAAAAATAGATAATTTCATGAAAGAAAAATAATTAGTAGAAGGTGCTTCACTGGGTAAAAAAATGCAAAATGTGTATGAAATGGATATAAGAGACTCCGTTGTTCCTCAATGAGCGGACTATATAAAAAAACAGGAAAAGTGGAAAAGACTGTAGCAAATAATCATAAAACAACAGCCAGAAAAATACAATCCTTTACCAGGGACATGATTGTTTTCACAGATTACAGTACTTTTTCTTCTTATCCTTCCAAATGTCAATCTGCAAGGTCTCAAAAACAAAGTGAAATGGATAATCCAATTTTTAATCTGAAGCCTAACTCTGACTTTATAATGATATCGCCAACATCCCAGTAAAACTGACAAAGGCGTTTCTTCATAACGGGTTGAAAATGAGACATCAAAGCTCTGCGTGAACAAGTAACTGCAGTGTTCCTGGAGCTTATGAATATAAATCAATCTTGCCCAATATTTACTGGGCATGTCTGTGCTTTCAGAGTGAAGTCAGTGGCCTCAGCAGGGTCCAAGAGGAAGGCCACTGTAGAACGTGACTGCACTTGGAGAGGATTTATATACGGACTATGATGAGATTATTAAAGTTAAATCTAAGGAACAACTAGACAGATGAGACGGTTTTCATGCAAAATCCCAGCTGCCATAACCAAATACCTTTTACAGGTAGCAAATTTAAAGGGTTATAATAGTCATATATGATTGAAGAAAACTGCATTTATGGTAAACAGTTCAATCAAGCAAACATACAATCGGGCAAAAACAGAAATTCAGATTAAGTTACTACTCAATGACCATCATCATCATCATCATATCATCATTATCTAGTCATCACAGATTTTCTGGTTGTCTCACTATCTCACCATTCATGCAATTTACACAGATCAGTTCAACAGCCAATAAGTCAAAGACCAGTAAAGTAATGTTTCTCTTTGCTGAAGATCTAATCTGAAAGACTACTTCATAAATGCCACTTAAATCAGATACCTACCAGTAGACCTAAACATATCATCATTTGTACTATTTTACTTCTATGTTTTGTTGTGGGTTGAAGGTGGCAGAGAAATTGACAAAGGACACCCACATAATATTGCACATCTGCTATTTACTTTTTTTTTTTGTTAGATTTTACTGTACTGTACATACTGTGTTTTTAGACTTCTTTTCTATATATGATTCACATAGTCTTGATGTATATATTCTTTAGTGTTTTTTTTTTATACTGATGTACATATTCTTTAGTGTTTTTTATACTTTTATCTAGCCGAGAACTACCTGTAAGCAAAATTATGTTATGGGCACATAATGACAATAAACACTCTTGAATCTTGAAGAAACTCGCCTAACACTGGAAAAACTGCCTTTTATTTATCTGTTCTGTTAAATCTTTGATCTTATAAAGTGTTATAAAGAGTTACGTGCTATGACCAAAGAAATAAATCATGGTTTTTATCAAAGATATGGTTGATTTATGTCTGGCTATATGAACTGAAGACAAAACCTGAGTCCAAGATACTTTCTTTACTAAAACTACATGAATGCATTTTGAGCAAGAAATGTCTCCAAAGGAATAATCTCATTATTGAAATGTAGGCATTTTTCTTGATTTTCAGACAGCAACACCCTTGATAAATCTAATCAATTTGGCAGATTGGCCAGCCCAAGCACTCAACTTCCTTCATGTTGTCCTATTATCAGACATTTTAAAGCACTGACTACTGAGGTCATTTATCCCATGAAGACCCAAACATCCACTGTCGACTAAAACCATCTACTGATCTAAAATGTTTAATACCTGTTGATCCACTAATCCTATCAATACATGTAAATAATTGGTGTAAAATACAATTTGTCATCTTTTCATGGTCATCAAATATGACCCATTTGGACGTTCAGAGGCTCCGTAGTGAATGTGGAAACACCGTTATCTTCTGCAAAACTGATTCACCAGTAAAACTCATGGGGTTGGATCAATAACAGTGGATGGAGACACTTGGTTTATATTCAGTTAATGATATATTTGCTGAAAAAGTCACCTTTTCTTCAGTTTTTTCTATTTCTGATATAATCTTCAACTTTAATCTGAGCTTTTATGAACATCTACTTAATCAGCAAATCAAATATAGAAAATACCATTTTTTTTTACAAAAAAAGTATAAAATACAGAGTATAATATTACAATAAATGGCAATAAATCACTTAAGAAAGGTTAAAAAGAGAGAAAACTTCATTTGGGAACTACCACAATAGTCACATTGGGTCTTTATGGGTTATTTTAGAAACAGGCCTGATACTGAATTGTTAAAGGCTGATAAAGTAACTATAGTTTAGAACATAAAAACACCATATTACCCCTGAAACCACGAAAATGACCATTTTGATTTTATTTGATACCAGATAATTTGAGAAGGTGGACATGCAAGTCCAAGCAATAAATACCTAAACATACCGTACAACTGCACTGTAAAAATAGACAATACCGAGTGGGATATTTACAGTTCTATAACTTTCATTTTCTATCAACATCAGTGATTCCAGTCTTATATGACTTACCACTTATTACTATGGAGTAGCAGATCACTATTCTTAATAGAACGTCCAAAAATAAAGCAGGTATCTTTGATTTTTAATCAGCAAAAATGGCCTGTTATTGTACTCAGTTATGGAATTAGTTAAGATTTCAAAGTCATCATGAAACTAACTTTTATACCTTGACATTTTTATGATTTTAACTACATTTTAAACATATATTTTATATTGATTTGACTATGTTTTCTGAATTGCTGTAGTTGGATTTTAGTTGCTGTATTTTCATGTATGTCTTGAATTTTTTATAGTGTAAAATCTAACTCTTGGTATGGATTACATTTTGTATTCATGTCTTGGTTTTCTTTTGGTGGTGAACTGTCTTATCTTGTAAACCACTTCATAACAGTTCTGAAAACTCCCATATCAGTACGGTATTACTTCTTTACTAGCATTGACTTACTAGTATGACAAGGTATTAAGGTCAAGGTAGACAATGTTGCCACAGCCTCAATGTATAAATCTGTTCATTTCATGAGCTTAATGTAAAGTTTTACATCAATTGTTATTTATTTATTGATTTTATTTATTTACATGCTGATGGTTGTATGATATCAGATAATTATAGACAGGATATAAAGGATACCTGAGCTTTAACAGTAATAGTAAATATGGACCCATTTGGCAAGCAGCAGATCACTGTTACCCCTGTTTTCTACTGTGTTATAAAGTGTTTGCAAACAAATAACCAAATATTAAACTTTTTTTTAATGTTTTTTAATAAATCTATTGTCATTGAGAAGTAGTGGTCACCTGAAAAAGTGAGGGGAAATCTTTCCATTTGTCAAAAAACACCGAAGAGGACAAATGGATGCTTTACATTCACCCAGATCCATTAAAAACAACATGCAGGATCTCCATAAATCCACAGATCAGATGCAAAACCTACTCTTCGAAGAGACTTTACTGCTTTTACTTACTGACTATGATCTCAATGGCGAGGGGAGGTTGCTGCCTGCAGCTCGGATCCATAGTTCGGTTGGATCCATTCATGCTGTCCGATGTCTGCGACCACAAACCTCACAAATGCCAAAGTCCCGTTAAGTGGAGTGGATCCCAGAGATGCGAGTGTCCAAAGACGCGCCGTGCGTAAAAGTGTGCCTCTCCGCTCTCCAAGGAGTGTCCTTAAAGTTTCAGGAGAACGATATATAGCCTCCCAGTTTACCGAAAATACTTGTTGCAATCGCTAGACCCTCCTCTTTCTTTTCGTAATTGGACAGTGGGTGCCCACGTCCGTGTAATTGACGTAACGACGTGGATGTGAGCGGTCACGCTTCTGAGTCGACGGAATTTACAGGTATTCATCTCATTTGGATTTTTACTGACTCCCAAAATGGAAAAGGTACTATAATAATTAAAACAGATGAATTATTTGGATGTTAATCTGTTTTTTTTTTTCTTCTTCTTTTTGGTACTTACGGAGCCAAACCAGTCTATATAGAGTATTAATTTATCCCAAATTAAGCCTATATATGTTGAATTTAGTGATATTTTCCTGCCTCTTCCCCTCATTTTCATTTACAGATCAATATTTTAACTTTTTTTTTTTTTTTTTTTTTTTACCAAATTCCCAAGCCCTCCCAAGTATGTGCTCTGGATTCCACAAAACACCCCATAATCTGTGCTCATCTGTTGTTAGATAACTGGGAAAATTACTTCAACCCACAGAAAAGTCACTTATAATGGGACAGAGGATGGAGGAGGGGCAAGTTTAAAGCATTAAGTATGTGTGTGGCGGGTGATGGGAGGGGGGTAACACAGGCACTCACATCACATGCCCACCGTTTCCATAGAAACATGTGCAGGGGTATCGTCATGTGAGACATTTGCTGCAAATCTTTCTGAGCTCTTGGCCTCACTGGAAGAAGTACAGAATACATGTAAAAGAGTACATTAAAGAGTTTACAACTGCATCCAAATGTGCAAACACAGTCACCATTTTATCAAACCTTTTCACATGTTTCAACAGTACTTTATGCAGTTTTTTATTTTTTTATTTTTTTTTTTTTTTATTAAGTTTGCCTGCCTCGTCAAGTAAACCTTGTCTTCCAGAAAGTAAGAATGCATTTCTGTTTCTACGCCTACGGCTTAGATCAGCATGTCCCAGACCTGCATGCAGAGACACATATCTGGGATGATGAACAAACAAAAGTGGAGGGGCAAAAAAAAACATGCAGACATATCCTCATATGCACTCATAATATCCTCATCACCACCTCAGCGCTCTACGTGTGTTTACCTTTGTTACTCAGTGAAGTTCAATTTTGCGTGATGTTACAGAACTATGACTCACTGTTATCAAACCTGACTTACATCCGGCTGAATTTGTTGCCTCAGGTCAGATTTTATGCAATTGTTCTATTACAGGAGCGGCACACACTAAAGCAGGGGTGTCAAACTCATTTTAGTTCAGGGGTCACATACAGTACAGTATCATCTCCAGCAAAATCACAACATAATAACCTATAAATAATGTCAACTCCAAAAATTTTGTAATGCTTTAGAGTGAAAAAAATAAAGTTACATAATGAAAATTTATTCATCTACAAATTGTCCTTTTAAAATGTTTAAATAATATGAAAAAACATTAATAACTTGAAATATCCTAACAAAAATAAGTGATATTTTAACAATATTGTGACTCAGTTTATCATTTACACATGTGAATTACGTGTGGCACTACAAAGGCACAAAACACTCACAACATTCAGAATTAGGGGTGGGTGATATGGCAAAAATATCATATCATGATTTTATCAAAATAAAATCATGATCTTGATTTTATCACAGTTCTTTACACTGATCTTTGAGACTAATTTACAAATTTCTGAACAGTGCAACCAAACAATTTGTCTATATAAAATATAGCCCTAAAAGAAAAAAAGAATTTAGCCCAAAGAACTTTCCAGAACAATTTTAATTTAGTTTGTGCAATTTTGCCAGCATGTGCCAAGAACAAAATGTAAACATCAACACTCTGATTAAGTGCATTTTTGAACATAAAAACTAAACTGCACTTGGTTTTTGAGGGAGTTTTCAATAAACATGAAAAGCAAAAAAATAAAATACAAAAAATAACAATGACGAAATGCCCGTTTCAAATAATCCTCCAGGCTTATTGCACACCCCTAGTCATAATATTGTTAAAATTATACTTACCTCTCTTGAGACATTTCAGGTTGCTGTAATTCACACTTTTTGTAAAAGGATTGCTTGTAAATGTAAACACTCATTTTTTTCATTCATTTTCTGAACCCGCTTTATCCTCACTAGGGTCATGGGGGTCGCTTGGAGCCTATCCCAGCTACATAGGGGTGAAGGTGAGGTACACCCTGGACATTTCACCAGTTCATCGCAGTGCTTAAATGTAAACATTGTGATGTAATTTGACTTTTTTTTTTTTTTTTTTTTTTTTAACAATAAAACAAAGACAAAATTTTGGAGTTATCATACACATTATAGGTTATTATGATAGTATTTTATGGGTTTGACCCACTTGAGATTACATTGAGCTCTTTGTGGCCCCTGAACTAAAACTATTTTGACACCCGTGACTATTAATATCTTCAGTGTAATTTTCTGCATTTCACAAATTCATCCCATGGGCCAGACTGGACCCTTTGGCGTGCTGGTTTTGGCCTGCGATCTGTATGTTTGACATCCCTGCACTAAAGATTTAAAGTTTATACTCATCTGCATCAGTACATTTTAGTTATATTTGTCGTTACGGTCACTTATATGCTCTATAAAACGCATTTCACATCAGTTTGTTTGCTTTAGAATTTTATTAGCACCTCTGACAAACACTGTTTCTACACCGTAAAAAATGACCGTAGAATTAACACTAAAAAGTTGTAAAATTGCAACATAAAAAAATTGTTAGTGAAAACACAATATAAAGTTATTTGAAAAGATTTTTGTGTTAACGATTAAATCAAATACAGCTGTAGGTTTTACAGGAAGAGTATGTTAACAAAAGCAGATTTTTATGTAGAAATTATGTATTTCTGTTGTTTGACAAAATAAAA
>JAPQRP010000015.1:24479877-24491009 GCA_037367295.1 Apogon hyalosoma | reverse complement strand
CCCCCCCCCCCCCCCCCACATCCAGCAACATCAGAGAGATCAGAAAGAGACATGCGTATTGAGAGCGACATCAGGAATATACAGTGTCATTAGGTCCATCTCTCTTCAGTATGAATCAGAAAGTTGCATATAGATAACAAAATTACTTGGAAAAAGACACGATGAGCAACAGAATGTAATGTTTTCTCTGGTGTGTATATATATATTTAAAAAAAGTACTGTGTTTTATTAATCGCACCCTTTGAATCACTAGCGCATCCTATGTGTTCAACACTGACACAAAAACAATTCACTGCTGAATCCCAAGCACAAAAACAGCTTAGTGCTATGGGTTCAATTCACTTTCATTGTAAGCTTTAAATTAAATCTGAATGTGTTACTGCAGCAAAAATACATATTAAATACCGGATATGAAAAAAATAGATATATTCTGAGGAAAAGTGCACCTGAAAACTAGACTGAAAGTGAACTGAGCCTGAGCCAGATGTTGATCTACTGTGGTAGAAAACTCTCCTTCTGAACGACTGCAGATAACTGGAGCCTTGTCTCCACCTGCCAGCCAGCACTGGTATTGCAAGGACATCATGACCCACTACAGGCAGGAGGGATAGATACACCTTGTAGAAAATATTGCGCAGTAGCAACTGTTAGATACAATTTGGTTATGATGACATTGGCCAGTGAGATAAAGCTAGGATGCTGTAAACACTTCAGGTTCCGAGGTCAGAGCTCCTGACAGGTCAGCCCTTATTTGGCAATGAATGTTGGTGTCTTAGTAAAGGCTGAGCTATTTAGGAAAAAATAGGCTGAAAGGAACATTGTGAGGAATCACTGATCAGTGTAATGAACTGACAGGTAGTGAAGGATGCTGCACATTGCACCGTGTGAATCTCCCAGGTCAAACAGTCCATATACAAGCAGCATGAATTAACATAACTTGCCACAAAAACACATAAAGCTGATCATTTCAGCTTATTACTTCTCATTCACACACACACACACACACACACACGCGCGATACACAATAAATCATATGATCGTCCAGCATCTGGTATACTTGGGATGCTTTTTGGACATGATAAAAAGCAGCACGTTCTTTGATGGACATCGATAAACTACAAAGTGCAAATGCGCCTTCTTGTGCTCTGATATCCACAACGCGATCCAAAACCCAACTATAGTCTTCCCCATTTCACACTGGTTCAGTCCACTGAGCAACGTGGTAGAGTCCTCTGTAATATAGTCCAGGTTTTAGAGGAAAACATCCATCCCAAAAGGTGCAGGCCAAACATACGCTGACATGATGAGTTAAAAAAAAGACTAAAAAAAAAAAAAAAAGGTTATGCAAGTAAACTGATCCATCTCTGCGGATGTACTGCCTTTCCAAAAATCACAAGAGAGAAAAGTTCAAATCCTCTACTTGTCTCCCAATTCTCCTAGAGCTTTTTGCCAAAGCCTTTGAAAAGGTGCACCTAGAAAGGTTTTGGCACAAACATTTTCTGATTAAATTATCTAAGGAGCTCCAACTCATTCAGAGTTGTGAGAAAAAAAAATAAAAATAGAAAAGAGGAAATATGAATGTTTGAATGTGTGACTATTTTTGTGAGCTCATATGGGAGACGGTGTGAGAGAGCGCAAGCTTGTAACACATGTTGTGTGGGGGTGAGATCTGCTTATGACACTGCATGCCAAATTGCCAATGCCATAGATGTATCACTGTGATGGCCAAAAAGGACGCATTTCCATAGTTACTCTGAGCATGAGGTTGCACTGGGAGACGGCTACCATGGTAACAAACTAAACTGCTGTGTTGCTTAAGGCATCATATTAGATGACAGAGGAGTTTTTCCTGTGGCAGAGAAGAAAAGACAAGAAACAAAACAAAGATAATTAGGTAGACTGCTGTTAATTACACAGCTGTTTCTAAAATGTACATAATTATGCAGTTGCAAAATTATACATCAAAAGTCTTGCATCTGTGTGCAACAATGACTGTTACTGACACAGAGGGATCAACAAGTCAGAGCTATTCTTCAACCCATAGACTGAAAAGAGACATGCATGTTTACCTGGTTAGGACTCACTCTCCATGGAGACTGTAATGGTTTCACTTCCAGCTGTGAAGCCAAACAGCAAATGTGATAAGGTGGAGGGTAACAAACAGTGAGTGTTTAACATTAACATTAATTATATCATTGCTGGTGGGTCGTACCTGACTTGAGGGTGTTATTAGCCAGATGGTCTTCGATGTTGTTGGCATGCTGGTCATTGCTCAAGAGGCGGTTCTGTGAATCGCTGAGTGGGCTCACAGGAACATCGGCAGCACTGGACACATGCCCGATAAATTAAAAAACAAAATGACCTTTGTGCCACCACCAGAACCTGACCATAAATCTCTCAGTGCCATGTGTGTGGAAACTAATACAGGTTTTGTTGCTGCTAAGATTGGTCACCTTTTATTGGGCTCTGGATGCAGGGTCACTGTGGCCTGCTCTGCATCAATGTTCACCAGCTTCGTAGGGAACGTCAGACCATCTCCCTGACTGTAGGAAACAAGGACAAGAGAAACCATATTAGGCAAGGTCAATCCTCAAATCTACACTGATGACTTCTATCTCAGTGCCATTTACCTGGTGAAGATGGGCAGCAGCCAGTACTTTTTCTGGTCTCCAAAGACTTGGACAATATTCTTTCGGAAACCCAGAGAGAAGCCATTTTTATCAGAGCCTGTCCTAAAGACTGGTGCTCTAAACGCCTCTGAAAAAGTACAATGTGAAGGGATGGGATGGAAACAAAGACAAATATACCAATAAGAGAAACTGAAAAAATTAACAGAAAAAGTGCTACAAACATAGAAATACAGCAAAAAGAAGATGTTAAAGAGACCCCTGATAAATGCATCTGTATGTGTTTGTTACCTATAGTGGATCGGTTCTTCCCTACAAGCCACAGGTGGTAGCTGAAGAGGGACAAAATACTGATGCAGAACATGGCCGCCACAAAAAACAGAAATAAGACATGGAATTTGGCGTGAGTGTCTGGCAGCTCATTCTGGGGAAGAGACAAGAGAGGAGTGAGAGAGGAATCAATATCAAATTAAGATAACAGACATTTGAGGAAAGAGAGAGAGAGACAGAGAAAAGGAGGCAGAAAAATGAGAAATAAGATGTGCCATGTGAACAAAGTCACAATTACACAGCACTGCATGCACATAACGACAAAACACCATGGCAACGGTGGTGAGGCACTGCAACACTAAAGGCTTTGGAGGATGTCTGGGTTACCTTTGGGCAGTTCTCTGCCGATTTCCTCCGGCAAAGCTTTAGTACAAACAGAAACAAGACCGGTTAGCAACACAAGGAGAGAACAGGTAGGAGGGGATAGAGCACTTTGAAATCAGGACGCAAGTCAAGGCCAAGTTGGGTGAAAGGGGAGAGGAAAGAACAGAAGGTGAGCAACTGCACAGTGTGCCAAGAATGGAGAGCACAAATCACAACACTTACATGCACACTAATATTCTACTGGTATTGTGAAAATCTTAAAGGTCACATAAACAGCATATCCATTCGGATATTCTGAATCAGGCTTTTATCTGAAGGTAGCATTTTCCAATAAAGATGCGAGATATGCTGGATTATTCAGAGTTTAAGAACATTCTTTGAGCCTGTAAACAGTGCAATATTATGTTTTAATGCGGTCTGTAAGGCTGGGGTAGTGATGCATGCCCAAAAGAAGCAGAAACACACCTTTTTTTTTTTTTTTTAAATATCAAAAAAGACTGGGATGTCAAGGTGGTTGAAGGAATTTGCAGTTAGCCACCAGCAGAAAATTCTTTTTTAATCACAGAATCGCACATGCGTATAAATAGCAGTTTTAACTGGATATTCATTTTCATTATCCATGAAAATAACTTGTTAGGGATAATGTCTTTTACAAAATAGAGAAAAAAATTGGGATTTTACGTGAATGTAAACATAGTGAGAGGAAATCAAAAGGACAAGTTGAGGAACTACAAGAGAGGAATAAAAACGAGGGGGTGTTGGCGGCCACGAGTGGTGTGACTGATGTTCTGATAGTGGGGAGGGAGACAGAAAGAGAGAGATCAGAGAACAATGATCTAGTGTGAAAGAACTGGGGATAACAGTAAGGGAAACAGAGATGGGTCAGAGGGTGAAGAGTCAGAGGGGTCAGCGAAAACAGAAGGGCAGCACAGCTCTGCACAGGAGAGGTCAGCACCATGCACAACCAACTCGCAACACGCTCACTGAAGCTGTGATGTGTACACAAATCTGCATCCTCCCGCATGTAAAACCATGCCCTGCGCATTCACACCAACATAAATTCACATTCACTTCATGCTGACTGTGAGTGTGCACATCATTACTCACTGTCCAGAATTTAATGAAATATTGCAGTACGGTGGCTGCAATAAACAAACAGTACACCAGCGAATAGGCCAAGAAGAGGATGAAAAACTTGTAGTTGGAGAATCCCACACAGTTGTTCACCCTAGGGATACACACATGCAGAAAGGTCAGATTTGACATGAAGTATATTGAACATAAACTTTAGAAACCTGAACAGCTTGAAACAAAGTTTGCGTTTTTCTTTTTTCAGGATTTTTCCTGTGTAGAGAATTGTGAAGCAGCCATCTCCATCTTACTGCACAACATAATATAGTTAATGATATGGTTAGATGTAGATAAGTGGTTATGTTAAGTACCTTTATTGTCTGACTGTCTTTCTGATAACATCTTCATCATGTACTAATATAACTCAAGTGGTGTAGAAAAGAGGTTGTTAACTTTAATGTAGGCTGTCAGTGAATCTGTAATTATTGCAGCTTTTTCCATCTATTGTTTTCAATAAGTGTTAGTTTGATAAAGTAACAGTGAATCTGAGATGGTTTTAATGTGACAACTGTCAATTTCTTCAAGCAGATTATTGCTATTATAATCCATAAAATATTTTACTCATAAAATGGATTTGCTTGAGCAACTTACAAATACCACCTTCACCTCATTTTAACCCAGTAAACACCCTGTTTGTATAACTGGTAAATCATGTTTTCAAATTCAAGTTTTGGTACTTTTATTTTTTTGTGAAAGCCTCTGGCAACATGTCTCACTGTAAGTGAGATATTAAGTCAGTATTTCTGAATTAAACTCAGAACATTTCACATTCAAACCAAATAACCAAAAAGCTCTCTGCTTTCAGAAGACTCTTATAAATAGGCTTTTAAACTACGAAGAGGCATTACCTACCAGGGACAGTGGTGGTCCATCTTAAGCACACACCTGCAAAGATGAAAGCAATTTGAAAAAAACAAGATTATAAAAGCACAAGGGCAAACCTAACAGTTAATGTTCTGTTGTGTAAAAAATGCTAATTTCTTACATGTCACATGCGGAGCAGTGATGACACCTGTCAGGCTTGATAACTTGACAACGGTCACAGTAACGGATTGCTGCATCGTGTTAGCACAACAGTAACAAATCATTATTACGCAGGTGTATACAGGCAGATAAAGAGAAAAAAAAACAAAACACAATCATCATTCATTCCCATGTACCTCCAGCTCCTGTGCGGGTGTACAGAGGCAGACTAGAGGCAGCCCTCCACAGGATCTCCTGCTGAGATTCTGGCCGCTCTTCCTTCTCATAACGCTCCTTCTCAGCTTTGGGCAAGCAAAACTAGAATACAAAAAAAAACAAAAAAAAAAACAAAGAATATTCTTGAAAACAGTCCATCAGCAAGTTGGTTTTATGGCAACACAATATTACAAACATGCAGAAATAGTGGGCTTGTTTGGGATAAGTATACCTCTTTGGAAGGGTTGGCAGGTTTGGTGAAGATGGTCTTCCAATAAGACCATACAAACATGATGAACGAAAGGTGGAAGTAGATCAGGTAGACAACTACGGGGAAACATTAAAAAAAAAAAGCATCAGGACCAACAACATACACGAGTACATGGTCTTAAAAAGCTGCTGGTATGTGGGAGAACTAACTGAAGAAACCCTGTACAACTACATATTGAACTGATGAGACAGTAAAACCAGTGTTGTATGTGGGGCAGATGCTCCGATTCAAGCAGGCTGTCCTCAGCATTTTGAGAGCACAAGAGCACATTTTCTGTGCCAGCCTTTTTAGCTAAGTCTACAGAGCATATTTCACCAGATCGACGTCAGATTATCCTAATAAGCAGAAAACTGGCTCACATCAGTGGAGTTCCTTTCACAACCTATTAAACAAATATTCTTTTACTGCACACCACACTTACTTTTCTCTCCTATACTGGGGATGGTGACTGTAAAGAAACAAAAGAGAGAATAAGAATGTTAGATAAAAAATAAATAAATAAAAACAGTAGCAACAAATGTGACAGGGTTAAGGAAATGCAAGTGAAATTATACTAACATCTACTGCACAAATTCATACTTCCTCTTCAGGTTGTTTTTAGATAAACTCTCCATTATCATTAAGTACATTTATAAGTAAATATTGAAACATTGTCTGGCTTTAAAAAATCAGTAATCTGTAATCTTGATTTTAAGAAACAAAAACACAGATTAACAGATTAACAAACACATCATTCACAGCTAAAGTATATGACATTAACCGTGTGTATTACTACATTAATCAATACATACTCTCTGTAAGCCAAGACAACTCCTAGCAAAGCAACAACACGTTACTTGTACTGTGCAAATAGCCGTTAGTCTCGTTACACACCCAGTACTTGTCCGGTCAGCTAAATAAATGCCGTTTAGTTTCCATTTAACTAATAATAATAAGCCGTCAGACTCAGTTTCGCCAGAACCCTCCAGAGGCGACACGGACAGCTTTGTTAAAACACAACAGCGAAAGTTTCCTATGATTAAAACACATTTTCCGTTAAAAATAAGGCAACCAGAAGCTTTGGCAGCGGTTTGTTAATTAGCTGTATCTGGATTTGGACAGGCTTGCCAACACCATTGTTGAGCTGCAGTCCATTTACTTCCTTCTGGCCAGCAGCTGCTTTATGTTTGTGTGGACAGCAGAAATGAAAACACCAGCGTTTAAACGCTTTCAAAAGACAAACGACGGCGGCAATACGCTTACTTACATATACAAAGCTCCACCACATAAGCATAATAGGACCAGCAGACGACCAGTGCGATAAAAATCACAGGTATCCATGCTAAACCCCGTTGACAGCATCTCAGTACGTGTGTGGGCGCCATCTTTCTCCCTCAACTGAGGAAAAGGGAGTGTCGCCACGTGACGTCACTTGAAAAAAAAAAAAAAAAACGACACAGGAGGTGGTCCAAAATCTGGTCCAAAACGGGCTAAATCGGTCCGGAATACGATCCAAAACCAGTCCGACAGGAAAAGAGAAATGGAAAATGTGAAAGCAGTGAATCCTCGTCAATATTGTAGATGATATATGTAAGCTACATATAGTTACTTTTTTTTTTTTTTTTTTTTTACATTATTTTACTATAATTACCAAACATACATGCACTACTAAATCGATTTTATATATTTCTATTTTAATGTAATTAATTTTGCCTATACAGTTATGTCTCATCATACACATTTTATTATGAAATAGTTTCTGACCTCTTTCTTGCCATACATGACTGTTTTTTTTAAGCACTTGGGACTTTGACCCGCCTCCCTCACAGTTTAACACCAGGAACTCACATTTCTCAGACCAGACAAGACCAGACCAGACCAGATCTAGCTGAGTAAAGTCTTCTTGGTTTACTTCTTTGTTAACTGTTAACATAGGCTATTTCATCAGAAGTTTAAAAGCCAGTCCAGTCAACGTTTAATCCTGCTAAAGTCCTGAAGATGACCTCGGTGCAGATGGATGTGAAGACGTACCTGGCTCGCATTGGGTTTGAGGGTCCACCTGAGCCCAGTCTGGACTCACTGCGGTCCATCCACACCTGTCACCTGCGGTCGGTGCCGTTTGAGAACCTCACGATCCACAGTGGAGGACAAGTCCACCTGGACCTCTCACTTCTCTATGACAAGATCGTGAACAAGCGCAGAGGTGGTTTTTGCTTTGAGAACAATGGACTCTTCTCCTGGCTGCTCTCCAAACTGGGCTTCCAGGTCACTCTGCTTTCAGCTCAGGTCAAAAGCGCCATCACGGGTTTCTATGGTCCACCTTTTGACCATCTGATCCTCATGGTGACCCTGGAGGGACACCGCTGGCTGTGTGACGTGGGGTTGGGGAACCCAGTATTCTTTAGCCCGCTCTCTTTGGAGACAGATGACCTCCAGGAGCAGGCCCACAGAGTGTACCGGATCAGAAGGGACGACAGCACCGGTTTGTGCTTCATGGAATCACAACAAGAGGAAAACAAAGGAGCAGATGGCGACTGGACACAGATCTACAAGTTCACCTTCGACCCTCGGCGTTTGGAGGACTTCACCAGGATGTGTCACTACCACCAGACCTCCACCTTCTCCCTGTTCTTCTGTAAATCCCTTTGCACCATTTTGACACCAAGAGGAAGGCTGACCTACATTGGTCACAAACTGAACACCACCACATTTCCGTCTGAAGAAACAGGAGGTGTGTTAAAAACTGAGACAAGGGAACTCAAGGACGAAGAGATTTCTCATGTACTTGCAGAGAAATTTGGAATAATACTTAAATCTCCACTTATTCCAAAAGATGAGACGGTCACACCACCTTCGGTCATGTACTGATTTATGAAAAAGGAGAAATTCACATCTTAATAAATGCATAAGGCTTTAAAACCTCTTGAGACCCAGCACAAAAAAAAGTGTCCACTGCAAATGATATTCCATAAAACATAAAAAAAATATATCTGGGAAAAAAAATGGTGTTTCAAATCAAGACAATTAAAAAAGCCAAAAAGTGTACTTTCCTGGGTCTCAGGAGGTTAAATGTGCATCTTAAACATTCTTTGGCACAGGAACAAATTTTGCCTAATTTTTTCAATCAAAAATGCTGAAGCAAGAGTTGGGGGTACTTGGCTAAAAAAGCATATTTCAGGGGGTACTCCACTGTGAAAAGTTTGAGAACCACTGATATAAGATAAGTGTTCAAAATATTTTACACATATATAATACATTTAATATGAGGCAGCACTGAAAAAAGAAAAGCATGAATGACAGTAAAAATGTTAAGCGTCATCCTGTTAAGATCCACGTTTTAATTTCTATGCATTTTTTTTTATTTCTCTTCGCTACCTGAGATTAGTAGAACGTAAACATGAACATGTAAACAGAAGTGTGTCCTTGAAATGTAATGATTGAGATTATTTCATTGTATGTCCTTGCAAAAAACTAAGAAAGCTGAAAGTTTTGATATATTCATATTTGATTTCACAACTTATATACATTTTATATGTTGGTGTTTTCAATATGATTATCTACACATTTATGCAACGATATAAGAACTAATTATCAACTATGGTTTGACTTGTGACTGTTCTAAAAATTTGCATGTATTCTGCATATCAAATTACAAATGTACTAAGCATAAATAAAAACATTTCAGCTTTAATGCGAAAAGGTTTTGTACCTCAATTACTTTTATCTGTGCTGCAGTGATTTGTCTCCATCTTGTTTGTGCATTATTAAATGTGCTGTTGCTGCCAGTAGTTGGCACAAAAAGCATGTACTAATGAGGAAAAGAAAAACCAAATATAAGGTCCAGGAAACCCAAAATGTACTATCTTCATATGAGGATGCAGGGTCTCAGCAGGTTAAATCCAACTTTTCCTGCCTTCGCTGAATGTCATCCAACATATAGGGTCAGAGGTCAGGACTGGGCATTCTCTTCCAGCATTCTGTTTACAGTTAACAAGCTGACTGAGTATCTGAAAAGACAACGTATTAGCACTTAGATTCCAATTGAATAACCTTTGCTTTTACTCCAGAGACTGCAACTCTAAAAACGCCTACAAGCTTCATATGTGCATTTTAATTCTTCAGTTATACACAGAACAAATTTGTCTCAGATGTTTTACTGTACAATACGTAACACTAGAGCTTAACTTTACTATTCTAAATGTGCAGTGTGCAATCTGCAGTTTCTCCTTTATTTAAAAAAATTGGCATAAAATTATAGTATTTCACTTCTACACTATACAATAGAGTATAATAGAAGAGATTTTATTGTCACTGTGTAATTTAACATATGATGGTACTTCCTAATATGCAGGACCATCAGTGGAGGAATCTAATGGAGATGGGCAGGGTTTTAAGATGATGAGGAGGTATGGTTGTAAGTCCTTGAAGGTTGTTAAACACCTTGAATCAAAGCCAAAAGTCCACACTTAAAACACATCTTGACTGTTTCATTTAACCCATAAAGACCAGGTGTTACATTTCTATCAGTTCCAAAATATTTTGTTCTCTATATTCAACTTTTCTTAAATGATTTATCATATTTTATTATGACATAATCTTCTGTGCTTTGTGTTTTTTCTGTGAACATCAGGTATTTTCCTGTATTTAATTCACTGATCATGTACATGTTCATAAAAGCTCAGATTAAAGGTAGGGTTTTTATAATAAAAAAACCAGAAAAAAAAAAAGAAGAAAAAGTTACTTTTTCAGCAATGATCTCAATAACTGAGCATAAAAACAAGCATTTCCATCCACTGTCATTGATCCAACTCCATGGGTTTTACTGGTGAATCAATGTTGTAAAAGAAGATGGTGTTTCCACGGTAACTAGAGCCTCTGAATGTCCAAATGGGTCATATCTGATGATGATGAAAAGATGAATAACTGTATTTTAGACAAATTATTGGTATGGATTGATAGGATTAGTGGATCAGCAGGTATTAAACAGTTTAGATCTGTAGATGATTTAGGTCGTTGGTGGCTGTTTGGGTCTTTATGGGTTAAAATCCCCTGTGGGGGTGTACACAGACAAAATCATAACATTTGTGTCCAAATATATATATAGATCTGACTGTATATCACTTTACTTATAGGTGTACTTTGAATTTGGTGTGAAAATCTCAAAGTGAGTTACCTAACTAACACCACTGTGGCCTCATGAGGGTGATGACAGCGATGATTTTGGCATGGAGCACTCCAAGAGCCCAGTCCTATAAATACCAGAGAGAACAATGGATGAATATCTCTTATGA
>JAPQRP010000015.1:24423471-24456846 GCA_037367295.1 Apogon hyalosoma | reverse complement strand
GGCTCTCTTTTTAGCCTTTCTTGTCTAGATTATGTTATCTTAACCAACATACCAAATATTTAAAGACATATTTTTATACTGCCTTCATAAGCAATCTTACAAACGAAAACTCAAAGGACAGAGCATACAATTCAAACCACGAGACAAAGACACTACTACTACTACTACTACTACTACTACTACTACTAATGATAATAATAATAAAAAAAATAGTAAATGAGGATGAACTGAAATGACTTTACATTCATGAGTCAAATAAATGTAAAATAACGAGGATATTAAGAGAATCCATTACAAAAATTAAACTCAATCAATAACATTAAAAGTTGTTAAAATGTCATGCGTCTCTGTTACAACCTACAAACCCACTTTTTTTTAATGAATGAATGACTTCCGTGAACAAAACCTTCTGACCATTTCATTTTGTGTATAGAAGTTACCCCAAAACATGAGAGCTTTTCCATGGAGTTGTTATAGTATGTGTTATATGTTCTATATTTATGACGATATAACATCCAGACAATATTTATTTATTCATTCAAGAAATAATGTACGTATATGAGGATTCTCGTGAATCCATAGAACTTAATTTAACATACTACTAACAAATATGGAATGTCATTGGCACCGATTGGTAGTCTTTAATAATTTTCTCTCCATAACGGCGCCGTGGCTTAGTTGGTTAAAGCGCCTGTCTAGTAAACAGGAGATCCTGGGTTCGAATCCCAGCGGTGCCTTTTGAGAGGGAGTCCGTGTACCGCTGAGCAATAAGAGCAATCACATGGTCATCCTTAAATTGTGTGGATTGTTGCGAAGTGAACAGACGTCCGTAGGCTTCGATAGTTCCTGTTGCTGAAACCGCCAGTAGTCTCATGAAGTTTTTAAGTTGTAACTAATTCTGTCTCCTTTTTTTTCTATCTTAGTGCTGCAACAAATCACCAAATCTGCACCATAAAGACTTATTCTTATTACATTTCGCAGCCTCATCTCACATGTTCATTATATTTTGTGGAGTTCCTTAAGTTCTGCATATTTTATATTATACTTTTACTTTGAAGGTGTAGGTCATTGCAGAATTTTTTCGTCACTACCTCTCTGCCCATGAAACTTTTGCAATCAGTTTCACCTTCCACTCTTTCAGTCATCGGGCTACATAAAGGTACGTTACATAATACTAATTGCAGTTTTATCATCTTCAGTACAGTGCACTGCGTTTAGGATAGTGGTATGGGTTCAAGATGCTTTGTGCAGGGGCATTCACAATCAAGTGTCCGCGCAGAAATTGCATGAGTCATTTTATTGGTAGCGACAACATTCACACCCACTACTTGCAGCTCTTTTACAGCTGGCCCTTTTTGTCTTTTTGTTTCTGTGTCTGCGTCAACAGATGGCAAACGAAGCCAGACCATGTCCCTGTGATATCGGAGATCGGATGGAGTATGGAGGGCTCGGTCAAGAGGTCCAGGTCGAGCACATTAAAACTTATGTAGTAAAGCCAGACACTGCATCTGACAAGGCTATCATTGTCATACAAGACATCTACGGATGGCAACTTCCCAACACTAGATACATGGCTGATATGCTGGCTGCCAATGGATACATGTGTGTAATATATAACTTTATATCTGCTCATAAAGTTGGATTATTCATTTATTTGGTTTAGGACTTTTCTTGATGAATTGGGGGAAAAACTACTGCATATTTGCTGTGAACACAGTGTTCTTGTTTGACTTTGTGCAGTGCTGTTTGTCCAGACTTCTTTGTTGGAAAGGAACCCTGGACTCCATCACATGACTGGTCAACATTTCAGCAGTGGCTTGAAGGCAGAAAGCCAACCGATATTAACAAGTAACTTACACCTCCTCAGAAAGAAGTTTTCTCCATGCATCATTTTGCAGACACTTTCTCATTGGGTGTATGTGCTGTACATTTCCCAGAGAGGTGGATGCATTAGTGAAGTTTCTGAAAGAAAAGTGCGGCGTCAAGCACATTGGAGTTGTGGGCTTCTGCTGGGGAGGTATTGCCACACATTATCTGGCTCTGCAATGTCCTGACATCAAAACTGGAGTGTCAGTCTATGGTATGTTAAGAAAATTGTAAATATTGTCTACAATTTTTGACGTGTCAAAATGCAGCCCTGATTACTACAGAATTCAAATAAGCTGAAATATCTCCAAAATATATTGCAAAAAAATGCTTTATTGTGGCTAATTTGATGCTTTGTAGGAATTGTCCGTGACAGGGAGGACAGGTATGACCTAAAGTGTCCTACACTGTTCATCTTTGGTGAGAAAGATGACATTATTCCACTTGACCAGGTAAAAGCACTTTCATATGCCTCCAAAATGCTGAAATTAGCATTCCATAAAAGGTACTTTAATATCACTACTGATGTAGTTTCTGCTTCTTCGATATAACACCTCAAACTTGAGATTGTCATCTTCGTTTTTAGGTGAGCATCCTTGAAGCCAAACTGAAAGAGAAATGCACAGTTGACTATCATGTAAAGATCTTCCCTGGACAGACTCATGGGTTTGTCCACCGCAAGAGGGAAGACATCAACCCTGAAGACAAACCCTACATCCAGGAGGCCAGAACAGATCTGCTCAACTGGCTGAATAAGTACATGTAAATCAGAGGTGCACAGAACTAGTGTAGTGTAGTCAGTGCACTTAATAAAGTACGTGTATATAACTGACCAGATTTCATTAAGGCTAAATGTAAAATACAGACTGAGCCATTTGATTTCTTCATTTTCATAATTATGTCTGAACCTTTATATTTTATAAACTGTGATGAGTTAAAAATAGGATTTCCCCTTTTTGCCTTATCAAACTATACGGTTACAATAAGTTGTTCTGTTAAATGAGACCCCAAGTTTGGTTAAGCAACATGCAATAAAGCAAAAAGAAATTTTCATGCATCTAAGCCTTTTTCTCCCAATGTCAAGTTCATTAATTTGTTCTCAAAACATTAAACATCCAAAAACAAACAATATAAAGCGTTATGGGATCATGAATTGAGAGAAACAGGCATACAATATTTCAACAGACCAACATTTTAATGATGACTTTGATACTATTTGACAGATCAGAACATTTTGTATCAAATGATAAATACCGTAACGCAGTGCGACTTGAACATGGTGCTCAGGGAAGTGCCTAAAACTTTTAGAACAACTTAAGACGTTATCAAGTGTTCTACAACACAGCCGAGCCTTATGGGTGTTCAGGAGGGCTTCAGTCCTCACTCTCTCCTGGACTTCGGATGTCATCGATCTTTAGGATCATCTTGACTACCTGAGTAGCCAGTAAGATCTGCTGCTTCTTGCCAATTAGGGTCTCGATCACATGTTGCTGCTTCATGTCTACAAAGGAGACAGAAAATAGCAGAAGTTCATTTCGTCTGATTGGACAAACATTCTAACAAGTCAAAATTATACAAAAATTTAAAAATGAACATGCAATCAAATGATGTAATCCCCTGTTCTTGTATTTTTCATGAACCCACTAAATGAGTTGTGTAAACAAAAGGTCTGTTTTTTTTTTAACAGCAGGAAGTGACAAGGGGAAAAAAAAACATTATTGATGGAAATAATTTGGGTTCTGTTAATTATGAGTGTTCTAACAAGAGACAAGAAGTCTCTAAATGGAATTGAGCAATCATTTATTTTACTAACGTGTTTCTCACTGTGAGATGTCAGAATGTCTTTATGAAAATGTCAAGAAAGTGCTGTTGTTTTCACTAACAGCAAGTAACATTTGGTCAATTTACGTGATCATTAAGATTAGCATACTTTAATACATTATGGCTAAACTACTGTTGATTTGAAAGAGCACTAAAGCATGTTTACATTAAATGTTGAGAGGGAATGATTTTCTGTTGCTAAAAAATAAACAGCGCAGATGGTGTCTTACCGTTGGTATTGTTGTGAAGACAGTCAATGCCAAGGAAGGGATTAGTCTCTCTGACTTGTCTGGCTCTGACCTCTGTCATAGTCTGGATTGGGTTCAGTCCGCTATTCTCAGCCAGGGCCATTGGGATCACCTCTAGAGCGTCAGCAAACGACCTCATTGCATACTGCTCCAGTGATGGGCACTAGGGCAGAAAAGGTTAATGTCAGAAGCATATTTAAAGGAATTCCACACATAAGTCTCTAAATCTAACAAGTGTTTTGAGGATTTCTCACCTTATCTGCAGCCTGGTTAACAGCCAGAGCACATGCAATCTCTGAAGCTCCTCCTCCATATACAACACGGTTATCTTTGACCAAATTGCGAATTACACAAAGAGCATCATGAAGAGCACGCTTGGCTTCCTCAATAATCTATGGAGAATATGATGCAAACAATTAATCTACAGGAAAAGATCAATACTGACAAATATTTTGACAGATAACATACATCTGTGCTTACCATCTTGTTGCCTCCACGGATAAAAATGGTTACAGCCCTGGTGTTTTTGCACTCCTGGATGACCAGCATGCGATCCTTCGTGGTGCCAAAGGAGATTTCCTTCACCAAACCAGCTGTACCAAGCTTCTCTGGTGTTAGTTCACAGAACCTTGGTACGATGCGACCTCCTGTGGCGATTGCAATCAACTGTGCAGGAAACATGACACTGAAAACTTGCATACCAACAATGTAGCACAGGAAAATCCAAGCAAGATTTCTGTAACGACGAAACTGGACATCTTTAATTCTAGCACAGGATTAAAACATTTCAGTATGTGATCTCATAATCTCACCTCAATCTCAGGTCCTCCAACCCAACGAACAGCTGGTAACTCATTCTGCAGCAGAAGATGGTTAGCTTCATCATCAAAGCCCCACTGACAAATGGCCAAGTTTGCACCATTGCTTTTGACCTAAGAGGAAAAAAAAGTTTTTTAAAAACACTTGACAAATAAATGCCAAGAAGTCACATTAGTAGCCATTTATCCATGACAGTGGGAGATTATTTGCTGATGCATATTTGCTGTGCATTTGCTGCAGTACAAACCTGCTGGATCATTTCCTCAAACTTTTCCTTTTCATATTTCTGGAGGGCTTTGTAGTCCTCCACAGAGGTGACATCCAACTTATGCTTGGTCTTGGGCTTTGGAGGCTCAAACGGGCAGGTGAGGATGGCAATTTTTGCATCTTTCAAGACCTAATAGTGAAAAATATATCTTAGCATCACATTTTCAAAAATTGTTGCACAACTGAAGAAGGCAACAAAGCAAGCCATAAATGATCTTGTGAATATGGCTTTTGTTGTAAAAGCTGCTTATTAAATGGTCTGTGGTAAATATATATATATATATATACCTTGGGCATCTGAGGGTGGCTGAACTCTTTGTCAACTATGACTCCCTTGACAAGCTGTGTATCCTCCAGCTTGCCTCCCACCTTTCCCTCCATCTTGATGAGTTCAAAATCTACATCCTTCCTCTCCATGTCAGCCACAGTGAGAATAGCATTCACTGCTATCTCAGCCATCTGTCTGTGGCACCGGTTGATACTGGAAAAAGTGGGAAAATAAGCAATATATTAATAATACAGAATTTCACATACAGTGTTCCTCTTAGCATTACTCAAGAGTCACTTGAATATGTTCATTCACACGTTCTACAAGACTTACACTTTGGATCCCAGTGTGGTCATTGCAGTCTGAATAAGCGGTTCTGTGTTGCTGGGATCAAAAGGAAAGGTCTCAGCAATTTTGTCCAGCTGCTCAATGGCAATGCGTGCAGCCTGGTCGTAACCGTCAGAGACCCTGATGGGGTGGATCCCACGGTCCAGCAACTGCTCAGCTTGTTCAAGCAGAGCCCCAGCCAGCACTTAGGAAGAGGAGGGGAAAACAGTATTAAGTAACCAAAGCTGGGATATGGTTAAATGACAAGCTGCCTTGATCAAAACTGAAATAATTTTGCTGAGGTCAAACATGTAGCTGTTAAGAAAATCTGTCATCATCTACTGTGGAGAGTAAATGCCATTTCATGTTGTCATACCAACAACTCCAGTGGTTCCATCACCAATCTCATCATCCTGTGACTTGGACAGTTCCACCATAAGCTTAGCAATCTGGTGGTCCACATCCATCATGCTGAGAATGGTGGCTCCGTCATTGGTAACAGTAACCTCTCCATCCCTGTCAACCATCATCTTGTCAAGACCTAGAGCCAAGAACATATGCAGGATTAAGACGCCATCATAACGTTTTATATCTATTCAAGACTGACAATTTTACTGCCACTCACCATTGGGTCCCAAAGATGTTTTAAGCGTTGAGGCAACCGCCTTAGCTGCCATAATGTGAGACTGCAAATCACAAACATCATGTCAGCATACCGATTACACTGAAATCATAGAACCTGTGGTCTTCTCATATACCACATGAGCGTTATAATTCCACAAGTGAAGTGTACTATGTCTACATGGTACAACTGAAAGGAAGAAAATATAGCAATGATAACCATTTTTGGCACTATCCAAATAGCAAAACCCACTAGCTGACAGTGGGCTGGACGCACTGACGTTATACAGAGAGCACATGGGCCGCGGTGTTAGCATGACTAGCTAATCCTCAAGCTAATGCTATAATACTGCTACTGAAGAAACGACTTGGTTTACTAGTTAACGACATGCCTATAAATCAGTATCTTATAAAGCGTCATCAACCTGGCAGATTTAATGTACAAGACGTTACACAGCAGCAGCAAAAGAAAGACATGCTAACACTAGCATGCCAAAGCTGCGTTCCGTTAGCTAGCCCATTGTACCTTCAATGCATCAATGCCCGATAGCCGTGTCTTCTTGTCCTGGTCTTTAATGATGATGAAAGGCCTCCCATACTCATCGAACGCTAGTGTCCCCAACGTGGACATGTTGACTGAATGACTGTGAGACTTAATAGAGATTTACAGACAAAATGGCGACTTTTTAGGATGTAAATCTGGAGTGTGGCTGAGCAGCAAGCCGCAAGGGTCTGCCGGCGAGTTTTATGAAGGCTCCAAGGGTGGGGAGGGCGGAACCAAATAGTGTCAAGTATGTCTTAATACACCGCAAAACACCTTTTATTCAAGGCTAATAAACACTAAGAAGGACAAAACATTTTGAAATTACCCTCACTAATTATTACGGGGCCGTCACGAAGAATCTTAAAAGAGGAAAACTGAAGAAATGTATTTTTTTGTAGCATGGTTTCTTCCGTTCACGTCCAGATTGGATGCTCTCGCGATAATTACAATGTAATCGAATTCCCTGAGAAGGACTGGGTGAAACAAACACTTTTGAAAAGGTACATTTAACTTACTTCAGGAAAGTTGTATTCATTATTATGCTTATTTACTATTTGTATTTTACACGTGTATCATATGTATCAATTCAATTTCATATCGTAATCTAGGGTAAGTTGTTCGTACGTCTAATTCGTCATTTAACGCTAACTCCGTCAACGCTATAAGTCAAAGCAACATTATGTGGCTATCATAAACTGACAGCATTTGTTTTATTAATGTAAATATAAGACGATTAATGGCATGTTGTAATCCACGTGCATTTTGGTCATGTTGTTGACGTCAAAATGTGACGTAACATCCGGGTACTTTGTGGCGATGTATAGGTGTGTAGCAGCACCCCACGCTAATGTTTCAAAGCCGCGTCTGTACCAGTTTTTTTGTCACCTGTGAAACTACAGTTTATAGGTAAGTTTGATAGAAAAACTCATCTGTCAGTAAGTGTTTTTGTAGCTCAGCGTCGTGTGTCACATGGCAGTATGTCTTTTTGTCTCTTGAATGCAGTGGCAGGACCTACGAGTTGTTTATGAAACTAAAACCCACCTTTCAGTTACATATTCTCAGCAGTTTTTGGATATACACATGCAGCACACTGCGTCTTTGCAGATATGAGGATGCATGTGTGTTATGTTTTTTATTCTCTAGAATGCCCTGTGCAATGAATCCCCGGTTTGTGGTGCTCTATGGATCTCAAAAGGGCCAAGCCCAGTCCATAGCAGAGGGAATTGCTCAAGAGGCCGAGGAACATGGGCTGGTTGCTGAGCTCAGCTGCTTAAACCAGAATGAGAAGGTAGCTATTGCACATTAACGTATGTTTACTTGGAGTCTAACCTTCTCTTGCACTGGATACACAATAGCACGTACAGGTAAAAACATCTCGGTAACTGTGATGTGGCATAATGATTCTTTGGGCATTTTAGTTTTGAGTTTTCATGTGGATTATCGAAACACTGGGCACTAATTATTCATGCAACTGGTTCCAGTACAATTTGGAGCAGGAGAATGACCCAGTAGTCTTTGTTGTGTCCACAACGGGAGATGGGGAACCACCAGACAATACCCTCCAATTTGTGAAGCGCATCAAGAAGAAGACCCTCTCCTCTGATCACTATAAACATCTATGCTATGCACTTTTAGGTAAATTTTATTATGAGGGTCAGAGTTGTCACTTTATGGAGTTCATCTGTAAATAGAGTGGACTTCATTTGCAAATATTTTATCACTGTAAATCATTACAATGCACAATGTTGCACAGTGTTCACTTTCTGAACAGTTGCTGGCTTAAAAATCATCTGTTTTTCTCTGTCTGCTCCAGCTTTAGGAGACACAAATTATGCAAATTTCTGCAACTGTGGGAAAACAATTGAGCGTCGTCTACAGGAACTTGGAGCCAAACAGTTCTATGCAACAGGATATGCAGATGATGGTGTAGGGTAAGAAATTAAGGGAAAAAAACATCCAACTTTTGTGTGAAATAATGGACTTTAACCTGCATAGCAATCCCTCTTCCTGTTGTTTTTGTTACACAGTTCTGCACTACTTTATCACATTTTGAACTTTGTTTTCTCAGGTTAGAGGTGGTTGTGGACCCTTGGCTTGAAGGCCTGTGGAAGGCAATCAAAGAAGCCTTATCCAAAATGGACTGTGATAAAACTGGTCACTTGAAAGGGGTAACCCTAGATGCAGCTAAGGAGACTCCTGTTCCATCTATACAGGATGTCCAACTAAACCTACTAAGCCTCAATGACCACCAGAATGGTGAGGCAGTCCAAGAAACTGACTCCAAATATGCATCTGCTGCTGTATCTTCCGCTTCTGTTACACAAACTGCCATTTCTGATCTTAGTCCAGCATCTCCTACGGGGGGCCCTGGTTTGGCATCCCCGTCTGGAGGCATTGGCAGTGTTTCTTCATCAGCACCGGAGGCTCAGACAGAGGCTGGTGGAGTTTCCCATGTTGAATTGGCAGCCTCACTGACATGTTCCCTGCCCCCGCTGTCAGAGTCGGCTCTCAATGTTCCAGTGCTTCCTCCTTCCTACCTGGATGTTTCACTTCAGGAGGGGGATGCAGTGGAGGAGGTGAGAAGTGATGTTCAGAATAAAACCAAACGTCTCATATTTCACTCTATCTCTTCTTATCCCCCAAGTAATAAAAATATTTTCTTTCAGTGTTTCGGACCTTTAAATAAAGAGACTCTTCACGAGGTGCCCATTTCCAAAGCGGTTCAGCTCACCAGAGGAGATTCAGTTAAGACAACCCTTCTTGTAGAGCTGGAAATCTCTGTAAGCTTTACATGATAATCATTTTTATAATATTCAGAGTCATTCATGTGAATTTAGATAGCATTTGAACTGAAACTTTTTTTAATCTCTAGGCTCTCCCAGATGTGACATATCAGCCTGGAGATTCTTTTGATGTGTTCTGCCCAAACAGAGATAGTGAGGTGGAGGAGATGCTCCACAGACTGGGCCTTCAAGACCAGAGAAAACATTGTGTCTCTGTGTCTCTGAAAAAGGATACCAAGAAAAAAGGTGTATATGCAAAATCATTTCATATATACGCAGTGTACTGTAGAAGAAGAGTTTTGCTACGAGTCTTGTCAAAATCTAAAAATACACAACATTTCCAGTCATACATTTCACAAATGAATTGTAATAATTCACTTACACTAATCATTTCATACTGCATACTTGAATTTTACATTTGAGTAGATTCTTTACATTGTTGTTGTAATTACACAGTATGTCTTCCTGCTTATAGGTGCCCAGGTGCCATCTCACATCCCCACGAACATTTCACTGCTCTCCCTGCTGACATGGTGTCTTGAAATACGAAGCGTTCCTAAGAAGGTATGTCCAGACATTGTTGATATGATGAAATATTTAGTTTTGCTTATTGTTATTTTGCTACTTCAAACTAGTAAAACTTAGATTTTTTTTACCATTTCACTCCACACTGATTTCCATACTGAACAAGCATATTTGTTAATTTTAATTATGTGGAATTGTGTTGGTTGTGATATATTGTGATTTAACTGGTCGTATTGCCAGATGCCAAACAAAAAACTTGTTTAATCTATTTTTTCCCTAACTGACATTTATCACATTCATTTTCTCAGCAGTTCAGTGATGATTTTAACCACAGCAAATGGAACAGAATCACAAGAACATATTTTTGAAACATTTAAAAATAACAGAAGATTTATAACTCAGATGTATAAAATAAATAAAGCCCCAGTCAGAATAGTTGTACTGTGACCAAAGTTAACTGTCCCTGGTCAATTACTAACAATTATCTTTATTAATATCTGGCAAGAGTAAATGGGGCATGTGTGATCTGAAATAAGCATGAGAAAATAAATGAAAGGGTCTGTTGAGAACAATAAGGGGCTTTTACAGAACATTTTCTCTTTGCTACTGACAAATAAAACTGTTGATTCTGGGACAGAGCTGCATGATGCAGGGGTAGGTCTCTAGGTCTCTTTCCTACTAATACAAAAGGCAGTAGTCGACTTGAAGAATCACAGCCGGCAGCATGGTATCGTATCAAACCACCTCAGAACTGCCCCAAATTAGATAAACTGTTGTGATTGGACCAGCCAGTGGAAATCACTTTGAATGGGAGCAGTGCCAGACTGATCTGCCAGACCAAGGCAGATCTCAGGCTGATGTGTCTGGTTCCCAGGTGAGTGTGTTGGTATTAAGATAAGCCAAAAGTAAGTTCAAGCAATCTGAGTTGAAATAATTATCTCCTATTGCAGTTACATTTTGAGTCTGGAATTGTCAAATAGCTGTAGTGTTTTGCTTTGGGAGTACTTAACAGTTGACCAGGGATTCACCCTGCTGGTAGTTTTGAATGACATATTGTTACCATTGTAATAACATTTATAAATGTTACATGCAGTGCATCAGTAGTCTGGTATTCTTTCCATACAGCTCACTGAATGACAATTTTCAATTTGTGAAATGTCACAATATGGCAAAAAAAAAAATAAAAAATCCAATAGCTCTTGAACAAAGTAAAGCATTTTTAGAATTCAACATCACTCTCTCCGATTTTCCGTCTTGCTTTTATACAATGTAATCTTTCAGTCTTCCAAAACCTGCTGATATTATGCCAGCGAGGTATGATGCATTGTAACTACACTACTCATCTGCCACCATGACCTTTGCACAAACTCCTTTTCTGTTTTATTAAATTTCTGCACATAAATTGAATGCTATGGGTCAAACTGCTGTCCACAGACTTATAAGGCTGTAAAGGTTTTATATTACAACACCTGTCTGTGCAATCCAAGTTGTTAATCTGTTTTACAGAGGCATTTAAAGTGAGTATAATTTTTTTAAACACTCCAGATCTTTGGAAAAATAAAAAAAATTTCATTGGACCACTTAATTAGTAGACATCTCAATACTAGGGCATTAAACACAAAACGCCACTGTATATTTAGCATACACTGACTCACTCTTTCTACTCACAAACGTTAGGCTAAATGCAGAAGTCTAATTACTGCAGCCAGGGAATGACAGACACCATTGTTTGTCAAATATTGCTTTAAGAGCTGGCTACACTAGATGGATTGAAAGATGGGGATAATAATTATTTCCAGTGCAAACTAACCACAATGTGGCACTAATCTCTGCATACATACACTCATAAACTATAATGAATTGCTAAAATTATAGAATACTGTTGAGCATGACAAAGATTTGGAAGCACTGATTACCGTATCAGAGTGATAAATGGTGCTGTAATAAAGGGAAATCACTACAGAAGTTGCTCCAAAGGTACATTTTAATATTTCGTTTTTTTCTGCAGTAATTTACATGTCTGCCCAGAAAGAGATTAACAGCAATTGATGAATGTCCATCTGAACAGCAACCTGTCAGGTGCAACTGTAGCATTATAACTGATCGCATTTATTGATTTTGATTCATTTGTTTAAAAAATGTCTCTTGACTTATGCTGATTTCTCTGTGGCCTTAAAATGTCTGACAGTTTTATGTGCTTTGTGCATATTAAAATGACTTTGCTTCATAAAAAACCTCAGGATTCAAGGTCGTCACCTAGAAAGCTTTCCATTTCAAAGTTTTCCCTCAGAAAAGTGTCAGAAATGGCTCCTGTTTTTATAGCTATGAATGAAAAGCAGTAAAAAATAAAACTCAAAAATGTAGGGGTCTGGCCACAAACAGAGGTGAAACAGCTTGAAGTATCTTAACATCTGATTTCTTTGTCAGGCGTTTCTTCGAGCGCTGGTTGAGCATACCGGGGACAGTGTGCAGAAGCGGAGATTGCAGGAACTCTGCAGTAAACAAGGCACGGCAGACTACAACCTATATGTGAGAGACCCAAGCCTCAGCATTTTGGAGCTTCTCAAAGCTTTTCCATCCTGCGTACCTCCTCTCAGCCTACTCATAGGTCAGAATGCCTTACTTTGTCAGATGGGAGTTTGCAAGTCCATAAAGGATAAAATGATTAAACGTTATTTTATTATTTACTGTGGTGTACTCTAAAGTAGAGAATATGTGATACAGGTACATGTCAACCCCTACAAGTGCAGAAGCTTCTCAGACATCAGTCTTCCATGTTGCATAGGATTTCAGTATTATGTTCAGCATTTATCCACTGACTACCAAGAAAGCAGAGTTACATTTGGCATATTTTCAACATGTTTTCTTTTTTTTTTAAATCAATTATAATAAGAGATGCATTTGTTTAATTAAAAACTGGCTTCTGTGCTGCTAGAAGCAAATGGGGAATTAGAATGATTGATGTGAGACTGGGATTTAAACTGCAGCTGTACAAATTATCAGTGGAAGAACTGACTTCATTTTAGTTTTGAAAAATACCTCAGGTTATGCTAATTGTGCCTTTTGCATTTCTAAGTTTTATCCAGGTACTTCTGGTTTTACAAAATGTCCCACCTGTAGGGGTCACTGTAGCCCCAGTAAAGCAAAAGGCTGTGAGCTCAATCTCATGGCTGATTTACACAGAGTTGTTAATTATACTGAACGGTCGGACAGTGTACTTCAGAGAGTTCCCCAAAGGAACCACAGCCTCGTTTATTAGTCCATGAAGCTCCACTTTGAATTTTGCCACAGCTGTTGTGAACATTATGACAATACTTTGCCTATAAGTTTAGAGCTATCTATTCTATCTTTCCCTCTGTACTGATAACACTGATCAATTTGTGAGGCTGTTTGGCTTCTATACCATTCCTGCTTTGATCCTTTAAGGCAAAAGTTAGTAAAAAAAACTAACATTTTCTCTCTGCCTATTAAGATAGTTGGCTGGTCATTCAGTATAGATCTAATAAGCTTTGACTGAAACTTACCAGACAGTGAAATTAGTTGGCTACAGCTTTTTTCTTACAACTTGGGTTGTCCTCTAAAACAGCTGTGTCACAGCTCTTGGCCTACCCAGTGTCAGATATTTTTGGCCTACTTGCCAACAACAGCACCTTTTTCAGTGGTGAAATGATGCAGAAATTGGCAATCGGGACGACTGTGCCCTAGTGAAAAATGTGGTGTTGGAGGGCCTTTGGGGTAACAGCTGTTATGCAAGGGACAGGGCCCTGTTTACTAGTAGGGGACTGAGATCTGCAAGGACACAATGTGCATGGGGTCAGTTTGGGTCGTAGGTTAATGGTCATTTCTGACGCAGTGCGTTACACTGCTGCATTTTCGTGCTGTTCATGGTTCATTACCCCAGCCGGAAGCGTGGTGTTTTGCTGATCAGAGTTTATGCTGTTATACACTAACTATAAATAATGAGGAGAAATGTGTATAGGCCCACATGTCTTTGGCCAAGTGCAGACTGGGTATGAAAGTAAATACCAGGTATAAATTGTGAAAGATACCTGCTTTCCAGACTCTCCTGTTATAAAGTCCATTGTTTCATATAATGTGTCAGATGAAAACTTTGGGGTCATAGCCGCAGGGAACTGAATGCTGTCCGTGAGCATCTTTTTCAATTTTCTTTACCACAGAGCTCAAATGAAATTGTACCCAGCAGCTTTTTTTATTCTGTTTTTAGCAGGATTGGGACCTAAGGAGCAAAGTAAAGTAAAGCAAATGTGTCTGTATCTCAAGAGGTTGTAACCCCTTTCTTGGAGAAGCTTGAAATTTGTCCTGGCCACAGAGAGCGCTGCATTTCAAGTGTATTCACATTACATTAATTTAATGTACCACAAAAAAACTGATGCGTTCTTGAGAGAAATCATGGCCATTTTTTCTGTAGTAACCTGAGTTAGCATTTACAGGAAAAAAGAATCCCAGGGAAAATCCTTATTGCCACAATACTAACTACTACCCTAATTTCATCTGCAACCAAAGAAACTATCCATATATCACAGTATAACTTTTATGTCCAAACACATTGCTATATCATTATTTTTTCTGAAATAGTAACTCTGCATATAAATTGCCTCACAGAGAGAGACTTTTGAGATAGAATAGATTATATTGTTGTGCAGTATGATCGATGATACCATGAAAATGATAATTTCAGAAAACATAGTGTGGATCCAGGGACTGCTTTTTTTCCTTTTTTTTTTTTTTTTTTTTGAAATATATCTTAAGAGATGTATCCTCAAGCAACTCGGTGCAATGAAAAAAGCTGTGGTTTGAAGTGATGTATCCTTTGTATCTACCAGCAGTATCATCATGGTGCAGTGAAGTGAGATGATGGATTGATTGTCTTGTGTTTCGGACATACACTGTCACACTGTGATAGAAAAGTAGCAACTCGAGCACGGTGCGACTGCAAAGGATTGTGTTGATGTACATGGTTCACAGTCTGATGGACTAGTGTGTATCATCTGGTGTGTGCCTCTAACCAGAAAGTGAAAAAAAAATATAATTTCCCTATCCATTCTTTTGTTCTTAGTACTAATTATTCATTATGTTTTCTTTTAGAAACAGCTTTGAGTATATCAATAGTACAAACATTTTGACTATTACAAGCAAGGCCAGTGTCTTCTTTAATCAGTACATTTGAGCCTTTGAATCTAACGAGTGAACTTAGTTTTCAGAATAAAAAAAAAATGCTTCACTAAAAATAAAAGCATTAGCCCTTCAGCCTGTCTTATCTTGTAGTATCTAAAGGAATCTGGAATGGGATACTCCTGTTTGGGCTTATGTTATTTGCCTCTTTTTTTCCAAGGTTACTTTTAAGTGCGTCATGCAAAAAAAAAAAAAAAAAAAATGTTAGGTCAATGGAATGGACTTCAAATTGCAGAGCTGTCTCCAAAACACCCTGAGCTGTTTAGGTCCAAAAAGAGAGGAGAGAGCAGATTTAGTCCAGCTGTTTGTCTTTCCGAGCAATTTAGCAGAAAAATGTGTTATTGTAAGGGCTCAGCTGGTACATATGGTACAGCTTTACTTTCCTAGGTTCATCTATCTTTGAGATAGAAAAAATATATGTGAGTGCGTAACAACCGCATTGCACATGTGATCCAACTTTCAATCACTCTCCTTGCCTGCATTTAATAGGCAGTGCTGGTCATCACATTGCTATTGCTACAAGCGGCCAAAGTTAAGTCCAACTCTTTTAAGTTTTTCTGATTTCACTGACATCTCACAGATGCAATCCAATTTACCTATTAGCCAAAAGAGGGCACCTTCATGGCTGGCATTGAAATAAGGTCTGCATAAGCAATGTGTTTCCTACTGGCTCCACATCTGGACACTTGGGATTCCATAACCCTGAGTTTGTAATTTCATAAATATAGAAGTGTGTCCTAGAAACAAGGCTCTAACCTGGGTGGGGGTTATTGAGGATAGATTGGTAGGTAGGACGTCTCAGTAGACTACGATGACTTTCACTCATTCTGTCTCCTCTTTGTCATGGTTGTCTGTGTAACAATAATCTGAGCTAGACAGCAGGATGATTGACAGTTGTGTTTTCCTTTCAGAACATTTGCCGAAACTGCAATCCAGGCCTTATTCAGCAGCAAGGTAGGATGACAAGAAAATAAAAATGAAGTTTATATTTTGTGATGCATAACACTGTGCACCAGTAAATGGACTGAAAAAGCTGTGCAACTCTTCGCTACTTGTCCTTACTTTAAGTGTTCCCTTCTTTTTTCTTCACTTAGTCAGACATTGATTTGTTGTTCCCGTTAAGCTAGAACCCATTAGGTTTCCTTTAAAGATGATGCAGAACGGCGTAGTCCAAACTCCGCAGCTCCTCTCATTAGTCCCTCGCTTAGCTGCTTGCATGTACTTTTATGCATGTTTGCGTTAAGGGACGGGGAACGGACAGGTCAGGAGAGATGGTAGCTGTAGTTTATCAGATGGTGCAGAGACATTAGAGGCCTGCATTATTGATGCTGCGGTCAATAGAGGTCTCTAGTGGCCCACAGGAACAGAGAGAGTGAAGGATGAGAGAGCGGCAGAGTGCTTCAGCTGCTGCACAAGACTGGGATGGCAGGCTGTTTATAGCAGAAACACACAGTGAAAGTCATTTTTCACAGCCAGCTGTATTTAAAATTTTTTAATGTTTGGAGTCTGGCGTGAAACAGATGTAGTCATGTAGCACATCACTCCCAGTCATCATTAGTCAGATGCTATCTTCATACTTTTAATTGGCGTCCTCACATCTCTAATCTGTAATTGCTGATCTTAAAATATTTCTAAAAAGAGTTGTTGGGGAGTCATTTCCTTTTCCGTCACAATGCTCAGTCTATTCCCGAACCCTCCTGTTGCCACTCTCCTTCTCTTTTTATTTCCCTATTTCTCTTGATGTGTATTTCCCTGCTTGTCACTGTGTGTCCGTGCACACACACATATACACTCACTGTTGTTTCCCTTCTGTCTCCTGTCTTTGTCTATCTCATGCTCTCTGCGGTTCCATCTCTGTAGCTCCTGTCTTAGGCACCCAGGAAAGCTACATTTCGTCTTCAATGTTGTAGAGTTCCCAGCATGCTTTGGGCGGCCTGCAGGGAGGCGAGGTTTGTGTACCGGTTGGCTATTTGACCTCATCAATCCTGTCCTGGTTTTCCCTGGGAAGCCTGACTCCTCCAGCAGCCTGGCTCTGCCAAAGGTAATGAGTGCAGTAGAAAATGAAGAGTTGAAGAGTAGAATGTGCAAATTCCTAGGCTCCTGGTCTTGGCTGATATATTTCTAAGTGCTCTAATATGCAACCACAAGTGTTCCAAGGTGCTCTAATGGTTATATCCTGCACTCACGGAGGAAAAAATAATATATGTACCCCTCTGAGTCTGCCTGAAATCCTGCCACACCTTCCTTTGGCTGTCTCTTTGTCTTTGATTGTTCCATTAAAAGTGGACTGCCCCTTCTTTTTCAAATATTACAGTTCAAGAGGTTTTTAAAAGAAAAAAGCAGGAGTTGAGACTATCAGAGGATTTTGCAGTATCTCATCAAACAAAAGAACTTTGGACTTAAGGGAATCCTCCTACCACATGTTTCAGGCTACTTTGGAAACTCACTTTTAATGCATGAGATTACAAAAAGTACATGTGGCCAATTTAGTGTAGTTCATTAAAAAATTAATTTACATTAGGGCAAGTCAATCTGCTTGACCACAGACTCTATGGATTCCTGATGGAGCTCTTGTGCTTTGTCATTTGTATTGTGTCAGAATATTAAGCAGATCAATTAATAGATTACTATGTCCACAATGGATTCTCAGCATTGTTGTAATTACTCTCATTATTTAAAATGCTTTCTAATGGCCTGTGACCCCAGATCCATGTGAGTTTGAGACCCAACTGCTCCTTTCGACCTCCCCCTGACCCATCAGTGCCTTTCATAATGGTCGGACCAGGTACGGGAGTCGCCCCATTCATCGGCTTTCTGCAGCAAAGGTACGGTAGTCACATTTTACTATGTTAGATCACACTATAATAATAAGTGATATTTGCAAGTGTTACTATCAAGAGTTTTTTTTTTTGTGGAAATGTTATATGCGATACAAATGCATTGAAGTAGGTCATTTAAATGTTTATGCCTGTCAAGCACTGGATTGTGTCGCAATCAGTGGGCTGTACGATACAGATTATTCCGGTTAAAACTGGACGCTCGTTAATGAATACTCACCATTTTCAAGTGATGTTAAGTGCATATCATCTATACATCTTTTTGAGTAATCCGCAGAGACAATTAAATGAGACCTATAAACGAAAGCCTATAAACGTCGATGTCATGTACTTCTCAAAGCATAATAAATCTAGTGGTGAGGGCTGTGATCACGTCAGGGATTATTTCTGATGCTCTGCTCGTCTCAACAGGAATAAATTAGCCCTTTCTGATGCTCAAGTTTATGGCTTGGTCTGTAACGAACAGCGGTGTGTTAAAGCTGCACATGGGTTGTTATTGATTTAAAAGTAAAGAGTCCAGTAAGCCGTCAGGATAAATCATGACCAGTAATTGATGATTAGGAGGCGTGAGGATTATGTTTATTGAGTAGCCCTCTCTAACTTGTTTAACCAAAGCTGTAAGTCTTGAAGAGAGCTGAAGGAAGAGGGAACTGTGACATTTAGTTAAATTTTTAGAAGCATCTGAATTGACTGCTCAAATCAAGTCTGGACAAAGATAACCTGTCAGATGGATTTAATGTGACTGAAGTTTCTTTATCCAGCCCGATGCCTGTTTGTTGAACTGGGCCCATGGCCACCAAGGCTTGTCAGAAAGCAGCGTAAGCCTTTTTAGTCAGTCTGACACGTCTAACTCTTGGGTGGCATTGTATGAATGAGGTTATGCCCTAGTCAACTCCAATTGTCTCTAAATCCCCCGGACGTCTGTTGTGTTGTGGCGGGTGGCGTTGGCAGTGATCGCACTGAGCGGTGACACGGCACTGGCAGAGGTGATGGGAGTGACGGACTTTGTGTAGCAGACTGGGAGCAGATTCACAGAGCGGTGATTGGTCCTCTGGTGTGAGAGGTGTTTGCGCCTTTGGGATGCAGGAGCACTGAAGATAGCACAAGTTATCTGACTGACCTGGTCACACCAGTCGTCAACAGGCGCCTCCACTTAATCATCGAGTTCATGCCAGAGGGACAGGGCTCTGGTGTAAGATAGTGATGGTAGCGTATCAGTCCTACTTTGATCCTTACTGTAATGCCCAAATTCGGTTGAAAAATCACAGATATAAAAATCCCCGTAATAATAGCTTGTCCTTGCAGACATAATTATTGGTGCGTTAAAATATTCTCACCTTGATTGATTTTTGTGAAGTTTTGTTTTATAATGCAACTAGAACCGCTCATCAAATGCATCCTTGAATGCTCAAATTATTTTTTTTAATTGCTTGTATTGAATTTGTTTATTTTATTATTTATCTTCCATTAAGGTTCTTATTTACACTGTTGGAGGATAAAGTCATAAACCAACTCATCAGCTCGCTCGATCATCTCCTACACCATGTTCCCTCTTTTCTTCATCCCGCCTGTGTCTTCAACCTCTTCCCTGCTGGTTGTGTATTGTGCTCGAGGATTGTAAAAACCTGTCATGGTGTGCAGCATTGTACAGAATCGAACTTGAGATTCCAAACAAAGCCTCTGTGGCTGACGCTGCACTCTGATAGGAGATAACAATCACCAGTTTGTCAACAGGACGTCGAATCTGCCTTCGAGGCTCAAGAAGGGTCTGCTTAGCAACAAAACAACATGGGGACAGTTCGATCTTCTTACCTACCCTCCCTTCCACCCCCACTGTTAATCGATAGCTGTTTTCAAAAGTACTTTGTATAAGTGTATGGTGTTGTTAACAAGTGGAAGAAGAGTCTTTAAGGTCAGTAGCACTGTTGGTGTTACCTAGAGATTTTAATAATGCCTCCCAGTAGTCGGGTATTGATTACTTGTCTAACCTTCATGAAAGAATTTCATGCTGAATGCAGTTTCCAATGTGATGGATTTACCTTGCAGCAGAGACAGTTAAACAAATATTAATTTTAATGGTTAAGCTTAATCTCCTTAACAGTTTTAACAAGCTTTTCTTTTGCTCAGTTTAGTACTTAGGTACTTGGTTTAATACTTAGGTATGCCAGTAGGCGTACGTGGCAAATATTCTAGCATGAGTTGTGTTGAAGTTTGTGTGTTTGTGTTTGCCAATATTGAGCTTCCACTTATACTTATCAGTCTAACCAGACAGCTGATTACAATTAGGCTGCAGTGTCTTGTTTTGCAACATTGTCCTGTATTATGAAAATGTTTTTAATTCAGTGTGTTGAATGTATAATGGTGTAATTTTGCAATGTAATTTCAATGATTAAGCCCCGAGCTGTTGTTGTATTTAGGCTTTTTTTTGTTCTTCTTGTATTTGTATGCCTGGAAAGCCACTAAGTACTGCTCACACTGAGCAGCAAAGAAAACGGATGAAAGTTATGAGATGATTGTGATGTTTACCAAGTCTTTACCTCAGCTTCCCTAGCAGCTCCCCCCCTCCTGCTGATCATCTAAATGGCACTGAAAGGCAACCGCTTCTGATTTCGACCCCAAATGGAGAGCTCTGTAGATGCTGCCTTCCCCCTGGGATTGTATTGCAGGCTGTTATAGTGTGGGTATGTGATGTGATGTAATTTGTATTCAGGGAAAGGCGCCGGTGTGGTCTACTCAGAATGGAATCCAGGTTTTTCATATTGGTATTGATCCCTTTAGGGCAGGCGGCGAGAGGAGAGAGACGAGCCCACTAAAATGAGTTTACTTGAGGCTGTTTGCAGATCAGAAGAACCTCGTCCAGGATGCTAATGGACGGGATCTGAGCGCTCGGATCAAGTCAGCCAGACAGCTCTGTTACTCAGGCCACAGTCACAGACACAAAGTTCAAATAAACTCCTTTTCTGGAGCATCTTATAAACTGGCAAGCTACTTCTTAATTAAAAAGGACAAAACATTATGGAATCAAGGTCTTTTGAATTGATTTAGCTGCTTCACAAATGCTCATTAGTGTAGAGCTATGACTAACTATTAAGTTCATAATTGTTAGAAAATATCCACTTTGTTGACCGATTATATCCCCAAAATTGAGTTTCGGGGATATAATGGTTTCACCCCGAGCTCCGCCGCCGCTGGATCCACGGCAGCCAGATATTCTTCTGAATATGCAATACGTGAATGCAATAACTAGGACAGATTTGGTTGGATTTCTTATCCCTTGATAACCAACATAGGGGACCCCTAGTGGAAGAACCCCATTGATTTCAGCTTCTCTATGAGTGTTACAAGTCATCCAAATGGGGGTGCTTTAGTTGAAAATCAGTTTTGGACAAAAATCAAGCAATAATAGGCTGATTGAGATAAATTTTGTTTCATATTGATGGTCTTACAAATGTCCATTTTCTCGCTACTATCCAGAGTTTATATGATGTCATTTTCAGTCACTAGGTAGAGTTTTGTGGGGAAAAATTGGTTCTCTAACCATTTTTTTTTACCACTGTTGGGTCAATGTAGCTCAAGTTGAGTTCATATCAATTGTCTAACAATTATTGTGGATGAATTTATATTTAGCAGAGGATTGGGGAGATTTCGGGCATATACCCTGGTTGTCGGCCCCTGACAGCATAAGCCTCGTTGTTGTTTTTTTGTTTTTCAACCAGTAATCAGAACCTAAAAATGCTGTATTAGAAATAAGGTAAAATTCAGTAAAAATAGCAACTATTTGGGAGTCTTACTATACAAATCAATGGGCATTAATATTTCCTTACCAATTTAAAAGCAGTAGTGTTTGTTATTAATGTTAAATGAAACCAGTGTATTCAATTTTGAGTGTGCAGTGTATAAATCATATATGGTTTAGGTTGGAGTTTGTGTTGTGCCGGCTGTTTCTTAACTATCACCAGATAGTGTTCTACTGTATTGCTGCAGTAGAACAGTGTGAGGAGAGGCATAGAGGCATTAAATCACTGCCCAGGATGTTATCATGGACATAGGTAAGGAGACAGTCAGGGAAACTGCTCATTTTTAAGTTGCTGATACACTGGAAATAAAAAGCAATAACTACATCTCAGTTTCTTCACATTACACATTGGGCCTTTAATTAAACCCCAATGTTTTGTCATGTTTAGAATTTTGAATCAAGGTTCTTCTTTTACCTAAATAACATTTCAGCACTTGTTGAATTAACACTTATGCACCATACATCTCCATCAAGCATAAATGTTGGCAGCTATCCTTAATTACATAACTGCTGGAAAAAACACACACACCACGGTTCACTGTGCTGGTAAAAAGTCAAATACAACTCAGAAGAAACAGCATCTTATCCTCGGAGTGCAGTAGTGCAGTACAAAGGGCCTGGTCTCAACGGCTCTTTTCTGAATTCCACAGCCCCTCATTGTGGTTGGTCATTTCAACACCCATCTCTCGTTTCCCCCCCCCCAACACCAGACATGCGTAACAGATAATGCCGAGCTCTTTAGAGACTCAGCTGACTGATGGCATCATGAAAGGTTGGGGGTCAGCTGTTGTTATCGGAGGGGGAGCTGTCACCTTTGCAGCAGGTGTGCGGCAGAGATACTGGCATCCTCAGAACTGCTTTGTGCCGCTGCATTGCCATTGCATGCAAAGGATTCTGGGATCTTAGCCAAACTTCCAAGCCACAAGAGGAATCACTTTTGCAGGGACCTTTTTTTTGGCTCTCAAGCTCTGTTGGAAAAAGAGTGTGCATGTAACACACACCCACACACACACACAGTATAGACCTAGTTTCATTTTCAGTAACTGTTTATAGTGATGGGATCTTTTCTTTTGTTTGGGTGAAATTTAATAATACATATAATGTCCTTGCTGCAGCATGCATTGTCGTTTCCGTGCATTAGGCAATTGTGGCACTCAGTGTTCTGTCATTGCAGACAGTGCTTAATGGTGTCACTACTCTTCTTTAACCTCTGTTGTGAGGAAGGACTCACTCACCTCCATCTGGTCTGGTCGTCTGGTAGTATTGATTGAACACTAACATCCGATTGTTTGACTTTCAGAGAGAAGGAAATGCAGGAGAACCCTGAGGCGGTATTTGGTGAGACCTGGTTGTTCTTTGGTTGTCGCCACAGAGACAGAGATTATTTATTCAGGTAAGCTTGGTCCCTGTTTTCATTGTGTTGTGTGTGTGTGTGCGTGTGTGTGTGTGTGTGTGTATGTGTGTATATATATATATATATATATAGACACACACATGCATTATAAATAAATGCAAATGCACATATTCTGCCTGGTGCCCTTCACCTTTTCTGAGTACTTTGTATATGTGCATCTCTATTCACATTGTCAATGTCGTTCCGTATATTCAGCTATATTCTCTGATCTGCTTTATGGATATCTTTCTGTCTGCACATAAAGATAATATTCTATCTTACATGAATATAGTGAATATAGTATTGAACATTGTGCTCAAGAATCTAATGTAAAACATTTCCACTGAGCTGAACCCACGTGAAAAAATGTGTTGGCCAATAATCGTCTCTCAGGCCACGATGGTTAAACAGAGGTTATGTAGTGGTTTAAAATGATTAGGTTGCTGGATGTACTGTAGTTTTAAATTAGGAAATGTTCATTAGCTTAGAAAGCTAAAATTATGCATTATGGTGTACAAAACTGAAAATGACAGATGACAAATAATGTTCTCCAACACAGTCAAGACAAAATTGAAGTCTTTGTCATCTGTGATAAAGCTCTGTCAAGTAAACAAACCTTAAAGTAAACTTTTTTCTGATCTTAATACAAAACCTCATATTAGAAACATAACCAAGAATTAATTTAATCATCTCAAAAACATTTCCAGAGCGTGACTGTGTCTCTTTCAAACCAATACAGAGACGCTAATGCGTACTTTCATTACCTGCAAGATTGACTATTATAATGCACTACTGTCTGTCTCACTAAATATAACATAGCTCAATTATAGCTCAATTACAATTATTCCAAAATCAGCTGCTCGTGTGTTGACTAGGACCAGAAAGAGAGCTTGCGTAGTCTCTGCACTGGCTACTTGTCTCTTTCAGAATTGATTTTAAGATTCTTTTATTGGTTTATAAAGCTCTTTATGGTCTTGGTCTTACCTATTTATCAGATTTGCTTTTAGTTTATGAACCCTCAGGTCTTCTTTTAGTGGCCTAAAGTCTGAACTAAAGCCTGTGAGGCATCCTTTTATTATTATGGTCCGTGTCTCTGGAATAGCTTTCCTGATGACCTACCTTTTTAATCTGGCTTTTAACTGAACTTCACACATTTATTGGTCTTTTTTTATTGTGTATTTTATTAGTGGCAGTAGTTTTTTTCAAGGGTTATTGTGTTCAAATAATGGTGTTTTATTGTTGTAAATTAAAGCAACAACCTAATAACATGAACCTTACAGTAAATCAGTATGTCAGCAGTGTCTGTGTCTGAGTGAATGTATGTAGGTAGAACACAAAACGCAACAAAGGAGAGATGCCAGCCAGCCAAGGGAGAGAGTGAAAAGATGATGCCGGCCTAATTTATGAGCTCCTGAGCCCAGCTTGTTAATGATGCTTTTTCACTGACTGTATCAGCTCAACTTGGCACAGTTTTTTTTGGTGTTTTCCACTGCACGATGGGAGGGACAACCAGGTCCTATCAGATACTATTTTTAATATAGTGTAGTATCTAGCACCGAGGGTCCAGTTGAGCCAAAGTGAAACTAAATGTGATATAAAGTCATGCAGATTACAGATTGATCGATCTAGAATATCGCTGTGTCAATTCATACAATATATTTGTCATCAGATACATATAAACAGAATGCATTTTCAGTAGGCTCTGTCTTGATACATCGACCACAGATTTCAGTCGGAACAACTATATTTCTTGCCTTAAAAATCTTAAAGTTTTGCTTCACTCACAGTTGTGCTGAAGATGTCACAATAGTTTGCGCTGCGTCGCTATGACGACCCTCTGTGCCGAGGGACTACTACACCTGCAGTGAAAATGCTGCGTGCTGGTGTCAAAACCAAGTAAATTCGAGGCGAGTTGAGCTGATGCTGTCAGTGGAAAGAAGTGTTAGGTGTGTTGCATCTCTGAGGTCTCCGCTCCACCCACCAGCCTCCTGAAACACAGGGAGAAACGGAGCCAAGTCAGACACTGTCACGATTTTCTTTCATTGTTTTCACTTTACATTTTCTGCTCTGAATACTTTATAATGTTTTCTACCACTAAAATGAGAAAGGGTGCACTATAATTCAAGTCACACGGACATAAAAACACACTTTGAGGTTTTTACAGACCTGCCTGATTTGAACAAAGCTGACGTGAGGTAGAGACAAAGTATAAGGAAAAGATGTTTGTGCATCGGTTAATTCACTGAAGAAGACACTGCAATTCTGTAAACTGGTTAAAAAGACTTAAATGTCATTCAAATCTGTCTTTATCTGAGATATTCAGTGAGGAAACTATTAAAGTAACAGGAATTATAAAAGTCATATTTGAAATGCTAGAAGGCATTTAATAGCAGCGATGAATGATGAATAGATAAAAAAAAAACAAACAAACACCCTATTTAGCTTTGATGCACATGGTGAATATGTATGTCTGTTTAATGGACCCAAATAAGCTTTATAGAAATCTCGACTACTTGGATTGACCTCCAGCGTCGTGAATACATTTTACAACACTATCTTGTTAATAGATCACCTCTCTGGCTATTTTGGCTGTACTGTTTCCTGACTATGTACCGATTGATTGGTTCTTCCTAGAACCTGCCGCGAGCATGTACACAGTGCTGGTGGAGTTCTTTTGCAGGATTAAATAGTGTGAATGGATTAGCATCCTTAATCACACAAGAATAGATCACAGAGGATGTTGTTTGTTCCCCCTTGTTTCCTCTATCCCTTAGTTAAATACCAACTCACAGCCAGGTAGTAGGTGGTGTTTGTTCACAGTGTGGTCTTCTCTGATGCACACCCCCACAGTGTTGACCAAAGCGATTAGTCTGTGTTTTATGAGCCTCCCGTGAAGAGCTGTACTCAATTTAAATAGGTTACTGGGATGAGAACAACATACCTGCAGTCGAATATCTTGACCACATTCATCTCTGTTGGATTTCTTTCACAGTAACAGCAATTTGATGTCTGACTCTGGCTTGGAATGCACAATGCTGCTCAATAGAGTTTATAACATTTTTCAACATCCCAGATTTATAAGAAAGAAAAGTGCATCTTGAGTCATAAGTATGGGCTGAAGTTTAAACCTGCATAAATACAGTATAAATGGCCTTTTATGGCTTATAAATATTGCAATATGGCAAGACAGGATGTGACCAGCCCTCTAATCTTGTTCTGAATTTTCCACCAGCAAAAAACAAACAAGGCTTGCGATGAGCTTCAATCAGCCGCAGTCTCTCCCATCCCTGTAAGAGGTTGATGCCAATCTGGCTGCTTGTCACATCAAACTAGACATGCAGTCCTCCCATTTCCCCTCCTGCACTTACTCCTTTACCCTCCTCCTGATTTCTCAGCCTCTTTATGGCATGTGATTTCATGTTGTACGGGAAACGTGTCTGGAAGGCCTGCTGGGTTCATGTTGGGATTTTGAAATATTGCCACAGGCTGTTGTGTGTATAAACACTCAGTGGAGCCCAGCTGGCAGGTTAGGCTCTCCGGAACATTCATGTGTTATTTTTCCAAGAAGTCAACTGTCCTTTGTCATCTGCCAGCTTCCTTCCACACAGGTAATCAGTCTATGATGATTAAGGTTCAGACGTCAAACAAACAAGTCTTGGCCATTCTTCTTCTAATTGATGTTGCTTTCCATGTTCAAACAGACTATGTAATGTTGGTCAAATTGAAGAGGTTTTTTAAATGAGTCCGTCTCTGATCAAAGGTTAAATGTTAAATATTTCAGGAGAAACAACACCTCTGTATGTTTCACGTAGAACAGAGACAACATTACTCATCCCTCCCTTTTGTATTCATACCGCATCGTTTTTGAGAAATTCATTGTTATAGTCGAGGGGTTACTGCAAAACACAGACCCCTTGAGGCGAAGACCTTCACCCATGATCTCGAAGTTATGTTTGTTATTATTGTGTGCACCTCTTCGTGTTCCAGCTCATTCTGGCTGCTTAACTTTAAACAAGATGCTGTGAGCCGCTGTAAACCTTACTCCCTCACCGCCCTCCTCTTTTCCTCCTGTTCAAATAGTACCCCAGGCCCTGTAAAAACTCTGAGGCAGAAGAGGCAGTTGGCAGGCAACCCACCGAATGGAGCAAGGTTACACCAAACTGCAAGGCTGGGAGGATTGATTATAAAAAGATGCTTACAACAGTGACTTGACCTTGCTTATGAAATCCATATTTTTTTCACTTCTCTTGTTAAATAAGACAAATTGGTTGTCTGGCATAGTTTTGCTTAGACCTCTTGCCCAGCAGTGTTCTATTTTATCGAGATTGACATGATTTTTATTCTCAGGAAATGTGTGGGTGGTGATGCCTTGTGAGTTTGTTGATGGTATTGCTAAATATCTTAAAGGAGGGCTGGGTATTGAAAGATAAACACACCATTTAAACATAAAATTTCTGTGCAATAAATATGTGTTTTTTCTATAAAACCTTTAAAGGTTCAATATTTGTGTGCTTATGTGAAGTTTGTTTTGTTTATCGTGTTGCACTCGGTGCCAATTCATTTTTATAAGTTAACGATAACAAACTCTTGCTGCTGTGAAGGAGGAGAAAAGAGACATTATTTCCATTTACTCTCAGCTGCTTTTCTTTATATTTGAAAATTAAAAGGTTGCAAAGAGAAAATATAAAAAAAAAACAAAAAAAACATCAAATGTTCACAAAAAATGTTTTTCTCTAGAGAGGTGGAAATGCAGCTGTATCAGTGCAAGTTAAATGTGAAAACCATGCAATGGAAACACACACAATTATTGTCAAAGTATATGTGTGGATCAATGAGGACACTGCAATGCTCATTGAGTTTAATAAAAGAAACAAACAGAAATGTCATATTAGATGGAAGACAGCAATGAAATGCCCCCATGTATGAAGAGCAGCAGAAATATATTAGGCAGAGGATTTGATGAAACAGCGTTATATGATCCTTAACAGTGGTCTGCTTCAGTTTGGAGGTAAAAACTGTCAGCCAGATTTAGGTTTTTGAACAAAAATCTTACCACCTCAAAGAGCTCAGGCAGTAGCCTTTATTGTAATGAATACTCCATCTAACGGCCAATGTGATGGATGGATGCAGGACGGACAGATGGATGGACCTGTTCATTGATTTCTATGTAGAGGCCACTGGCTGAATATTACATAAAAATCCTGATCGATTCTATCTGGGTGCTTCTATGAAACTGGCTTCATTTTGGCACCTGGCACTTTGCCAGCTTTTTTAGACCCAATAATAAAAGAGAAATTTAGACATATTTCCCTCCAGGATGAACCTAATGATGACCTCAGATAAATGCAAAAAGAAATATACTTTTGCTCCAAGCCGTCCCAAAATTAATGAATTTTTTTTTTATAAAATATTGGGGCCAAAAATAGGACCAAAACTGGGACATGAAAAGCCACCTAGATGTCAGTGCATTTGATCTGGAAAACATAGCTTGAAATTGTCTTATATACTGCTATAAATAAAGACGCTGTGTTAAATTTGATGATCCTAGTAGTTTTTCTAGTCCAGACATATGGGTTTTTCATGAATCAGCAGTTTCATTCCAGGTTTTGCGTGTAACCCATTGTGTCCACCGGCGTTACATGCAGAACCTGCCGATTTAAACACATATAAATTGCGAGTGATTTAGCAACAATGGTCAGTTTTGTGAAACACTCTGCCTTGCATAATTATTTCGATTCCCAAAATATACCTGTGAGAGAATAGAAAGATATTTGAAAAAAATAGTTGCACCTAATTTTTGTGTCCTTTTTACCGTGTTACAAGTGGATTTTTGTATAAAAATAATATAAAAAATGTGTTTTATCTAAAAAAATTGTTTCTCTTTTATCTCAGTAAGTATTTATTTTTAAAATAGAGCCAAAGTGCTTCCAAACTTGCTTCATAACATTAGTCTGCATCTGGTTTGAATTTCTAGCCACTCTGTCTTGTTTTTCGGGACAGTTTCATAGAAGCACCCATATGTAGACATTCTAAACAGTGGGAAACATACATTTTTAAATAGTATGTTACAATAATTTTACATATTGGAATTTAAAAAAGGATTAATCTATGAAATTTTCTTCTCATATGGTTCATACTACACTTTTAAGGGTTCTGCCTCTGCAATATTATTAAGTATTAAAAGATCTCCACTCTCTTTTCCCAAAGTCACAAAATGTATCTAGGCTTTGCTCTTTTTAACACTGAAAAGACTTTAAAACAAAATGTTCACAAACCAGGAACAAGCTGGTACGGGATAAAAAAATATAAAAAATTTAAAATAAGCTAGAATGTTTGGATGTGTCTACTTTCCCAGAGAGGAGCTGTTGGGGTTTGTGTCCAGTGGTACCCTGAGCCACCTCAAAGTGTGTTTCTCCAGAGACACCCAGGAGGAAGAAGATGAGGAGGAGGAGGACAGGGCCACCAACTCTGCAGCACGACCCAGATATGTCCAACACAACCTGCTACTTAACAGCAGACACATCAGCAGCATCCTGTTCCAGCAGAACGGTTATCTGTATGTGTGTGGGTAAGACTGACTGATAATTAAATCGTAAAAATAACCTGAGTGGATTTCCTTATATTTCGCAGTATTTCTGACGCAGTGCAACTAAGGTGAAGTCGTGTCTATAAATGTATTATTCAGTCTCACTTCACCACAGTATATACCACCTAATATCCGAATTGTTGGAAAAAAGTCACTGTCAGACCACAGGATGACGAATTTCAGCAAATATACTGTACCACAAAAGCAAGATAGAGTTTTTAGCAATTTCCTTCCATAGGATGCACAGCTGAACTAGCAGAACTTTGACTTTATAAAATATTATCCTGACACTGTCAATAGACGGTCTAAAAAGATTATACCGGCTTTTTTCAAATCTCTCTGCACACTTGTCCTCACCAGGGATGCCAAGAACATGGCTAAGGACGTGAACGACACCCTGATTGAGATGATCAAAACAGAACTCCAGGTGGACCAACTGGAGGCCATGAAGAGTCTGGCAAGGTTGAGAGAGGAGAAGCGCTACTTACAGGACATCTGGGGCTGACAGCAGATTGCTTCCGCTGAGCTTTTTTATACCTTCAGAAAAAATAAGCATGCTCAGCTGTAACCTCTGGAACCATAAAATTGTGACTGCTAAAGCCTGGAGGTAGTTTACACCACCCAACGTTACCAAGATGGAATGTAGCATGACCCGGGGATATCGGTTCACTACATCATCCAGGGCTTTGCTGTTCAAACAGAAATGACCTTGGTCAGGGCAATAGTGCTGGAGATTGGTCCTGCAGTGTGAAAAAGCTTTTAGTGTAGACAAGCCTTTTCCGTACGTCCTGTCTGCAAGAAAAGGCATTTACTTTCGTCGGCTGTGATGGAGTGATTTTGATGAGACTGAAAGTGGGGTATCGTTTCAGTTAGATGGAAACAACACAACAACGAGTTGGTTTTTTTATCGACACACACTTGAGATTTTGTTTAGTGTCATTCAGGGAAAAAAGAATTGTTTTTTTTAATGTCTTAAAATTCACTGCCAAATAAATGCACCACAAGTTACCCCTGAAGCCAAAAATAATTAGAAAATCAAGGTTCAGAAGCTATCTTAGTTTGTAATGTTTTTACTGCCTTGATCAAATTTTATCTAGTATAAAAAAGCTTTTTAAAGAAAATTGAAATTCATCGGATGTAGTTAAACCCATGTCATATTTTGGAAATAATCAAATCACAATATAACATCAGAGGGCGTGAATCTCCATGATAATGTGCGAATGTGACCAGACTCCTCTATCTTACTAACTTTGTTTGTGTCTGTCTGCCCACACACACCCTGCAGACTGCCAGTTTGGAAAGAGACAGTGAACTCCAACTTTTCTAACACCCGCAAAACCAGCTCAAATCTCACAAACTGTGGTGAAAACAAACACAGCTGTGGATTGTATGATCAGAAATTACAGAAATAAAAGAGATTTCTGAATAAATTGTCTTCTGTTGTGAATGTGATGTGCCAGTGTGCATATATACCGAAGAGTACAGGTGCTTTTGTGAATTCTAAGTGAGTCTGTAGATGTGGAGGCAAATATAAGCAGGGAGGGAATGGAGGATTTCATGATATGTTCGAGAAGGAATTAAAATCTTTTTGTAGATAATGATCTAATGAAAACTGATTGATTGGGTATGATTGTTTTATTTAAATTTAGAGATAACTGGATTATTCAAGGTGACTTTGGTCAGAGGATGAAGGCGTACTCCACTAATTGGAGGCTTTATGCAATAGGCTTCTTGGCGCTGCAGAGCCCCAGAGAGAGGCTTCTCAGAATTAAATCTTCTAACAGCAGTCTTTTATTTATCCTCTTGTAGGGTGGGGAGAGAAAAACATGTTTACAATCTCCACTGCCGGCGCTGTAGATGACACCCTATTTGAAACATTTTTGAGCCAAGTAAACAAAACATACAGTGTCGAAGGAAACAATTCCTGGTAGTAAATAATTAGTTTAATGCTGTGCTGTGGAAGGTAGAGCTGTCCTTGTGTTTGTCCAGGCACAGCTGGCTGCACCTCTTCGCCCTCTTCTCTCGGTGTCCTGCTGCTTTGCCAAGGCACAAAAGCAGAAGAGGACAAAATCAAAATAATGATGTTGTGTATGCCTAACAGCACCGCCAGTCTCATCGTACACACACATGATGATAGATAACCTCAATTTAATGCAAGGCTCAAATCTGTTGTTGTTTGCTTGAGAAATGACAGCAACTTGTGAAGTTTCATCAAAGTGACGTGACTGTGGTCGTCGATAGCGTGCATGACGACCGCACATTGTAGTGCTTTGAGCTGGACCACCCTTATTTACCCGCAATGTTAACACACCCCCATCTGCTCTTAAATAATGACCTCCGCCATAAGACAGAGAACCTGTCGACTGCTTAGTATCCTGCCCTGCAAACACCTACGACTGATGAAGACTGAAATTATGGCTTTATAATTAAAAAGGTTCACTGTGGTTTTGTCCCGCAGCGAAACTGAAAGACAGAGATGAGGAGACGGTTAGAAATAAATCAGAGAGCTGGAGGTCAGTGTGACCGGAGTATAGTAGCACCTCCATGATAGATACCCCTTGTTAAGAATGGCTTAAATGAAGCAGAAAGATGTGTGCTGAAGATAATGACTGTTATTATGAAAGTGTTGAGTGAGCCAAGTTGGGAGATTGCACTTCATGTCAATGAGCTGAGAGAGTTTGGAAAGACCTGTTTAACATTTGACTTCTTGGTGCAGAAAGTAGAAGCGGTGATTAGGAGAGTAACTGGAACCTCCCACATTCTCCCTCCTTCCCTTCGCTGTGCCCTGTAAGACTGTGCCATAATTAGGCAAGTGACAATATGTCCAATGCATTTGGTTTGGCTCTGTGGGTATGACTGAGGTTGAAACGATGCCATTATAGTTTTAAGACTCAACAGCAAGTAAACACAAAGTTTCATCTCTTACAACACCTTAACTTTAGGATTCAGCTTTGCAAGGAAGTAGGTGTGTGTCTCTGTATGCATGTTTCAAAGGCAGATATGCTAATGAGTTTGCATATTTTATGGCCACTTTGGCGACTATCCTCCGGTTCAACAACAAAATAAAAGTTTGTAGCGACTTTAACAATTTACCCGTGAAATGTGACTTATGGAAGTTATCCATCTCTTGCAGTTTCGGCCCTTATATTCTAGGCAGTGTTGTGGTTTTATTGAATCTGAAGGCTGTGCAGCTGTGTGGACTCAGCTTGCGCTAGAATAATCAGCATTCATTCATTTTCGCCGACTTCTTCCAGTTTTGTCTCACCTACGTTTTATCATTAAAAAGGACACATTCACTCTGTCTCTGCTGTTCTCAGTTTGCAGTCAATGACCCAGGAATGTCAACTCAGCTCTTTGATGTGGCATCAATGACAAGCCTGCTAACACACACACACACACACACGCACGCACACGCACACACACGCACACACACACACACACACACACACACACACACACACACACACACACACACACACAC
>JAPQRP010000015.1:24361403-24374523 GCA_037367295.1 Apogon hyalosoma | reverse complement strand
ACTGTTTATCTGTCAAATGTTCATTATGGTCAGTTTCAGATGCTGCAGCTCTTTCATAATTCATAGTTTGAGTTATTATTTGTTCAGTATTAATTGTAAATCCAAGCTGGACTGACTGTACATATCCTGACCAAGGAAAATCAAATCCTCTCTTTGTGCAGTAATCTACACCTGGCTTTTCTGCCTCCGTCCAGAATAATATACATTATATAGACTAAATCTTCTCTAAAATTAACATTTATTTGAAACATATTATGGCAAACTATTACATGATCAAAAACAAATTAATTTTAGCAAAAAAATGTCTCCGTTTTGAATGTCTGGGGTCACCAGAAACTTGTGATATTAAAACAGGGTCACAAGCCAAAAAAGGTTGGGAACCACTGATTTATAGTTTGGACTTAGCTAAACAAATACAACATGTTTATATGCTCAACGCTAAGCCCGGATGTCAAATATACTTAAAAAGAATTATTAGAATGCACTTAACCGATAAGTTTGATGACATTACCAGAAAATATTAAATATAGTCAACTCATTTGTAGATATAGTTGAACGTGTGATTACATTTAAATTAAATGGATTTAAATTAATATGTTTTGTTATGACCACACCTCTTTTTCTTTTGACCACATAAATTGTCAGCTGCCCATGCATGTCTGGACATGCCAGTCTTGAATTTTGAATTGTCCAAAAATGTGACTTCAGTACTTTTCACACCAGGGTCCTCAATTGATCTCTCACTGAAGAAAAACAGACCAATGATTCGATTTCACATGATCTCACAATGTGATTAAAAACTTTGATAACCACTGAATACATGGAACAAATCTGATTAAAATGTTTCATCAAATGCTTTAGTAATATTTTTTTAATTGTAAAGAGACTTTCAAGACTGTGGACACCCAGTAAATTCTATTTATCTGGGCTGCAACATGCAAACTCGGTCATATAAGAGATTTCACTCCTCACAAAATTTCTTAACCCATAAAGGACCAGAGCTATTTTTGTGGGAGTTCCCAAAAGATTTTTTCTTCTATTCTAAGCTTTTCTTAAGTGATTTATCACTATTTATTGTAATATTATGCTCAGAATTTTGCATTCTTTAGCAAAAATCACATATTTTTCTATATTTAATTCACTGATCACTGTATGAACACTGTAGATGTTCATAAAGCTCAAATTAAAGTTGAGGGTTATTATATCAAAAATAGAGAAAACTGAAGAAAAAGTGACTTTTCCATTAACCCATAAAGACCCAGACTTCCACTGGCGTCCAAAGTTATCTACTTATGTAAACTGTTTAATAACCTCTGATGCACCATATCAATACATGTAATAATTGGTGTAAATACAGATTTTTATCTTTTCATGGTCATCAGATATGACCCATTTGGACGTTCAGAGGCTCCATAGTAACTATGGAAACACTGTCATCTTCAACAACATTGATTCACTAGTAAAACCTATGGAGTTGGATCAATGACAGTGGATGGACACACTTGTTTTCTGTTTAGTGAATGATATATTTTGTTGAAAAAGATCACCTTTTTCTTCAGTTTTCTCTGTTTCTAATATAATAATCCTCGATTTAAGTCTGAGCTTTAATGAGCAGCTACATGATCAGTAAATTAAATACAGAAAAATGCATGATTTTCACTGAAATGAAAACACAAAAGGTAATATTGTAATAAATGGTGATAAATCACTTAAGAAAGGGTACATTTAGAGGAAAAACTCGTACGGGAACATGTCACAAAAGTAGCACTGGGTCTTTATGGGTTAAAATATATCATTACCTGAACAAAAAAAACAAGTGCGTCCAACCACTGTCATTGATCCAACTCCATGGGTTTTACTGGTGAATCACTATTGTATAAGATGACAGTGTTTCCATGGTAACTACAGAACCTCTGAACATCCCAGTGGGTCATATCTGATGATCATGAAAAGATGACAAACTGCATTTTACACTAATTATTTACATATATTGATAGGAGTAGTGGTTCAACAGTTATTGAACTTTTTATATCAGTGGTAATTTTGGTCGCCAGTGAATGTTTGGGTCTTAATGTGTTAAATTAGTTTGCAGTTTTTTTTCTTTTTTTTTTTTTTTCCCATTTTGTCATTCTCTTGGCATAGCGTTTCTGCTACCACCTGTTGCTTTCTGTGCCAGTGCCTTCCAGCGCTGTACTGGCCTGATAACACGCGACCATTTCTCACATGTGAAGCTGTGGTCACCTGAACTGGAGAACGTGTCGAAGAAGGTAGAGGAGCAAAGGATGGCACTGGCCATGTCACAGCAAAAGATGACTGAACTGAAAAAGGGAAATGCAGGTAGGAAGCAAAACCTAGCGCACTGTTAGTTTAATTTCCACTTTTGAACTGAATGCACAAGTTAAAATATCTCTCCAGTAAATGATTCTTTTAGCTCAGCTATCTCACTGTGAAGGACTAATGAATTTATGTGAAAAATAACCATCATAAGTAAAAGCAAGGACATGTGAGGGGAAACTGATACATCAACAGAGACAAAAGACTAGGGAGATAAAGGCCAAATAGACAAATACTGACTGTGTGAATGTAGAAATAATATACACAGTAATTCACAGGAATATGGACACATTTCTAGCTTCGTAACTGTCAGCGATGCAGTGAAGTGCAACTCATATGGATGTAAAACCTCACACAAACAGCCACAGTGACAGCAGTACAGATTATTGTTAGGTTTAGAAAAAATTTGTTATTCTTATTATTTTCAAATATTGATTAATATTCATCTGATTCAACAATACCATGAATACATTTGTGTTTCAATACTGTATTTTTTAACTATTGGTTATGATGTCATTTACAATAGGTTTAAATTTGTTGGATGAATGAACATCCTGTGTTTTTTCCTCGTTAGATTTTCAGTCCTGTCAGATAGACCTGTCAGCTGTTGGACTCAGAGTGACAGCCAATGAGAAAGACCTGGACCTTCAAAGAGGACTGATAGGAAGTGTAGCTCCAGAAGATAAAAGTAGACAACCTGGAGAAAGCAACAACAGGTGGGAGACGGACTGAACCCAAGCCACGGTACAGAGTTTACCGTGCTTTGGTGTTTGTTGAAGTTTCATGTTAATAAATAATAACCTGAAAGTAAAAGTATAAACTGAAATGTCTGAGTTTTACTACCATAATTTTATAACTCCATTTTCACTGCATTGCAAAACTTCAGTTGATTATAAAGTTAATATCATTCTGTAGAAACCTTCCAAATAATTAAATGTCCATAGATATTAGCTGCATGTCACCAGAGCAATTTCATTGTTTTTTCTTCCACACACTCAGAACAAGAGACTAGGTTGAACATTATGGATTTGACCGATAATGAGAATCAAGCAAAAGAGCAGAGCCAAGAAGTGATGAGTCTGAGAACAGAACCGAACAGCACCAGGACTGACCTGCAGCTGCAGAACCAAGCCAGTGAGGAGCTGCATAAAGAGAAAACAGGTGAGATAGAAGTTCAGTTTCATGATATGTGCTATACATGTTAAAAAAGCTTTCAGTGACAAGCATTTTGTTTTTTTGTTGACCCACCCTGTACTGTTAGGACAGAACTTTTCAGACTCTCATCTGTAAACCATTTATGTATTTGTATTTATTTGTTTTATTTATTTTTCTGGTATGTCAGTATAGGCGTGTAGATATGTATGTGTATGTGAAAATGACAAATGAGGCTAACTATTTACAAAAAATCCAAAGGAATTGATATTTCATTAATCCTTACACTGATAGTAAGCTAAAGGAGAGCCTATTGTGTGGAGAAGGGGTGGGATAAAATAAGTTATACTTCCCCCCATTCCTTGTTGTCATGTTTTCTTGCAATCTGTTTTATTTCTAAGGACTAAAGTAGAATTGCTTTGTTTGTTTTGTTGCATATTCAGACTAAACTGAACTGAACTTAACTAAATCAGACACAGAAAACCTAAATAAGGGTGTCACCAATATACTGATGATATAAATGGAGATGACTGATCCTTCGTCTCGGAAAAGTAATGATGTGAAAAATTTATGTATGCAGTGCAAATCAAAGGTAATCTTCCACTTTCTCCTTTTGTTGCTTTTATAAAGTGAAAAGAGTTTATATGTTTTGGCAAATGTTCCTTAATATCCAATGAAAACACATTTTAAAAAAGTGAATAAAAAACACCCATAATGTAAAATAAGAAATTGCACAAAAATTTACTCCCTTGAAAGTGACTGACCTAATTCAGCGAACGTCTGATTAATTGGTTCTGGTAATCTCACAGCTAATGAAATGGAGATAACCTGAGGGCAGTGAATGCATCTCAATTGGGTGTAATCTAATGACACCTGTATCGGGAAGGTGTAGAATCTGGTTAATCAGTAATCTTGGCTGCAATTACACCATGAAGACAAAAGAACCGTCTAGGTAGCTCCTGGAAAAGATTGTTGATAATTCAGAGGAGCAATATTAAAGATTTCCAAGTAACTGAACATCACATGGAGTTTAGTTAAACCTATAATGAAGAAATGGGAAGGAATACGATGGATGTGTAAATCAGTCTAGCATAGAATACCTTCACAAACTGAGTGACCCTGAAGAATGAGATTGTAGAGGAAGGCCACCGAGACCCCTATGAGTACTGGACTGTACAGACTGCCCCCCAGGTTCTCTACCAGTCAATGCTTTATGGGACAGTGATAAACAGGAAGCCACTGTTGAAGAAATGCCAAATAGAGTTCACCCAAAGACATGTAGGAGACGCTAAAGTCAGCTGGAAGAAGGGTCCTTGGTCTGATGAGACTAAAACGAAGCTTTTTTTGCTCATTAGACTAGATACTGTGTTTAGCAGACACCAAACGGTGCACATCACCACATGCACACCATCCCCACAGTGAAGCATGGTGGCGGTGGCAACGTAGTGCTGAGGGGATTATTCTTGGCTGCAGATCCTGGAAGGCTTGTAGAGGTAGAGGATAAAATGCATCCGGCAAAATACTGAGAAATCCTGGAGGACGATCTGATTCAGCCTGCAACAAAACTACGACTTGGGAGATGTATTTTCCAGCAAGACAAGAGCCAGCAAGAGAATGGTGGAGTCACAGCCCAGACCCCAGTACAATCAAGAATTTGTGGCTGGACTTGAGAAAGCTTGGATCCCTGTGCAATCTGATGGCGTTTTGCAAAGAAGAATGGAGTAAAGTTGCAGTGTTCAGATGTAGAGCCGACTAAGATCTATCCAAACAGACTCGGTGATGTGAATCTGACCAAAGATGGATCAACTATACTGACTAGAAGGGTGTGAACACTGATGCAGTCACTTGTTTTTTTTCTCTTTACACAATATGTGTTTAATTAGCAAAATCTATTTTCACTTTGACATTAAACAGTACTTTTTGTTTCTGTAAAATAAATAAATAAACAAACAAACAAATAAATATAATAAACTGAACTGTGATGATAAGTCACTATAATGTACATTTCCTTTTTTTTAAGGTTATATTTTACTTAACATATACAGCAACACATACAAGGCGGCCTTAGTCTAGGAAGCTGGAGAGGCTTGTGACTGAAAAGTCATGGAGAAATTGTTGGTTGATGTGCCCTCTAGCAAGGCATTTAACCTCCATTTGCTCCCTGGGCGCCTGACACGGCAGCCCACCAGTGTGTATGTTGTATGTTCCTGCATGTTCAACTGGTAATGGGTTAAATGCAGAGGGTCGATTTCAGTGTGCGTTGCATGTTTTTATGTGTAATATACTGACAAATAAAGATTCTTGATTCTCAAAAAAAGGCAACTAAAACAGTCAAAGACAACTGTCAAGAAGCACAGTATTATACCAGCATATTACATTATACTATATGGAATAATGTAAATTCCACAATATATACCAATAATACAACAACAAATAACACAGGAGGGGGATAGACATACAATATCAACACTACTTTATTCCTATATAACATGCTTGACCTATAAAAAGGAAACTGTGTTAAAATATTCTCACTTAGGGGCTTCTCAGCATTAGGCTTTATTAAGAGCAAACAACAGAAACACTCCTCTCCCAAGGTGACCCCAATTCATACCAGGATGATATTCCTCACATAAGCTAATCTTTCCATATCCAGATATAAAAAGATGTAAAAATTCATATTGCCATGTTTCTAATGAGAGAATTCCCAATTTTCTAGTTTAACCCTTTATAGGGCACTCATAGAAATACTGTGAAATTCAAATTCCATCCTACTGGGCGGACATAAGACTATTACTTTTGTGAACATTTTCACATTTTATATTGTTATGTAATCAAAGTCAGTGAAGTTACCGTATTTGGTTTCTTACCTGTAAGTGGCAGAAAAAAAAAATCCAAGAAATAAATTCAAAATTACAAGAAAAAACATATGTAAGGTAAAAGGAACATGAATTTTAGAACATTAGAACAACAGAAGTGCTGATCCAGACCCCTGTCCACATCCACATGATCCTTTTGAACATCATTCCTTACATTAGTACCATTACTTCATGGTACCTAACAAAGCAGGTCCACTCACTGTTCATGCAGAGGTGGACCTTACAGACCCTGGAGACCACATTGGACCTGAGATTGCTGACTCACTGTCCTCACTGGAACTGTTGCTGTCACTGTCATGTAATGAATGTGGAAATTTAAAAAAAAAAAAAGTCATTTAACTGATAAAAGTTAATAATATCATTCTTTTAGCAGCCTAAAATGCATAACATTTTTCAGTTCTTTTAGATCTAAACTGTGTAGAACTATGACCTAACAAACAAGCTGCAGGACCAGAGGGAACGGCATGTTCGGCATCATTGAAACTGAATGAACCACGTCTGTCCAAAAGGCCTTCACCACAGGAGAATCCAACAACATATGAACCAGTGTTCCCACTTGTCTATCTTTGTGAGTTTGGATGAAGTAATAAATGCTCTGAGAAGGATCTTTATTTGCATAATTCTGAATCTGACTTAGAAATTACTGCAGGGCCTATAGGGTACACTTCCAAAGAATACACTCCATCAGTATAACAGTGTTCTATCATACTCATCCCAAATAACTTCAAGAAAGTTAGAAGCAGTGAGACAAGAATATTAAACAAGACAATTTAGTCATTTCATTTAATAATATAAATTAAAATGCATCCAATTTATTAGTGAAAATAAATAAATATGCACAAATATTGCCCGAAATGCAAATTAGAAAGTATTAAAAAGAAATGATTAGACTCATATTTTGAAAAAAGTATCCATCTCTGGCAGCAAAAATCAGACTCAATATTTACAAATGAATCACAGTTTTATGCCTGTGTGTAATAATTAAAATTATATTGTGAAAAATTAAAACTCTAATATGTGTTTGTGTGAGTTCAACAGTTACAACAGACAGTAAATCAGTATTCAGCAGTGACTTCAGGCCTCCACAGACACCTTCTCACTGCAGATAAGACCTGTTATAACTGCACCGTGGCAGTCATCAATAGCCTGTGTGAGTAAAACCAGAAGTGACAGAGGCCTTCTGTTCTGAAAGGTCTTCCTCTGCACAGAAACTGAGGAAGCCGAGCAGCGCCAGAGCAGCTGGACCCGCTGAGGAGAATCAGGGCTTGTGGGAAGGCTGGCAGGGAAGGATGGAGGAGACATAGTGAGTAATTGGAGCGCAGTGATATCCGCCATCTTGGCTCGTTACCTAAATAACAGCTTTGATTGAGGTGAATAGGCCCATAAAGGGTTGTGGTGGAGCTGATAAGCTTCAATGTGGCTTGGCTAGTGTTTTGAGGCTTTTGGCATCCACTAGGAATTTTGGCTTCCTGCAGCTGAAACCTGGATCAGTGGGACGGGCACCTGGGATTCCAGATGTCTTGGGGTGGAATCTATGGTGGCATCTCTCGACTGGCATTAGTGCCCACGGTGACATTCATCCTTCAGCCTGGCACGGTAGAGCTTGCAGCGTCGTGCCAGCTTCCTATCGACCCACACATATCTGTCGGAGAGAGGGTTTCTGGAAGTTGTGGCTCCTTCTGCCTGGGACGGGGATTTAAGAAAAAGCAGTTTTTGCTGGGGACAATAACTGGACTGCTTTTCTTTTTGGAAACCTGCAAAATCACACCAGCAACTGACGTGAATGTAGTGGCTTTTCCATTGGACATATGCACAAAACTTTACCAATATTGACTAAATGTCAAAAAACAGAAGTGCGTAATGTCGGTTTTTCCATTAAATGACAAACGCGATGATTTGTTTATTTATTGTCGTCATTCCATAAACATGGCAATGAAGCCTGACTATTATATATTACCCCTCTATCCCATACTAAATTAAAAGATGATTGGGTTTCCTCGTGCGTTCACACATACCGCCATGTTTCTTTTAAAACTCCTCCTCTTCGCTTGTTGAAACGTCCATAACATCCAATCTTGTTTATTCACGTGACTCTAGTTGTAGAAAAAGGTCTTTCCATTGCAGTTTTGCGGGATATACCAATTGCGCTACAACTGAAAAAACACCTCTTGCCAACACAAAAACTTTTAATCGAACATTGAGAGTTTTGGCGAAATTGTCTTTTTTTCCATTAGGTAAATTTTTATGCGCAAGTTATATTCGCGCAATTTGGGGATCAATGGAAAAGTGATGATTAATGAGTATAGGGTTTAAAATTTGAAACCCATTTTTCTTAGGAGATATCACTAGTTGCTTTTCCATTGACCCTCAAATTGTGCGAATATAACTTGAGCATAAAAATTTACTCAATGGAAAAACGACAATTTTGCCCAAACTCTCGTATTACAATAAAAGTTTTTGCACTGGCAAGAGGGGTTTTTTCGGGTGTAGCGCAATTGGTATATCAAGAAAAACTGCATGGAAAGACCTTTTTTTGCAACTAGCCACGGGAATAAAAAAAAAAAAAAAAACAACAGACATTGAAGGATGCTACAACAACGGTGTATATGTGGACACACCAGGAAACCGAATCATTTTTTAATTTAGTACAGGATAGAGGGGTAATGTATAATAATAATAATGAATATATCTGTAAATCAACACGATATTTACGTTTGTCACCATGTTTATGGAACAACTTCTCGTGTCATCTCGCGATAATAAATAAACAAATCACTGCATTTGTGATTTAATGGAGAAACTGACATTATGCACTTCTGTTTTTTTGACATTTCATAAATATTGGTAAAGTTTTGCGCATATGTCCAATGGAAAAGCAACTACCGAGTGAAAAATATTCTCCTTTCAGCCAGGGTGTTATGGAGGTTAGAGCTGCTTTGAAAAGTTGAAAAATCTCTCGTGTTTGTTTGAATACATGATAATTCTCATCTGGACTGAAACTGCATTAACGAATGTTTGCCTCAAAAAATACAAGCACAGAAATCTACCTGAGGGGATGCTATGTTACATTAGGGAGTAGTTAAAGAATTTTCTGGCAGTCTATTTATGGTCTCAAAGCTGCAGCAAATAAAGTAGTAAATCCACCGAGTTTCACCTTGGCCTCAGGTGAAAACAGAGTGTAACGTGAGACGCACCTCAGCAACGTTATGCTGTGAAAACTATCTGATCCAAAGAGTCTGGTTACAGAAAAACCTGAACTAACTGTAACCTCAAAAATTCCAGCCCATGACAGGCATTAGTAATCACAGTTATTTTCCTACTGCAAAAAGAGCAACATTTTTATGACAGCTCATAAATTGTTGAGTAGGCTTCAGTCTTACCTGGGGTTGTTTAGTCAACATCGACTTCCATCACTCTCCCCGGCTCATACAAACATGGTGCAACAGCATACATCAGTGGGTTTTCAATCCCTGAAAGCATTTTTCAGAGCATGCCGTGCTGACTGCATGGGGTCCTGTCCCAGACCGCTGTATAACTTCTTTGGACTGACTCCACAGTGACAAAGGGCTAAACAGTTTGGCTGGATTAACTGCTGGCACTGAAATACAACACCAGCAGTGGCCAATTTGCTTCGATAACTTGACTCGGGGATGTAATTTCAGGGTAGTTGTGTAGTTAGTTGTGTTGATATTACAGTGCAGGCAGGCAAGGTGGTGGATCTGCTCCGGGAGATGCAGAGAGTCCAGTCTAAAGCACAGTGATCCGTGTGAATGAAAGAAAATCTGCTCTCTCGAGAGAAAAAAAACAGTGTTTAATAGGATGTTCACGCTCTGTTACCTGCCTGACAGGAACAATCTCACTCACTCACCTTGTTTGCCACTCAGAGCCCTCTGTATACAGGCTGCTAATTAACGGAGCTCCTGAACGCTTCATGAGCTAAATGTTACATGCATAGAAAATTCTGGCACATATTTGGAAAAACAACACTAAGAGCTGATGCGTTTTACATCCAAATCACATTGTACAGGTGTCAATCAAACAAACACAGTTTTCACACTCCAGATAGAAATTTTACGGGTCAGTTAACACTGCATAATCTTAAAGATGATTTATTAATTTAGTAAAATGAAAGGTTATCCAGGCTAATTCAATCACGGCACTAATGCGGTCCAGAGAAGTTTTTCAATATTAATATAATTGACATTTTGCTTTCACATCTCACCCATTTTTGTTCAAATCCACGATGAAGATTCTACCATGTTCTTTCTTTCATAACTTGCCTAAGTTAAAAATTCCTTCATTAACAGGTGCCAATATTCAGCAGTGACTGTTTTGTTTGTTGGTTATTGGTATTGAGGTCACAAATAGCTAATTTAATCCATAAAGACCCAAACAGCAACCGGCAACCAAAATCATCTGCTGGTCTAAAATGTTTAATAACTTCTGAACCACTAAAACTTTCAAAACATGTAAATAATTGGTGTAAAATACAGTTTGTCATCTTTTCATGGCCCTCAGATATGACCCATTTGGATGTTCAGAGGCTCCGTATTTACCGTGGAAATACATAATTTTCTACAACATTGATTCACCATGGAGTTTGACAAATGACAGTGGATGGAAATACTTAGTTTTATGCTCGGATATAGATATGCTGGTATTTTTGCTTAAAAAGTCACTTTTTCTTCAGTTTTCTCTGTTTTTTAATATAATAACCCTCAAATTTAATCTGAACTTTCATGAACATCTACATGATCAGCAAATTAAATACATAAAAATACATGATTGTAACTCAAAAATGCAAAATACAGAGGATAATATTATAATAAATGGTGATAAATCATTTAAGAAAGGTGAAATCTAGTGAAAGATTTATTTGAGAACTGCCACACAAGTAACACTGGGTCTTTATGGGTTAAAGGGACAAAAAAAAGGAAAAAATGTTAAACTTTAGAAGAGACCTGTGTAAAATGTGAATCAAATTTAAAAAAAAAAAAGAAAAACCTCCTCTAAATAGTATAGGTTTGTGAACTATTTCCATGAGTTACATCTCTGACACTTTGACTTCTTAATACACATGCAAGTACTCTCTTCTCTGACATGCACAGACCCTGCTCTGCTGACCTTTAGCTGTGACCTTTACCAGTCCCTAAATGCCACTTTGGGAAAGTCATTTATTGTCCTCAGCCCTGCTGTCAAACTGGAATGTCACATGTGTCTGAGTGACTGCGAGCTGCATAGCTCATGTTGCTGGCAAATTCATGGCAAGATAGAAGAGCTGATCATCTTGAGTACTATTCCACAGGCTGCAGAGGTGTGTGTGCAAAGTAATGATGCCTTATGGGTGCATCTAATAATGATCCATCAGTGATGGTTTGACAGAAGAGTAAGAAGTGTTCAGATCCTGCACCTAATATCACTGAAGATAATCCATTATAAGTGAAGTTCTGCAGTGAACACCTTTCTTAACGAAAAGTATTTTAGTTTAATCAGCAAAAATGTACTTAAAGTAAAAGCAGTTATTGAGTAAAATGGTCTCGGCCTCTGTTTTATTACCATATATAGCACTTGTGATTCATGTAACTGCTGCATTAATCTGTACACTGCATTTTACAGCTATAGATCAACTTTGAGCTCATTTTAAGGACTTTATAAATTGCTGTGTATTTTAATCTAAAACAATGCTTCATATTCTATAAGGTCATCATATGTATCATTGTCACTTCAGATTATGAGATATTTGCAGCTTTGTGGTAAGGCATTTCATGGCTAATACAAGATGTTTTTTTTTTTACAGTGATCATTTAACTTAACAAGTTGGAGACTTTTCCTGACCCAAAGGAGCAGGTATCTCTACTTCTGGGGCTGTTTGTTCGTTGCTTTTTTTTTTCTTTTTTTTCTATATTGTCCACTAACCAGCCCCAGTCGAGGCAGAGGGCTACCTACCCAAAGAGATTTCCCCCTTTGTAGTTTTTCCTCCCTAGTGTTGCCTTGGACTTGCTCCTGAAGGATTTGTTGGGTTTCCTCTTCATATCATTTTTTGAGAACTTGATCTGAATTTATGACATGCCTTCAGATAATTATATTACAATTGGTGCTATATAAAAAAAATAATGAATTGAACTGAACTAAACAATTCAATCTTGCAGTTTATTATTAAACACTAACACATTTGGAAATATATAATAAATAGGGATGAGACAAAAACAGAAGTCTTAAAAGTAATTAAAGCTATTAGACAAACGTAATGGGAAAAGTACGATGTTTGCCTCTGTGATGTAGTGAATCAGGCAAACAGGCTAGCTCTGTTGTTGGTTTAAGAGTGTACAGTGAGGAGGTAGTAGCAGAAAGAAGGATGAGGGATCACCAGTGACCAAATGACTACCATCCTGGGGAACTCTGCCCATCCTATCTATGATGAGCTGTGGAGGATGGGGAGCACCTTCACCAACAGACTCATCCATCCACTCTGCGAGACACAGTGTTTTAGGCGTTCCTTCATCCTAACAGCCAACAGACTCTACAACAATAACCCTGAGCATCCCTGAGGAGGACTTATCAATGCACAAATCCAATATGGGCCGGACACTAGCATTTTTTTTTCATAGTTTTATAGCATATATAGTTTTATTTATTTTTGCCCTTTGCTGCCTTTATCCTATTTGTATGCTACCCTCTGTATCTGCAGCTGCTGTGACAAACCAAATTTCCACGACCATGGGTCAATAACATCTTATCTTATCTTATCTTATCTTATC
>JAPQRP010000015.1:24295935-24359521 GCA_037367295.1 Apogon hyalosoma | reverse complement strand
ATCTTATCTTATCTTATCTTATCTTATCCAGTGTAAAGCTGCATAAAATGGAAATGCTCAACTACAGTACATAGTAAAAATATTCAGTTACATGTAACAGCTATGGCTTGTTGAGGTTATAAATATACAACAAACAATATGCACACATTGGAACTGCATTTTCCAAAGCACATCTGAAGATCCTCACAACATTCTTTCAACCTCAAACACACTCTCATACACATTCACACTTGCACTAACGCTGCATTCTGTATGTGCAGACTTCCTATTCGTCAAGAAAAACATCAGTATCTGTTGCTTCACAGCCTTCACAAGAAGTACGAATGAAGTTGGGAAAAAGGGAGATTGATTCTTTGGAGTCATGCAGAGCCGGGCCTTACTTTGGGCTGCATCAGCACTCCCCCCACCCACAACCTACCAAACAGCAGGGTGATTAATAACACCCCCTCCATTACCCTCTGCACACAGATGGAACGTCAGGTTGAAGGTTGATGGAGAACAGCACGGTGTGTGGTGTTGCACCACATCATACAGATTAGAGTTTGGACTTCAGACAGCGCCCCCTCCACCTTTACCCCGCTGTCTCACACAATTTGTATCCTTCAGGTATCCTTCCACTGCTGGAAATGTCATTTGTCACTGTAGAACCCTGCTGAAGACTCCTTTAAAACGCATGTGGAGGGAGACTTTTACTCTGCTTTTGTGTGATTTATGAAGCGCTTGTGTGTGCTGCTTATGACTCTTTGGTTCTACTGTGTTTTGCTCTAGGAATATCAAAGTCTCCAAAGTTGTCAGAGCAAACCACAGTGGACGTAACTGTCCCACGCTTCTAACAGAGTGCCATACATCACTGTCTGCTCTCACTCTAGCTGAAGCTGTCTTGAGCTTATTCAAAAAGCCAGAGATAAAATACATTTTATGAGATCAAAAACATCAAAGTTTTACAAATGAGATTATAGGAAAGAATTGTGCACCGGTGATCTGCATAACTCACACTCTGACAAGTCTGTTATGTAGGAAGCCGTTTTTAATTTATGCACATTAACACAAGCAAACATGTAAAAAGAGTTATTTGCAACTGAACCATTGAATAACCTAACATTTGTTTATACACTTTGAACAGAAATATCTCAACAAGATGAATGTATTTCATTTTATAGTATATGGGTAGCACTCCAGTTGGGGTTTAGGAGAATAGTGTGTACTATGCTCCATCTGTACAGTAAATGCCGTTAACACCCTGCTCTCACAAATACATGTTTAACTCAGAGTCCAAAGGAATAGTGAACACTATCAAAATTCAAAAACCTTTTTTTATCTTTACAAAAAATATAAAAGTACGGTGACAAAGACACAACTTGATGCAGGCTGATATGAATACTCCCAATTATTTGTCAGAATGCACATAAACTTTTTTTTTTCTCTTCAGAAGAAATGTTTTATTTTTTTAAACACTGGAGACATTGAATAAATGTATTTAGAAAAAACTACAGACATGGGATTTGAACTAAAACTTCTGTACAAAAAATATGTAACTTTAAAAGGAAGAAAAAAAAAGGAAAAAAAAACCCAAAACAATAGGTTAATCACTGCTAGCCTGTAATGGAAAAAGAACAAAAACATGACCATACCGGACCACAGACTTCAAATATCTACATCCTGATTCAAGGACTGGAGTGGATATTGATCCGTCAGGAGATTGCTGTAGCAGTTAAAGGTAAAAGCCACCAGGCAGCACCACAGCCTTATGACTCGACAAGCAAAAACCAAGTCCTGAACCTCTGACCAGCAAAAGCTGCTTGCAAATCCCCAAACTTTGGAATGCGATCAATCATGCAAAACAAAACAAAACAGCAGAGAAAACACATCAGATGAAGTCATGCAAAGGGGTTTTGTGGTAACTTCCCTTGTTACAAATACAGGTCTGGTTTAGAGGCTTCACAGGAAAGTTAAAAGGGATCATTCCCCCAGTATCTTTAAATTGTCTTTTTTTTTTTATCCTTTTGTCCATGGTGGGAAAACAGATTTCCAGTTGTCCATTTATTTGAGACAGTCAAGGCAAGCTTTGCCTGCAAAAATGTACTTTCCAAGTGTACCCCAAGGCACCTGAGAGAAAGTGGGCATTTCCCTCTGTTGGCAACATTATGTGTCTGTGTTTTCATTATATACGAGCTGCCATAGAGTCTCAGAGTGGGACTATGCCACTCATGGTGTCACGAATCTCAATACAAAGAACAAAGAAAAGAGTACAGTCAACATGGATGATAGCATTGCTGTCCCAACTATGGTATGGAGTCTGAACTCTTGAATTTAGGGTTAATAATCATCGTAGGTGTTGAGGTCAGTGAAGTATGCGTTGGTATAGGTTTTCCCGGCAAGCTGGGGGTTGAAGTACTTATTTCTTTCCTCCAGGATCAGATTGTTTTTGTTGAAGGCCTGTGGATAAAACAGAAAAAGAGATGGAGGAGAGGAGAGGAGAAAGGGAGAGGAGTCAGTATGGACTTCGTTGTGACACATGGATCAAAAGATCATTCAGCCCAGATGGCAAGGTTAAAGCAAATTCATCTAAACCAAAAGTAAAAAAAAAAAAAAAAAAGAGCAACACAAATCAAAGGGAGGCCGTTCAGCTTATGAAGCATAGATTTTACAGAGCAAGGTCAAAGCATTTGCAAACGGGCTGGAAAAATGATAAGCCACCAAAGGGCGAAATTATTTTGATACGCATCCGTATGTCCACCTCTGTCATCGCTAATACCCAGCATCAGCAGTTTTTATGGTCCTCAGATTGTTGGTCCTCTAGGACAATCTAAGCCATAAAAATCGATCAAAACAGTCACTTTTCGGTTAAACAATAAGCAAGAGCCATGGGGGCATCTTCCCTGTCCCTGTGTGACACGGTAAACATGCAATGAGCCTCTGATGTGGTGCTCAATACAACATCAGCAATTTGGCAAATGGATGTGTTCATATCCAGTCTGTTGTGGAGTGTGTGCTGTGAGTCCCTTGGGGCAGCGTAATTGAACACTTGATGATGCTGCATTTGCACTTGATGGATGTTTCCGACTGACACTGATAGGGAACGAGTGTGCTGGACAAAAAAACGAATATATTTTGCTTCTTTCCCATTATGTGATTTGCACACAAAGGGGATGCAATGAACCCACCCGCAGCCACAGAGACGGTTATGTGTCTCTGCAGGTGGCCCCACGGCTGCTTTTAAACAGCTGTGCTACTTTGTCTTAAAGCTCCTTAATTGGCTGAAGAATGATTACTTTTGAGTTTCTGGCACTGTAAACATAAGTTGCTTATGCTATGAAGTGGCATTAGTGATAGAGAGGTGATAGAGGGGCACAATAAAACAAAAAAAAAGAATGAATTTATTTTCTCAAGCCATCAGATCAAATGAAAACAGAAGGACAAAACAAGGGAGACACAAAAAAATCACAAAAAACATGCAAATGAATGCACTTGTTGAGAGAAAAAAAGGAGGGAGGGATACACTGCCTTCTCACAAGCTGGGAGGGAGAAGGGAAGGGGGGACGAATGGAGACATGAAGGGGTCTGAGGAGAGAAATAGAAACTAGAGTCTGTACTCCAACCTGCCACACACACGAAGTGCCACAGGAAGTGGAAGGGGCACGTTGGGGAAGAGGAAGAAGCGGATAGGGTCAAAGAGTTGTTGGGGGGGATCAAGAGGCGGGATGTTGTAGAGGTCAGTGGTTAGTAGAAAATCTCCAGGCCACGCATGGACACCCCCATGTTAGCAGAGAGAGGCTGGTGCATGGCGGGGTCGTCCAAGGGCAAGAGAACCGACACATCTGGCTGCAAGGGGGAGAGGAATTGGCAAGAGTCATCCTCAAGCAAACCCGACTACAGCCATGTTCTGTCTAACACGAAGCCTGGACATGTAATAAAGTTTACATACAACTGCAGTACAGCCAAACGGTGACTTAGGCATGTGATCATAAACTCTACTGTTGGAAACTGTCCAGCTGGCAGGAAAACCTGTAATGTATCTATGAAAATAAAACATAGAGCATAATAATAAAGGCTAAATTGTCAAGGTTTGAGCCAAAGCTCTCATTCTGAATTATGGCTTCATGTGTTTACTATTTCTTGTTATAAAAACTCAAAAGAGGCAATTTATAGTTAAAAACTCCCTGCAACATCCAAACCATTTAGGCTAAGTGTGTGATGTTGGAGACAGAATGTACTTTCAGAGAATTATGTTCATTTTTCATGCAGCTCCTTTTGTATTTTCACATGTCTAAATTCATATCGGCCTCTATCCACTAAAGAGCTAACTGAATTATGCTCTATGCTCCTGACTCTAATTGCATGACAGATGAATGCTCCTCACACCTATATTCGGCAATGAAATTACATTCAGAGACTTTTGCTTCGAGCCAATGGATCCCTTCTCGCTCCATGACAATATCTGTTTTAAATTTATTTCTCTATGTGAAGTAGTTTTGCAAAAGAGACACCCAACCGTTTAGTCAGTTTGTATATCTGATATCAAATAGTCCTTTTAAGTAGTGAATCATACACTTTGTGATGGGCCAGAAATGTGAAAAAGGCTGATTTGTGAATATTAAATTACAGTTACTAAATCAGGCTCACTGCTATGCCAAGCTAAGGTTTTGCCTCCAATGGGATGATGATTTATGCCAGTGACCTTGAATACATTACAGCCACTTATCAACATTAGGTGCCAGAGCCTTAAAATTGATAGCCAGTGCCAGACTGTTTTTCAAGGCAAAAAGTAAATATATTTAGAGTTGTATTAACAAAACACACACATATATCCATTGCTTTTGGAGCTCCTTTTTTAGTTTAAATACCACATGGTGTTAAAATTGGTTTCTACTCTTAATTCAGAGCACTGGGAAATGCTGAAAAAAGCCCAGCTGGAGCAGGGAACAGCCATGGACAAGCACTAATCACCAGCTCAGTCTGGCACTAAAAGGCCTGGTCTACCAGTAGAGTGGGGGCTGTTTGTATCAGAAGAGGAGCTGGATCTGTGTCACTGGCGCTGATACATCTGACTATTTGCACTTCAGGAAGCAATAATGATGAAAGGAATCTTTCAAAGCAAGAAGATGTGCAGATAGCGCTCTCGCCTGACTTCCTGCCCACACCCTGATATCTGATTAAATTAGTAGGTTATGAGAAAGCAGTGTATGACCACTGACACACAACAAAGTCACACACTGAGACACACAGAAGAGGAGCACACGGAGAAAAGATGTACGTACTGTCTGTTAAACGACTAGAGAGTGTCAGTGCTCGACAGGAGGTGGCGTGACAGTGAGAGTCATGCAGTAAGAAGTGTATTTAATCACAGTCGACACTGGAGGAAGAGGCAAACTGTTGCTGGCTGACTTCGAGTGGGAGTGTGTGTAATTGATTAACTAAGGTAATGTTCAAAATGCCTCTGTGCCTCTACACACATCCAGACATCAGTCAAACATGACCTGTAATGAACCTAGCGCAAACCTGTCCACAGACCTTAATGGCTTCCACGGAGTCGTATTTGTCCAGTTTATTGATGTGATTAGTGATGCTGGTGTTGAGTGGCGCGGCAGAGATGGGGTGGATGACGGTGGCGTCGTGGGACTGCTGCTGATAACGCTGGCAGTATGAGTACACCAGCAGGGTAACCAGGCAGCCGAGGATGGAGCTGCTGAGCCCCACGGCGATCATGTGGAAGAGGTTGAAATCTGCAAAAAAACGGAAAGAGGGAGGGTGTGAGAGCGAGAGTCTGGGGGTAATTCCCTGTCAATTCACACAAGTGGAAACAGTAATTGAAGCTGTAATTCATATGGTAATGATGCAGTGTTCTGCAATAAAAAACCCTTCTGGACTGTGGCAGAAAATAAAGAATATTTGTGTCTTCTTTCCTTTTTTGTCATATTCTTATCACCCTCTCTTGCTACTACAATAGAATACCAAAGATGAAAGCTGGGGATTTTTCAAACAGATGTAAAGCAGCATTTACAAGAGCACAAGGCTAAAAAATTAAACAATATATCTAAACAACACACACAATTTTAAAAATTAAAACCTATTTTCTGTGTATCTGTAAACATACGCTGCATATTAAGAAATTTCCCATTAATTTCAACAATTTAATGATTTAATTATAATTGTGCTTTTCTCTGATTACTCTTCTATAATTATTAGAGTCTGGCAGGACAAAAAGAAATTATCTGCTGCATTCACTTATGCATTAATAATGCAGTAAGCCAAGTGAGGATCTGCATGGATAGAGGCATAAAATGTACAGAAACACAATGATGTACTTTTTTTCCCCATGAACCATAAAAGTGTTTCGTAGAAAGATTTAATTAAAGGAAATGAGGAAAATAGAGTGCTTATTTACGACTAACTATTTTGACTAAAGTAGTTTTCTCTATAGGGTTATCTTTCATTTCTTTTCTAAAACACATAGGGAAGAGCTGTAAGTATTGTCTTCACGTCGCAGAGCTCCCTGACAGGGTGCATATGGCTTCCTTCCAATAAGCTAAGTAATGATAGCTACAGCTGTCTGAGCCTGCGTACAAAGCAGAACGCCAGTCCCTAAAGCGTCACTGCTCCTCATGTAGCTTATTGCTGTGAGCACGGGGTGCTATTGATGGTGACTAAGATGGGTCTATCTGCATTTTCATCAGGCCGGGACAACATTTTCATATCTGGATTGCTGCAGCAGGGAACACCGTTAAAAGCCATTATATGTATTCACTCCAGCTCTGTGGAAATTACAGTGTTGGTAGACCCTTTAGTACTTGGACTTCATTGAAAAGATGAAGCAAATTAAAGCTGCAGGAGGCAGAAATCAGGGGAAAAATGTTAGGATTTGAAAAGACACGCCTTCCTCCTGCAGTTCTCTCCTTCCGATCTAAATCAAAAGACTAAATATAAAGACAGATGACCTGATGATGTTTCACGCTGCTATGGAATAATCAGACCAAAACATGATGATTAGGAAAACATTTTCTCTCAGACTTTTTAAATTAAGATGCACTGGAAGGTAATTAGGGATTTTTGCAAACACACAAAAAAAGCTTTAAAGCTACAGAATCTACTGTCTTATTTTGTGTTTGGTACTTAACCCTATAATGCCAAATGTATCATATTTGATACATAAGTTTTGAAGACCTCTACAAGATCAGTGTGATATTTTTTTCTTGAAAAACCAGATGTACACAATTGGATACATTCAATAGATGGATAATCCACCAGAGGGGAGGAATTCGTTCACCAGAGGCCTTTCCAGTGACACTACAAGTCTGTCATTAATGAGACAGGAGGCAGAACTTTGCCAATTTTGAAAAGGAATTACCAGTTTGTTAGACATGCTTGTGTTATATTATGTTTTTGTTTGTTCAAAAATAATAATATTTGAGCTTTGAGACCCGATCTATTAAATATGATACAAAATTGAAACTCAGACATGGAAATTGATATTTGAAAAGAAAAAAAAAAGAAATTGGTTGTTCAGAAGGCCCAATAAAGGCTCCGGTTTCAAAGAACTGGAATTTTCTGTCAATGACTTAATGGTTCAGGCTTTACGGGGTTAAACCTTGTGAAAAAAAAAAAATGCTGCCTACTGCCTTGCCCTTTAGATGACATTATTCTATTTTGTGAAGTAATGACAGTTGGTATTTATGGATTGGCAAGAGTGGTATATTTGAGGAAAAAACAAACAAAAAAAAAAAACAAAAACAAAACAAAACTTTACTTTCAGTTATATTTAATGATCAGACTGACTTTTTTTCTTTTTGGGGGCATTTTAAACTGGACTGATATGCCTTTAAGAAGCTTTTCACTGCAGAGACACTGTACTTGTATAATGTCAGGTGCTTTTTCTCTCAATCTCCTTTTCCACAGCCACCCACGCACACACACACACACACACACACACACACACACACACACACATAAATATATATATAAATTACCTCCACATCGCCTCTCCTCCTGACTTGAGCGTGCAATGGAGACTTCTGAAAAAGAATAAGAAGGTGCAAAAGGCAGCAGAGTTAGGGCTCAATCCCCTGTTATCGTGACAAATTGTACCCTTGAAGGTGAGTGTGGGGATGAAAACCGTACTCAATATGAAGCAGATTATCGTAAAAAACTATGCAAGCTAATCACAGCTGTGGCACCTGGAGTGGTTTATGAAAAGTATCAGCTCTCATTACAGGAAACGAAGTACAAGACGTTACTAATGAACCTTAATGGACTACCTTTCCCATTAAAGGGGATGGATGATAAGGTATAAAGCCAAATGGGTAATTCTATAAAGATCCGTGAAGGGTTTTCATGAGTATTATAACCCTGCTAATTAATACAGAAAGGTTACAAATAGGTGTTTGAATTAAATGTTTATTTTACCTAAAAACGTATTATTCCTGAAGTTTGAGAATTCTACCCATACATACAGTAGAAAAATATATTTAACTTTTGCTAAACACATGAACATATCATAGTGGTGATAAAATCTGAAAAACAAAAGCATTATTTGTTACAGGGGTTTGCTTTAATGATCTTTGAGCAGCTGAATCAATGCTCTTGGGTACCTCACATTACTGGCTATCAATAGGGAGATGTCTAAGCTGATATCAATACTAATGGGGTGTGGGTTTGTGTATGTAGATTTGGGTTTCTGGAGGAGTTTCTGAAGTCTGAATCAATCAGAAAGAGTGTTTTGTTGCAATGGTATCATCTTCTATGTTATCCTATATTTAAAAGCAGTTGTTAGAAAATCCTTTAAGTCAATAGTCATAAAGCTAATTGATACAGATTGATAATTAAAGGTTTTTTTTTGCATCAGTTAAACAGCGGTGAAGAAATAAAACATAAAAGGAAAGATCCTTGCAGATGTTACAATTAAACCAACTTAAAATGTGCAGAACACAGCAGAGAGGGGCCATTTCTTCCTTCCCTTCTAATTTTAGAAAAAAGTGAAACTGCTGGTGTAAGAGCTATTTTACATGGCCTGACAACACTCCTAGGCTCATAATGAAACTAATATAGCAGTAGGGCTTGTGGAATGTGTAGGGAGACTGCTGCCCTTAAGTGAAGAACTTGGGTTCACGCCCTCGTGTAATCACCTGCCGCACTCAGGAATCCTTGAGCAAGTCACTTAATCCCCAGCATCCCCAAAAGAGCTGCCCTGTCGCTGAACCTGACCTTTGACCTGACACAAGTCCCTTAGAGGGATCAAGAATGTATTTCATTATCATAGGATTCTTGGAAAAGACATGAATTACCGCTGTAGGCATATGGGGTGTGTGTGTGTCTGTGTTAAACTGTGTGTTTAGTCATGCATGACAGCCCAAGACATTACTAAAGAAATGAGGCTACAGTAATATGTGTGTTCACCTGGTATAAAATTGGAGTCAGGAGAGCATGGCCTGGTCTCGCTGCTGTTTCCAGAGCACTGGTTTCCAGTGGGAAACAGGACATCACAGTGACGCACACGCAGCTGGGCCCCGTTGGAGTCACAGTGGGACCACTCGGACCAGCTGGACCAACTCTCTGGGAATGGCAATGACAACATATCTCACAACCTGTCTGCTACACATCCATATAAATGTGTGTGTGTGTGTGGTAAAGACTTTGCAAATGCCTTCAGCAGCGTATTAGTCATGCATGAGTGGCCTCCGATGGGGCCAAGGGAGACTAAAGAAAATAAGCAATGAACCTGTGATGGATTGGTGGCCGAGACGAGGCCCTAAGCTGCTTATCACTGGTGTGTGTATGTGTATGTGTGTGTGTGGGGGTGCTGTGTGTGAATACCTGGACAGGCCTGAGTGTTGCACAGTGCCTCTTCAGTGTGCAAGCCCAGGCAGATGTCCCCTCCATAAGCTGGTGGGGGGTTGCTGCAGGTTCGTGTCCTCATGTAGTGTCCTCCTCCACACGTCACAGAGCACTTGGACCATGAAGACCAACATGACCAGCTGCCGTCCACTAAACCCAGCAGGAGGGCAGATAAGAGCAACATTTCAGTCCATTAGGTAATGCATTCCTCTTTCTGCAATCCAAAGATGGATTTAAATGATAAATTGGTGAAGGTAATACACAAACACTCTGAAAGCCTGAGTGATTACATTAGTGTGAACAGATTAACTTAATGATGTAAAGCAACAGGAAACAGTTAATATTTTTCTGGATTTCTGGCAGAGTACTCCCAAAAAAATCATGTTTTCATGTTTTCTACGGATTGGGTTCCAGGTCATTTGAAAAGACAATTTCCTCTCAACATCAAGTGATCGGAAGTCATTCCAAGCCATTTCATAGAGTGATGCGTGACACAGAAATGTGAAGCAATTTGTATATGTGTGCATGTATGTGTGTATTGGTGTGAAACAGAGTGTTTTGAAGTGACAGGAACTGTGCTTCATCCAGCTGTTATAGCAAATGTCCGACCCCCCTCCTCTGAACTAAACAGACTCTCCTCTGATTAATAAAGATAAATGGAGCATTACAATCTCTGCTATTGTTGCTCTCTTCATGCTGTGCCAAGTGGCAAACACTATAATAACAAATGTGAAAATTCACACACTCGGAAGCCATAAAAAAGTGTTAGAAAAGGACATAGGGAGAAGTAAAAAGAGGTGGAAAAACAGCAATGAAACAAGGACAATCTTTAACCATGAAGAGGTAAATATCCTTCACCAATGATCTGGATGAGACCTCACTTCATCGCGGCAGAGAGAAATTCCCTTTTTGGAACCACTTGAGAATTACTTTTAAAGACCAGAGGATAGCTGGCAGCACCGTGCAGGTAATTGAAGTTGCAGATGCTTTTTGTCATCTCGGTGTAATTTCTCTATCACAAAGTGACACATAAGTCGATTCCTGGCCCTCCATGACGGATCGTCTCATCTCAGCCACAGACGCAAGAAAAACATGGATTCATTTGTTTCCAAACCAGATGGATGGTAGGCATAACCCCTCTTCTTTCCTTTCCTTTCAAAGTGCACAAATGCATAATAGCACTGGATTAGCCAATTGGTCTACCTGCACGGTCTGCTTACCTCAAAATAATATCTCAATTTCAGTGGGGTGCTAATTGGGTATGCATTAGTATTCATTGCTATTCAGGCTATGTTAAGTCAGTTCCTTTGGGGGACAGCAGCACAGTGTTGTTCATCAACATATTGTAGCTTCAGTGTTATTACTGTCAGCATCCCAGAATAGGTGTAGAACAAGTATTAGCATAGAGATGTGGTGCAGTGGAATCAAAGCACATCCATTCACCATGTTACTCAAGAGGAACACTTGTGGCAACCATAAAAAGCAATGCACTCCAGGCTGAAGCAAATCTAAAACTCTCAGATCCATCTAAAGTCTTTGTCTGCGCACAAGGTTGATAACGGCTCACAAAGTTAGCTACCGTGTTCAGGACTGAATGGCATGCACTATCACTAAATGAATTAACAGACGGTAAAAACAGCATCGATGGCTGTTCATTCTCTTGTCTCTTTTGCTTTCTTAGAGCTTGGCAGAAGTTATGAAGACAGATTGCGGGTGTTGAAAATGATGTGCAGATTCAGGCTTTTAACAACACACCTAAAGCTTTTCTCCAGGGCACTTGATTAATAATCATCTGGTACACCGTCCTGCTTGTCTGCCTGGTTCCTGTGTAGGATACCAGGTGTGCTTTATGCCAAACTAAGCACTGGATTTCCATTTAGACAGCTTACTTCTCTTGTCAGACAGAGTATTCTTTTAATTAGAAAGCTTCCTCTTGCCGTCTTGTGCTAGAGGAGTGTTGAAAATGCATTGTCTCAGGGCTTTTCACAACAGAATAAGGCCTCCCATAGCTGGCAGCATAATTACCCGGCAATGTAATTACATACTGGAGCGCCACAGGGATTGTCTCTTTGATTCCTGGTGAAAATTGGGGTCTCCGTCACACCTCTTATCTGCAACTGATTTCTTTTGTTGTTCTTGATGATTTGGCAAGTCATTTTGCCACTGTAATTTTTCTATCTATTAATTCAGAGAGAAAAATTGTGAGTGCGATGGTGAGCTGTGTATATTTTCCTGTGATGAATGAACCAGAAAGCTGAATAAGTAATCTCCTCCTGCCTTTATTTCCATGGTTCCACTGTGGATAGTCTGCAAATTCTATATTTGTGTTAAATCTCTTACCTGGACAAGGAGTGATGTTACATTCCTGGTACTCCTGTGCCGGCCCCAGGCAGGTCTGACCTCCATACTTGGGTTCTGGGTTACTGCATGTCCTCTTTCGACTACGGATTCCACGACTGCAGTCCCTACTGCACTGTGACCAGGAGCCCCAGGCCGTCCAGCCGCCATTCACCGTGTGGCCTGAGATCCTCCCCAGACGAAGCACCTCACCTGTCAGAGACCAGCGACAGCAAAAAATAGTGAGAATATAATCACAACAAGTGGATGCTTTTATAACCGTGAATGTCTTTTTTATGGTATGGTTAGCTCTTCTCAGCATTTAGACAACATTTCCTGTAAACACGGCAATTTTCATTGCTTTTTTTTGTAAGAAAGTGGATGATACTTGTCCTCCCTTCCTGGCATCACTACGTGTATTTGCTCTGAACAGCAAGAAGAGGGCAGAGAGTCAATAAAAGTGCTTGATAACAGTGAATGTGTCTTTACTCTTGCAGCTGGAAGACACTCTAAAAGCTTTAGCTCCATTTGTGCTGAAGGAGCAGTATCCTATCCTATCCTATCCCTGTTTGGTGTTACTTCCACAGTTTTCTTTCAGTAGTAAATTAATTCTAAATAAATACACAAAGGCCAGACTCACTCCATGCACTTGTTCATTTTTGTTCTAAATCAGCAACTTTACTTTTTATCCTGCATATTATTATAAAAAGCCACTGTACTCCTGCTTCTTCGGTGACATACAATTGTGGAGGAGGAGAGATAGACAATTACAAATCAGTTGCACAAATGTAATTCATCATTTAATTCTTCACAGACCTCTTGTCATTTTCCTAAAGATTGATTCAGTGAGAGTGGAGTGTGTCCTGTCAACACACACCGTGCCCGCTCATCAAACAACATCAGCTGACTAATCTGTGTACTCTCATCTGGAATGAGTCGAATAGAGGATTCCTAATGAAATATGAAACTGTAATTTCTATTAAACCATAATTACTGCACGCATTAATCAGTGCAGTGGAAATGGGCCTAGTGCTGAGAGAAAGAGAGCGGAGTAAAAAAAAGGGAGAATGCTTCTGGCCTTTTGTGAATGAAAAGCGTGAACTCATCTGTTTGAGTGAATGATAATCACCTCCAATGAAATTCAGTTACTGTCCGGGCACTTCTGTAATGACTCACTCTTTCAACAAACTAGGTTATTATCTACTTTTTCATATTATAATAGAAGTCATATTTTTGGCCATATTGTCTCTGCTTTGCATCATTCTGCCTTTTCTCAGTTTAACGACTTTAAAGTAGAGGTGAAAACGTTTTTGTGCTGTTTAGATGGACATCAGTGCAAAATACAGATCCTGGGCTTTAATCAGTCGACAGTGCCCCTGCAACCTTCCTTTTGTTTGTACAATTCTCCTTGTAATCTCGAATCCATCCTGGTTATTATCACTATCTTATCATTTTGTTCACTGCCTTTCTGAGCCTTTATCTTCTTTTCTGTCTGTCTCCCCCATTAACCTTCCGATACTTTTTGTCTCTGTCTCGCTCGCTCTCTCTGTCCTCCAGCTTGGCCTCGTTGTTTTGTCAGCATGCTCTTTTCACTGACAGTTATCGTGGCACAGCTGCTTTGTATTCTCAGGGAGAGGACAGTGTGTTTACCTAGCGCAAATCCTCGACCTCTTCATAACTAGGGCCGACCTTGGCAGTGCACAGGCCGCCTCACCCCAGCATCAAGCTGGCGTGAGCGCTGACAGACCCGTCGAGGCCCCGGCTCTTTATCGATTCTGAGCAGGCCGTGGCACAGACAGTCTTGCCTGCTACTGTGACCCATACTCTTTATCAACCCCCCCTTGAGTCTGTAGAGACTGGACTACTGCTATGCTCCCGAGGCGATGCAGTGCTTTATAATCATCCCTGTCATGCATGCAAACATGAACCCACACGTTATGAGAGTGTTGTAGTCATGTGGACCTACACAGGCCAACCCCTATGCACAGTGGTATTCAGCACATGCACCTAACAGAATGATGTAAGCATGTACACTCAATTATAACCTACAATACAAACACACAACACTTTGCTGACTTGGCCTGTGACTGCTCTGATTTACTGTGCCTATTGTTAATGCTGCTTCACAGGGGCTGCCCTCCTGTCGCAAAAACAAACAGTGTGGTGCCCTCCCTCTTAAATAGGTAGCAACTGGATCTATTGATCTGCACAAGAACCACACACAGCCCAAGAGAATAAATCCTCACACTCCTGACGAGCTGGGTGAGCCAGAACTAAAAAGGACACAGCGCAACATCCAATAGTCACACCGCAAAGAAACTAGGACATTAAAAAAAAAAAAAGGTTCAAGACTCTCCTCAGTCAACGTCACACCCTGCTCAGAGGCAAAATCCTCTGTAAACAAACATATAAACTTGTGTGTGCATCAAAGAGAGAATACGGCCATATGTGAGATTAAGAAAAACCCAAACAGGGACTCTGAGGCCAAATAGACATGCAATACTGTGCAATCTAATGGTCATGATAGGCAACTGTAAAATCAAATGTTGGATGGAAAGAGAAAAATTAGATAGAAGGGCGCAGAGGAGTTGATACAGCAACAAGAAACAAATATGAGAGATGGAGAGGTGGAAAAGTCAATAATCTTCACCTGCATAAAAGAAAAACACGACTGTGTGTAAAGTTTTATCGACACCATCATACTTGACCGCAGTGAAAGAGGAAAAAGGGCCACTTCTTTCACCCTGTCCTAGATTCAGAATAGCACGTTTAATCCCAATTACTCCTTTCCCCTCCTCCCCATCCTTTACTTTCTCTATCAGATTGACAATATCTCCCTGTGGAGAAACTGAGCTCATTCATTGTGACTGTGTTGACTACACTCAGTATTTACAAATGTATGACTGTGTTTTCATATGTCATGCCATATAAAACCATAAAATGAGGGCCTCTGGTTGCTTGCAGTGGCAGGATATGACAGTAGTCCCTGAGCTGTCCTGGGGTCTGCCAAGTGCTGGTTGACCCAGCATCCCTCCAGAGGGATATTCACATGCAAGAACCAATTAAAAGTTTGTTAGAGTGCAATTAAAATCCCATGCCTGAAGAACATGAGGGATTAGTGCACACGTAGGGAAACACAGAAGCACAAACAACCAATTTCAAAAAACATTAGAACAAAGTTTCAAATGCCAACTTCATGAATACAGGGATTCATAGATGCAATAAGATGCTTGTTTAATTCACCTGAGGAAAGACTTATGAAGCTGAAATGCCTTAAAAAGAAAAATTAAGATTATCAGTGCAGCTGGCACTGAAAATACAAAATTTCATGCCAGCTGCTTAATTGTAAACTTTATGTTTCAAATGCATGTTATTATTTTCCCTTTATTTGTGTTTGGGGAGTTTGATTTCCTAACAATGTAGCTACACATTGCGTGATTTGATTGCTGTTCTTCTGACTGACAATTTACCCAAAAGTGCTCTGTCAAGGAGGATGCACAAAATAGTCTCTGCTGCTTCAACCTATTGCAATAACAGAACTTTGACAAGAAAATGAAGGCAACCACATATTTACTGTGATGATCACTTTCTACATCTTTCCCATTTAATGTCTGCTGCTTGTTTTGCTCTCATAGAATTAACAGACAGCATCAAGGTGTGACAGGTATATAGTACGTATGCACGTGTTTATATGTAGCGTAAACTACACATATTTCACAGTAATAGTACTATTAATTACACCCACTTTGTAAATAATGTACTCACATATGCAAACAAAACACAAAACATTATTACACAAAATATATATTACTACTTGTTTCTAGCCTTTCAACCTGTAGCAAATACAATTAGAGGTAACACAAAATAACAGCTGGGTACAAAACAATATATATCAACACCTGTTTCTAACCATTCTAGGGTACAACTAGGTGAAGTAGTGGGCTTCGAGTGTATATTTGTGGTAATTGTAGGAACTTGCAAAAGAATGACTCAACTTCAACAGGCTGAAATTGCTGACAAATAGGGTCGATCTTTTTCTACCTAAACTTCTTTCCATCAGAGAAACTTTTTTCCTTCTCCCCAGTAATTTGAAGTGTATCAGAGCTCTGTGGTAACATCCAGTCAGATTGGTCAAAAAAAAGCAACAAAGCGGAAAGTGAACCAATGTCAGAGCAGACAGGCAAAGGCAAGCTTATCACAGTCAACATGTCAAAGTCAAACTTTTCTGTGGTTAATACTTATGGTTGATACCTGATTAGAGGGAACTGTCAAAAGCTGAATGCATGATGCTTTTTTTATATATATAATTTCATGCAGGCATGCTGTACAAAGAGTTTTTTTTTTTTTTAACCAACAAAGGACCATTTTTCTATGCCGGTAGGTTCTGTCACCATAACTACACCACTCTACAAATTCTATATTAAGGGTTGAGGTGAAATGGTCAATCATTCTAGAGTTGTCAAAGATAACTGTGATCAGGGCTGTCATTTCAATCTGACTATAATATGACATAGCTTTTATCTGAGGCATAACAGGCAGAGACATATCAATCCAGAAACGTTTGCCATTTAATACCAGATAGAGAGTACAAACATATAGAGATCATGTAGCCCAATACAAGAAGCAGTGCCAGAAAATTAACTCAGAGCAACTCCATGTTGACTTATCTTCTCAGCCAGGACTCTGCTTTCTTTAAAAATAATAAGAAACCCATAGGAAATGAGAGTGTTGACTGTGGGGAGAGGGGCAGGACAGAAAAACAGAAAGACAATAAGAGGGATGCCTTTGACGGTTGTCATCCGTCAGAGGCGTCCCTCAGCACTGTCCTGTGCCTACTCAGTGTCTGCTCATGACATCTGTGCAGGAGAAACTAATCTGTCGCCCATGAGAAGGCTCTGGCCTTGATACCAGATCAGCTGAAGTGAAACACATCAGGCTGCTGACATACCACCGTTTCTCCCTGAGAAAAAAATGAAGCCATCACTCATCGACACAAGCCAGCAAAATTACAAACTCACATCCCTCTACAGAAACGTCTTTCATCTTTCCTGAGCTTTCATTTCCCTTAGTGTGTCTGCAACTGTCTTTGCAAGATGCAAATGTTGAAAAATACCGCATTGGATGCTGGATTTCAGAACCATTTAAAGCTTGGAATTCCTATAGGGGCATCATGACACTAAAGTGACTGAACATTTAACTTCCTATTCCTATTTTACTCTATAGTGATATTGATTGAATCGGGCAGGAATGTCTGTTTCAGAGAGGTATAGCTTTGCAGCAACCATTATTTATATTGTCTGTTGGTGCAGTAGGCTATCTTTTAGTATATCAGCAGAGAGCTCACAAAGTATATAATAACTACATGATGATTCAGTTAAAGGCAGATGAAAGACAGGAAGGTGTTTTGATTTCTTGACATAACATGATGGTAAATTCAGTTTTTTTGCAAAGAGCATGCTGTTAGTAATTTTGTCTCAGCTACTGATGTAGCCTTGAGCAGGATGCTGAACAGGATGAATGGGTGAAACCTTGGAATAATACACAAATTACTGCCTTATTCAGAAGAGATGAACTGGCAGGAAAAGGAAAGCTAAGTTTAATAAACTGTCCGTAGGATTCCTGTAGAGGGACAATTAAATTCACATGTCTATACAGACAATTACTTATATGATCAAATGTTTGGCTTTTTATTCAGGCATATGAATTAGATAAGGAAAAATGGCTGCAAGAACAGCAAGACTAATCACTGGGCGTACATGACAAGAGAGGTCTTTAAATCACTACAGATCTTAAGTAATTAACTCATCACCATCATTAAGCTATGATCACTGATATGAAACCTCTCAGTATGTTATATAAAGACCCATTGTGAATGCTTGGTTAAATCATACATTCGTAATATAATTATCTATAATAAAGAAGACAGATAAAGACGTTAATATGAAAGACAAGGAGAAACTAAGAAGGAGAGAAACTGGTGAGAGGTCAGGACAGCGATGAGCATATCTCAAGCAGAAATTTATTGTCTTTATTGATGCAGGATTAAAACTTCTCATCTGTTTATCGCAGACAAGACCTCCAGGTGTGCGTCAATAACATGCGCTGCATCTCTGAAAACCGTCTAAATCATTAAATGTCAGCTATCTTGGATAACTCTGATGCTCAAAGCCACAAATATTGTGACATTCTGCCGCTGGCAATAGGAGATGAAGAGGATTTCAGGCAATGTGGATGACAGGATGGGCTTTTTATCAAAGGGGAGGGAAGTGAGACAGTGAAACAGTAAGAAGACAACACACCTCCTAATACTATACACTGACCTTAAATAAGGAAACAGGGAGGGCTAGGGAAATGCTTTGTTCTTTAAATGGAGAATAACATTATTTGCAAATACTATCTCTATATATTTCGCCTCATTGTTCATTGTGTGACAGGCTAAAACACATTTACAATCATGCGGCGGCATTTTTTATAGCGGCCCCACAGGAAAACTTCATGTTGTGCAGAAGATTGTAATCGATAGCGAGCCGCCTAATGCAAATAGTAAATCTTTATCAGATGACACACCATTCCTTTTGGGTGCTCATCTTCTCAGAGGGATCTTGGAATCCTTTGGCCTGGTTGTGGACATCAATACGGACCAACGCTATGGCTGTAATTATCCTGCTATGTCCTCTTGGTTAAAAAAAGCTAACTGGTGTCACCAGGGCTCAGGCAACCCAGGAGAGGCGGATGGGTGGGAGGAGGACATATTGGAAAAGCGTCATGTGCGCACACATACACACAAACAGACACACATATCCACCCACACGCAAAACTGGCAGATCAGCACAAACAAACACACACTTTATTCCACCTACTCACACGCTCCCACCAATACACACACCAGTGCTCACCAGATGGATGGCAAGTCTGATAATAGTTGAAATGAAGAAGTGGATCGCTGGAGTCCATCCCCTTTTTTGACAGTTATGACTTAAAACTCCTCTGAGAAGTGAATCATATTGAAGTCTGGAGATGAACAATCAACATGGGACAAGTGGAGAGTATCACACAGAGGCCATGCACACCTTTTCACTCAGGCTGTGGAATACAACTGAAATGAAAACAGCTTTTTTAAGGATGAAGACATTGCTTCATATATGCTCAAAAGAGCACAGCTGAGCATTTCATGAGGCTTTCAATAGCCAAAATCTTTGAATACAGCAGTTTTGATGTTGAAAAGAAGTTTGTTCCTCAGCGAGTTCATAATAGAGAAGAAATAAAGTTGCGCTTTCATGTAAAATCCTAAATATTCACAAGGCCATTCAACACGGGCAAAGATTTGACGCAATGCCTGCAGTGGAGATGCCAATTGCATACCTAACACTGCCAATATAAGTGTAAAGTAAAGTGCAATACCATCAGGATAATCACTGGTGCTAATAATAATAATAATCTCTGGCCTTGTGCATATAATGAAGTTTGTCTTTAACAGGGAAATTATGAACATCCCTCAAGAGGATCTAACTTGTAACACATCTAGTACATAATTTACACCTAAGCTGAGTTAACAGTTTTCCAATTTTTCCTGGTGCCAGACAGGAAAAAACAACCCCCATGTTTGTACACTGGTTGTTTGAGGGTTTTAAAGCGTGTACTGTGCAGCTCATACATCACCATCTGCCTATAGGCTGCTTACATCCTACAGCCCAGACTGACACACTGCCAAAAAAATGACTGCTGAACACACAGCCATCTCTTTTCAGTTAGTGTAAACACTGCAGCTGATCTGATGTCTGGTGACACCCTCTAATGAAACACTTTGTGTGTGTGACTTCCTTTCGCTAATCAGAAACAAGACAGACCTATTAAAGCCCAACTCTTGGTTTGCTAATGTCTCAGATATGTGGCTGTCACTCCTCTAAAGGCTTTGAATGTGAAGTTGAATTTCCTCTGTCTACCTGCCAGTGCTCATTTAAAACCCTTCAGAAAAATTTTAATGCTGTTTAAAAGTGTGAAAAGAACAGTCTGTACCAACAATGGCACTGATGTGAAGCGAGAGAGGTAGATTAATAATCAGAAATAAGGAAGAAGAGAAATCAGAAGGGAGAAATCCCCCCTCCAAAGTGTACATTAGGAATAACTATGGTGATTACCACACCACGTGGCATGTGAATGGTGTGGACCACCCAGAGACACAGATGGGAGGCTGCAGCAGCTTAACCGAGCGCTAATTCTAAAGCCCTAAAAAATCTCTTTTCCCCTCTGAGACCATAAACAAACTTTAACAGCTGCATCTGTATCTGAAACCTTTTTGCTGTGGTGTGGTGCCACCCAGCCTGTCTCTCCTCTAATATGACTATGGATCCTTCCACTTGACAACATAAACAACTTCTCAATTAGCAGCCCGTTTGTACAGATATTTACAGTGTCTAATTCACAAGGGGTGCGGCCAACTGAGTCTGCGTGGCACACCAACAAAAGGGATAAAGAGTGTATTTGTGCATCTATAATTGAACTTTGAGTATGGATGTGTGCGTGGCAGGAATGTGCTTCTGTGCAGTCTTGTGTGAATGTGAGCGATAGTGCACTAAAATAAGTCATAAACTGCTGATCGGCTTTGTGGTTTGGAAGTTCATTAACATGTCTGACGCTTTGATCTGCTAATAAAGTCGAGAGGGATGTGAGTGTAAACACAAGCCCTGATTTTTACATCAGTCCCTTAACTTCTACAGGAGATGGAGGGGAAGACGGCAAGAAAACACGTGAGAGAATAGAACAGGAACACAAAAGAATGAATGCTTTAGGCAAGGTGACCAATAACTAGCCTGCAGAGACACAGAGAGCCAATTGGAGTGAGATAACACAGTGACATCCAGAAGCTGAGATAGCTGAAGAGAAGCCATCTGTCTCTTGCATTGCCATTCTGCACTAACCATCAGTGGAGCAGCCAGTGGATCCATCACTGGAGCAGTAGCGCATCTCGATCCTCTGTCTGCCCACTTCTAAGAGACTTGGGTCTGGGATGCGAGCCTTGCACGTGTAGCGGAAACGCTGCTCGTAGTGGCCGCCGTTGTCCGAAATGTTAACGGGCGTCCACGGCGTCCAGGGCGTGGTCTTCTTCAGGTCGGGGCAGGGAAGAGTGTTGCACGACTGGTACTCCTGCAGCCACAGAAAAGGAACATGTTTCAATACAGTAAGCACTCTGCTTTTCATTTCACACACGTCTAATTGTAGACAGGTGATTTTGCTGCGTCTGGTGAGAAGAAGATAAATCATTAAAGTGACTATTAAAAATCACACACTCAGATGAACATTTTTCTGTGTATTGTCTGAGCATAATAATGTACAGAACAGCTTTTAGCATTCTCAGCAGTGAGTAATACAAAATCAAACCGCTTCTTTTTATGAGCAATAAACAGACTTTACAAAGCTTTCATTACTGTGTATTCTTGTGTGTGTCTTGACTCTACTTCTGGCTGTTTAATGTTGTTGAATCTGGTACCTCTTATCCTCCCAAATATCAATCATCAACCAACTCAGCCTTATTTTCCTGGTACTGCCATTCTGCTAGCATGCATGGAATAAGGATACATTCCCATTACACCATTTGCTGAACATGGCATGAGGCAAACAAGCCAGGCAGAAAAGGTCATTGATCAAGCTTAATTTATAGCCAAGGGTAAAGGATGGATGGTATGCAGGGAGAGAGGGGAGGAGAAGACACAGGAGAGAAGCCACCAACCTTAAAAAAAATAGTTGATAGAGAAAGAAGTGGAGCTAAGAAGGGGAGTGAGGAAATAAAAAATGAGGCTATAATAGCAACCATTTCTTGCATCTGCATCTGGCTTCAAGAGCTGGGTAGTAAAAATGAAAAAACACAGTGCTGAAACTCTAGCAGCATGATATGTGAGTCTCTTTCAGAAGTGCCATAAGTATATATTTTGCCTCCACTTCCTTCAGCCAACTTCTATTTGGAATCGCCGTCAAAAAAATATTCCTCTTTCTATGCAGCTATATTTGATGATAGGATTCAAGAAGATAATAGGTGGGTAATAGGCAATACGGACTCCTTTATGCTCTGCTAAATAAATTAGGAGGCGGAGGTAGTGATACGTCGGAGGCAAATGACACCGTAACTCACCGAAGAGAAGGTGAGGCGGCTGCCATTTTCCTCACCACTTGTTTATTTATGCTGAATAGGCCTTGAGTGACTGCCAGACCTTGACAAAATAAGATAAGAGTTCCTTTCTGCACATCCGTCAGCCTGTCACACAGGATAGGCTGACGGGTCAGTCCAGAAGAGGTGCATATACATTATACAGTACCCAAGCCTATTTTTCACTTCTTTCACTTCCTCTTTTATGCTCTTTCTTGATCTCATTTTCCATCCATCTACCTATCTTTATATTTTTTATTCCTTTCACCCCGATTCTTACAAATGGTTCATAGATGGCTTTGTGGCAGCTCTCTTTCCCCCTCTCCTTGTTCCTTTCCCCTCTACAGCACCCCTATCTCTGTTTCATCTCTCCATGTCTCTCCCTATCCAACCTGGTTTCTGTCTCCTCCTCTCTCCCCCCTTCTCCCACACTCCCCCTGTCTCCCCTCCCCGGGGTACCAAGGTTAAAAACACAGGGAGGATTTAGATTCTGTTAGGGCCTCGTGATGAATGAGGGTGTCACCTCCACCGCACTTCCTGCCTCTCTCCATCTAGCGCAGTAATCATCTCCAGACATTAATATTTAACATCATCACGCATCACAGACCGGCCCACAATCTGTGATAATCAGCCAATAACAAAGAAAGAAGAGGGGGAAAAAAAACTCCTCAGTGTCTTGCGGACTGCCGCCTACAGCAACAAAAACCAACACATGGTATGAATAGGGGGAAAAGGCAAACGATCTGTGGGTGTTTGTTGTGTGAGTTGTTGATGGTGGCCAAACACGGTAAATATTTAATGAGGCTTGTCTGGTAAGCGTTTCTGCCTGTACTCTCTGAGGATTAGTGTTGATGCAGAGGGCTAAGGAGATAATTACTGGGTTTAAAGCTAAACCTCATTCAAGGTCTCCAAAGGCAACCTCATCAACTACAGCTAAAGCATATGTATTTTATAGTAAGGTAGCGTACACACAATAAAGCTGCCACGCTGAATGAAAAGAAAAAAAAAAAATCAAAAGCCCGTTCATTAAAGTCCATATAGTGACTTCTGTAGAGCTCGTCTGAGTGGGCTGTGAACCACTCCGTCAGCGGGTATTCCACTGGGACACGAGAAAATATTAAAAAATTAAAAATAAAGGGAAAGAAACACTGATCAGCTTTAATTTACCTATGATTCATTTAATAGGGACAGATACAAGCACAAAGAGCAATCCCATGTTAAGTATAATGCTAATTTGCAACACTTGTCCCTAGACGGGTTTTTACAGAATAAAAAAAAGTAAATAAAATATTACCTAGAAAGTATTACCTGGGTACAGATTGAAATAAATACAACAAATATTGTAATATTGTAACACTCAAGTGATATAACTGGATATTACACTTAAAACTAGACATGAGTACAGCTTTGTTGCTGAATAAACCAGGATTTGTGGTTCTCTTAAATGTGGCAAAGCTTGAAGATTTCTGATGTTGAGGAAGAGAGTTGTAATGTTTTTCTACTTTCACCGACAGCCATGTCTGAGGACAAGGTGTTTTATAGAATAGAACTTTGGAGTTTCCACATGAAGTTGCTCTAGTGGATCTGCAATTTATTTATGTATTTATACCAAAAGCCTGAGGAGCAAGTCTAAAATACATTCAAAGGAGTGATATTCAGCTTTTTTTAATGGAATTTTTCATTTTAAAGCATTTCCCTGTGGTCTACATAACTTGTAAATGCTATGCTTGGGTCTGAATTCTTCATTAATTCAACTCCACAGGTCCATCTTCAACCCTATTTCTGAGTAATGACACCAGAAAGGTCATTTTGAGCTCTGGCCCTTTAAATGCACATGACCCCCTCCCCCCCAGGTTGTTGACTGTGTTGCTCTGTCCTGTTCAATCAACAACTGAACATTTTAGGTAATCGGCTTGAAGTTTGGACATAATTTCAGGTTTTTTTTGTTTTTTTTTTTTACAACCGCTGCTGCTGGAAAACAATTATGTCATACTCTGAGAAATGTTCGTCGGAAGTCTTGACCTTATATGTGTAAATGTCGTGACGTAACTAGTTATAGACGTAACAAATTAAGCAGGAATTAAGGTGATTTTTACAAAAAATTATATAAAGATAGCTTTGCAGCACCTGGAGGGTTCAAATTCAAACTTTTTGAACTATTAGGGTTCAAATATACAAATAAATGTATCACAGACTAATAAAAGTGGGTTTAGTAAAATTTGACCCCTTCATATACTGGCTTTATGTAGTTGAAATCAATAAAATTAGCAAAATCTTATATTTACTTCAAATGTAGCAGTGATAATATCATTCTTGCTTTTTTGTCCACAATTTTTAATGCCCAATCAGAATGAGACAAGATAATATATTCAAACCATATGACAAATGTAAGCATATTTTTTTTCATATTTCAGGTTCCAAAAATGTTCAGAAAAGATGACAACAAAAGCTGCTGTATGCTGAGCTGCTTAAACCAGTTCCATTTGAGAGCTGACAGTAGACAAGTGTCCACACGTAGAGATTTTTAAATACTGTTTCCTACCTCCTATAAATACAGGACAGCCTATGTACCATAACAGGGTTAGATTGTTGTGAGATGTACTCGAGCAAATCCAGCTGCCTCGTAAGATAACGTGACTCGAACTGCTTCGCCCGTTCTCACATGACAGGAGTCGACCACAGCAGAAGAGAGGAACACGAAAACATGGAGGAGAAGAGAGAGTTTTTCTAAATACAGAGCAGGGATGTTTTTTTTTTTTTTTTTTTGTAACTCAAGTGTCGTCACTTGAGGCGATTATTGTTGTGTGCATGTAAGTCACCCAAGTAAAAGATGAAAATAATCAAGCGTGTTGGAGTCTGTAAGGTTATTTTAAAGCAGTGGTCTCACCTTGGGCTCCGCATTTTCTGATGATCGTCAAGCTGCGACCCATTTTTACAGAATTCAATCCAACCAAATGTATGTTTCAAATAATAGGCATTTCTAAAACATCATTATGGACTTCTGTGAATAAAATTTACACATATTTTCCACCCTGCATTCACTTAAAGCACACCGTTTCTGTTGTTTCAGCTCTGGGTGACATTCTAGTTCTGAGACGCATTTAAGTTTTTGTTTTATAATGACAAAGTTTAACACACTCAAGGTAACATTTGTGCTACATCTTGCCTGCAAATGGCAAACTTGATTGACTGACAAGTGTAAAGTCAGTGTCTACTGCAGTTCTTTGAAGTGAATCTATGTCTGTCAACTAAATGTCTGACAGAAATAAAAGCATCAGAAAACATTAAATTGTATTCATTTGCAACCCAATCAGGACGGATTACTGGTTTTAAATCGCCTCTTAACTGAATTTAGACTGTGCTGTAACAATGACATTAAATTACAAATGCTACAACTGAAGATTCTAGCCGTATCATCCACTTCTAGGAACAAGAGATCCACAGGGTACATTATGCCACTATTGAACTAGTAATATGTTAATACGTCTTTCTTCACAATATTAGCTCAAATCCAGGAAGGGAACATATTTTATATTCTACCACTGCTTCCAAGCAGAGGCACACATCTGTTACGGAGGATAAATATCCTATGTTATTTATCGAGTTTCAGAATTGATTCCAAATTAAACAGGAGTTAAACAATGGGGCTTTTGCGCACCTGATCCATGTGCATAGATAATGAACAATGTGCTGGTCCTGAAAACCTGCATGGGCTTATTTTGTTCAACACAGAAAACTAATCAGGAATCAATTAGACAAGAATCAGACCAATAAGTAAAAAAAAAAAAAAAGATGGCACTGGTATCAATAAAACCTGATCCCATAATTTCATCATATCGATATACTTCAATAGCTGAGAAGGACTCTGTTGGTGTTGGAGAAGGTGAGAAAATACAGCGACAACATAAAACGTGTTGAAGATGCAGCTAGTGTGTTCTGCGTTGCCCTTGTGTCACCATGGGGTCCATAATGTGGAGAAAGGGTAAAACCCCCTGCTGTTCACTATATTACATGCGGTAATAAATCTTGAAGAAGGGTGGATAGTCTTTTACAGAAACGAAAAGGCTATGCATGTAAATACAAATATTGGCATGAAAACAAAAACAGTCTCTTCTGCTTTTGAAGTGGCAATTTTATGACACGTTTTGAATAATGCATCGACTGGACATGGGGATGGGAAATAAACATCATTGCATCTCTGGACATAAAATAGAACTGGGAAAAAAAAACAAACCCAGAGCAGCATCTTAACCTCAATGGTGCCTGTCTGAACAAGAAGTCACAACGTTGGAATTAAAAATGAAGGTAAAAGATGTTAATCAAAATGGGATATTTACATGTTTAATCTATTTCTTTCCGGTTAATAAAACACAGTAATAAAACAATAAAAAAATCGTACGCAGCAAAAACCAGGAAACGTTTCCAGCACTTTTCAGTCAGCCACACTCACATCTCAATTTCACAGAAATTGACCAAAAGTGAAAACATGGTGGAAACGCAGTCGAATGTGACAAGTGGCATGTGGAACACAAAATTGGATTCAATTAGTCCACTGATTTCAGCTCATATCTGCACCCCCCCACCCCCGGCAAACGCAGTGATATGCATTATGGACAAATGGAGAGCAGTGATTTTATGCTGTGCAACACCTTTAACAGGCAGCTGCTCAGGGATGGGCGATACTATAATGTGTTTCTGGTTGTAGCTCAGGAGAGCTGGGCAGGACGACGCCTGATAGCATCTTTACTGCCTCACACAAACAAGCTGTCTGGCCACTATAGATGTGCTTTTCTGAATTGAAACGTTTTGTGAGTGCATGTTTAAAACCGCATGCCTCAAGCTAACTATGAGTGAAACTTTGACTTAAGGCTGGCACTTTGGTACTGATTTGTGTCGGTGTGTATGTGTGCGCATGCATGTTTATGAGTTTATGCATGGCCGAGTTGCGGACTCAGGCAGGTCCTATCTTATTCTGTCCGCATCCACAGATTCTCTCCTTTTTTTTAGGTCTTAGAGGCTGAGGGGATACAAGCTGAGAAAGAAGAAGGGCATAAAAAAGAAGAGATAGTCACTATAGTGTGAGTGCTGTGAAAATATACACCCTGGGCTTCTCTCCTATTTCTATTGAAGAATGTATGAATGTGGAGTGGAAGGTGAAATATAGTATAATGTATGTCTTTACTCCTTTATGTATGTGTGTGAGAGTGGAACATACGTGTGTGTGTGTGTGTGTGTGTGTGTGTGTGTGTGTGGGTATAAAAGGCTCTCTGTGGTGTCTGACCAGCTGTGGGAGGTGAATAATAAGGGCTCGTGCCTCTCCAACCTCCTACCATCATTACACTCATTACGCTTCTTATTGGACTGGGAGAACTGTATTTGTGTGAGTTGTTGCAGTGTTGGTTCACACATACACACATGTTTGTGCCCCCACATTTAAATCAATTGTCCAGATGTGAGAACAAATGCTCGCCAGCGCCTGCATCTTTATCTGCTGTGGTGGAGTCCACAGAGATGGAGGCCTAATGTTCCTCAAGTCTCCATGACACATCAGTTCAATTAGCGGCACCGACCAAAACACACTTTGTCAAACTCAGACTTTCCTCTCCCTCTCTCTCTCTCTCTCTCTCTCTCTCTCTCTCACTCGCTCTCTCTCTTTGTGTCGTGCTCTCTCACTCCCTCTTTGTCTCCACACCCGTCTGACTCCATAATGAAGCCCGCTGTTCGATAGAGGAGGGTCTGCTGGCAACACACACATGCACACACTCTAGAGTATAACGTGAACAATACGGAAACACACATCAGTCTGCCTATACAAATACTAGGTGCTTAACTTTCATTTAACATCACTGCTGCATAACTGCGCGGCGGGCAGGTAAATAGAACAGCTCTCAATATCATTAAGCAGCTCTGTGCATCATCACTTCTTCCTAGCGCATATTTGACTTCTTTAACTCTGAGAGCCAGAGTCAAGACGTGCCTTTCAGCAGAGAAGAATGGGCTCTTTTGATCTTTTAGATGTACGATATATTTGATGCACTATAGTGTATAAAGCGGGAAATACCACTGCGAATATCTTCTGAAGACAACAAATCTAAGCAGTGAGACTTCTTTCATGAAATGCTATGAAATTAAAAGAAAAGACTAGGGTATGATGTAAAGTCATAGCTTTTTCATATTCAGCCAGATCAAGTTATTTTACACGGTATACTGGAATTCTAAGTATATTTCATTATGTACACCCAGTGGGCATATTTTTTTTATGCTTTAACTTGCAGCTAATTAGCAGAATAACTATAAAATACACACACTGCATTTTACATCACAACATGTTCTATATAAAGGGATTAAATGACAACATAATGAAACGTATTCTGGCAGAAAAATGAAGACCGTGGATTTAACTGTCATGTACTGTTCAGGATGAACAAGTACGTCAGACTGAATGACACTGCAGCTAGTGGTAAAACAACAAACACATTTGATTTGTTAAAACCTACTGTCAGTAACACTGATAATAAGAAGTGAATGGATATCTTTAATTTTGTCTGTCTACTATAAAATAAACTGTGTAAACTTATTCTATTTATCCGATACTGGCTGACTGCGTCCACTTCATCTTACTCAGTGGAGTCGAGGTTAAACACTACGGTATAGTACATCAGTGCTAGGTCACCAGAGTCTTGCAGGTTTATTCAGATATGTTTTGCTCTTTCCTCTGGGGATTCAAACCTCTAATGCAGATACAGTAAATGAGAGCTGGAGCACTGCTGCGTGGACCCGAGCTCAGACTGCTGTGGCCTTTTGCATCAGCAAAATGAGGCACAGAGCACCTCAGGACTAAATACTTTGCTGGAGATAAGAAGTGTGACGCTTAAGGCAATGACACACAGGGCAGCATTAGGTGGGCTTTAATGGAAATAAGGCATGTAGAGAATTTGTTCTTTTAATCAGGTTGCAACATTTTGTTGTCAGAGTAGCAGAGCCGCCTACTGAGTAGAAACACTTTTGTTTAAATTGAGGTGTCCTTGACCTGGAGTTCCCACTAGCTTTAGTTTAGCTATTCTCTGTGCTCTGCATTCCCTGTGGAGAGGGTATAAAGATAAAACATTCTGCCTCAGGGATCAATACAGAATCAGCCAAAAAAAAAAAAAAAAAAACCACACACAAAAAACTTAATATGTGTTTTGCTGTGCAATTTATTTGACAGACTTCTGGGAATGTTGACCTAACATCATCAACATCTACTGCTCTGGAAAAAACTAAGAGACCACTGCAATTTCCTCTGAAATCAGCATGTGTGCATGTATTCTTGAATTTCTATGCCAGGAGCGGCATAAAGTCATCCAACAGCAATGGAGGAGAGCCAAGACACGTGAAAGCTGTCATTGAAAACCAGGGTTATTCCACCAAATATTGATGTCTGAACTTTTACCAAGTTACAGCATTAGTATTGTGTTGTTTAGAAATGAATATGAACTGGTTTTCTTTGCATTATTTGAGGTCTCCATCTTTTTGTTATTTTGACCATGTGACGTGTTCTGCAAATACAGGTTCTAAATAATATTTTTATTTGGAATTTGGTAAAAATGTTGCCGGTAGTTTAGAGAATAAAACAAAAATGTTCATTGTACTCAAACACATACCTATAAATGGTAAAATCAAAGAAAGAGATAATTTTGCAGTGGTCTCTTATTTTTTTTTCCAGCGCTGCATACATCTATACACACCTTTCAAGTTATATTTCATAAGTAAAAAATAGTATTTTTCACAGTTCTCCCCTTCACAAATCTCCGTCTAGCATCAAGCAGATGTTAGCTCATCACTGTTGATTAATGTCTGGCAACTGGCAAATGCCTAGAGCTGACCACAGGTGGCTGCGGCGGTATCAGCTGTGACAGGTAAACACCAATGTGCACACATATATGCGCACAGGCATCGAAGACATACACAATGTTCATCTTTTTAGGTCTCAGTAGGGTTTCTTGTTTTACAAAGTAGCTGTGATGACAAAATCTGCAATGTGTTTGTGCGTGAATGCAGTCTCCTTCTGTTTAATTAAACGCAGATCTGTCCGGGGGAAGAGAACCAAGACAGATGGCACATAAAAACCAAAACTCCATCACACTTTTCACTTTTTGGAGGAATCTTTGATAAAATTAAAAGAACATATTCCCATCATCCATAATATTTAAGCACTAACACAAATTTATGACTGTATTAATTCTAGAGGCATGCGTGCATGTTGCTTGGAATTTAAAACCGGCCGGCCTCGAACACTTGAGCTGTATTTCTTCGGGGCTTTAAGTGCAGTGAGACAATTGCTGTACATTAGCATCTGTGCCATTAAGCACCTTATCAGAGCTCTAAATGAAAACCAGCAACATGTTTCTTTGATCTGAGGGAATATGCAGCAATAATACCAGTTAGGCAAGCTGTCCAAACAGTTCCCTCTGTGAAAGCAAAGGTGTCTGTGAAGTCTGCATGCAATTATTCCAAAGTCGGATGGCAGAGACGGCCCTAATTAAGTCCATGTCACAATGTAAGAAGACAGGGAGTGTATGCAGAAACAAAACAAAATAAAAGGGGACAACAAGGTCTAAAAAACAGTGAAGAAGAATGTCAAAAAAGCTAATGAGTGAAACAGGAAGAGGAGAGTTAGGTGAAATAGAGTACTGAGCCAATGCTACACGCTTTTAACTCTATCTGAATCAACTTAAAACTGTCCCTTCTCCTTCCCTATGCCTTACCACATATACGTGCAATCCACCTCTAACACTTCTATCTGAGCCTGAGATCGTCTCTAGACATATGAGACATCAAATTGTACCCACAACTACTGACAGTCAAAGACGAGTCCTCCTTTTGGGAGCAGAAATCAGCAGATATTGCAATTCCCATGAGCTGTCAATCACTTTCCGTTTCTTAACTCAGTTCCTCAAGGAATAGCCCGTCATTCCCAGGATGTTTCAGTGAGAATAATGCCTGCTGCACAGTGACAGAAATCAAACAGCTGATGTCTAATGTGAATGTATATGTGAGAGAGGAGGCAGTTACATGTAGCAGTAGATGATATGGCGTGACTGTTAAATTGCTATTTAATGGGAGGTCAGTATTTTCATTTGGGTGTACTGCAGCAACTAATGTGTCATGGGCAATTATCAGATACTATATATACTCCTGAGGTTGAAAGGCCTTGTGTGGGATGTTTCATAATGTTGGCAGTGTATTATTTAGCTTTACATTGGGCCATTACACAACCCGTGGGGTGTACTTTTTTAGCTAAATGTGACTTGGCTCATGGAACGCTGTTCATCCAGCATTAGTTTAAATGATTTTTCTTGTCTGATCATTTCGTCCTCATAGACAGAGATACTTTTAACCCTTTATCGGGCAAGTGACTATTTTTGGTCATTTCCTCATGCATTACAAGACAGTGAAGTAATGGTACTAATGTAAGTAATGATGTTTAAAGGGATAATTTGGATGTGGACAGGTGTCTGGATCAGCACTTATGTTGTTGTAATGTTCTAAAAGTGATGTTCTAATGTTCTAAAATACTTGTCCCTTTCACCTTACATGTGTTTTTCTTGTATTTTTTAAGCATACTTTTTGGATATTTATTTATTTATTCATTTATTGCCACTTATGGGTAAGGAACCAAATATGGTAACTTCATTAACCTTGATTTTCTACATAACAATAAAAAATGTTGAAAAAAAAAAAAAATATGAAGTCTTATTATGCTCCTCAATAATGCACTAAGGTTGAAATTTTGAATTTCAGAGTATTTCTATGAGTGCCCTATAAAGGGTTAAACGGCAGAAACACTGCATGGTATGTGTGTTCTCCTGATGTAATTCTAATAATAAATCAAACTCTAAATATACTAGACTGTCTTTTTGAAAAGGCGTGGATTAATGTTGGCCTTACACAATCCAAAAATCACATATTCTGTCAAAATGGTAACAAATGCACACAAACACACAAACAAACGAGCAAACAAAAACACACTTCAAGGATCCAATGCATCCACAAGGCCCTGACCCACATTCTCTAATCCATTTCCAAGAGGGACACGAGAAGATACAGCTATCATGTTCATTCTCTCTTATTTTTACCAAGGCCGTGGAAGAGCGAGAATGTGTGTGTATGTGAAAATAGCACCAGAAATAACACAAGCATCACATCATTCTGTCAACAAGGACAACACAGAGGCTCGTATTTCAACACTTCCTTGCATCATCCGTGCTTTGGAGAAAGCATTCTGGCAGGAAATAAGCCTATTCATATGTGGAGTGATTACTGTGTGTGTGTGCGGTATTAAATAGGTCTTGGTAATAAATCTGATGGATGCTGCCACTGTATAAATATAGCCAGGGGATTTGGTCATGTTAGATGTTCCAATTTCATCACCACTGACTGCATCAGATGGCTTAGGCTGAGATTCCAGACAATAGTGAAACAGAGAGACGGATAGATAGATGGTGCACATGACAGCTTTTATTTTACGTGATATACCGTACCTGACCACACCCTGGACAGTCGTTGCCATTCTCACAGGTTCGCCGTCGTGACTGGATGCCTCCGCCACAAGGCACGGTGCAGCGTTCCCATGCCGACCAGGCAGACCAGTAGACATGTGGTGGGCAGGGCAGGTGTTCATTGCAGTACCTGGGAATAAAGTAGATGAATGTGCAGCTGTATTTAATCAGTTTGACTCAGTGAAATCAAAAAGACATCTCACACAGCCAACAATATGGCAAAACATTACAAGTAAAAAGGTTAGTCATTCTCCTGAGGAAAATACTTGGTACTTTTGCTGCTAAACGCTTGGCTATGTTCACTTGCAAATTTCTAATTTGATGAAAATCTCAGGCCAGTGAGGGTAGTGGGGTTGATGAGAGCAGAGTAAATCACAGAGGAAAAAAAATCATATTTAACTTTAGCTTTAGTTTTAGTCAAGTGATAATTCTTTTAAAGTGACCTCCTTCATTTTCATTTATTTAATCTTTGACTAAATCTTTTTTTGAGGTATAAACTGAAAACCTTGACAATATAACTTAACGGATGAGTTTATTTTTTTCTGAATAAACAGCGTAGTCTACACAGAAATTTTGTAAATTTTACATAACCTTTTCTTTTTAGAAGTTACTGGGAACAGAATGGCTACTTTATCTGACTTTGTAAGCTAAAATTATAAATGAAGGGCACTAAAGACGTCACTACACTTTTAGCTTTGCCACTGAACTGAAATAACCACAAAGACTTCATACAATACCACAAGACAGGGCTGTCTAAAAAGGCGTGTAAACTTCACTGAGAACAAACCCTTGCAAACCTAAAACCTCACTTTGATGTGGCCTTGGAGAACAGAGAAGCTCTGTGAACCATCTGATAAAAGAATGCCACCAAAGACAGGTCTGTGGTCTATGTATGCATGTGTTGCTCACTTTCAGGAGACTTAACATGCATAAAAGTAGATCTAAGAAAATTTCATCTTGAATATCAATGAACATGCATATGCATTTTGCATAATTCATTGACACGGTCTATAAAAAAGCCACAAGATGCATGCATCATATCTAATTACATCGTTTTACAAGGCAGGATTACTGCAATGTCTAAAAGACTTTATAACTCAATATACAATAACGGCAAACGATTGCTAAGCTTATTAGAGCAATATAGTTTATTTTATAACTTTTACACTTACTATAAAATTGCTTTTACTACAATTTTGTTGTGTTTTGACACAGCTGCCTTTTGAGAAAAATACTGTTTGTGTTAAAACAGCTTAAACTGCAGAGGTTCTGGCTCAATGTTTCCATTGTACTATTCCCAAACACTCTACTATTGTTCATGGTAAATCAGAAGTTACATTCTGTATACCCTGGCTGTAAAAACCCGTAGAGCAGTGTATTCTTTTCTGCTTTTACTAATCTGCATGCTTGGAGTGTGATGATATAGTGGAATTGGGGTGTGGGGCTGAAAAGAAATGAGAAACCAGAGTATGGATTACAATCTTGCACATCTTGCCTGAAAAGAAAGAAAGACAGACATAAGCACTTACCCACACATAGACATTAATGGATGCAAGCTTGTATGCAGAACCACAGAGCACCCCTTGCATGACAGCGCAATGAAAAACTGCACCGATCAATATGAAGCAGATTTAGAGCTTCAGAATCATAGTCATACACACTTTAATCACTTCAGACATGTCTGTGGCTTTGGTCCATCGTATCTAATCCTTTTCTCCTCTCTCTGAAAACACACAGGGCTGAACAGACTAAAACGCTGCTAATTACTCGCTATAGGCTGAGTAAGCAGTGTGGACAATGTCAGCGTGCTAAGGGAAATATCAACAGAAGGTTCATAAATGCAGGCATTAACTAGCCAGATTTAAGCCCATAGCGCTGCCTTGCACGATCGGTTTCAGAACATTTGCTTTATCTCTAAAAGCTTTGCCTGCTGCAAACAATCAGGGCCAAACTTATTGGAAGACTATTTGCTAAAAGAAGACAGAGAAAAAGGTTTAGTTTTGGCCTCTGAGCCTTTACTTTAGCACAATATGTTTACATATAGGCTCCCGTCATATGCATGGACATGTGTAAGCATAAATCCATATAAGGCACCGGAACTCAGCCGACAAAGTAAGTGTGTAATACGGCTTATTGTAGACGCCTAACACCTCAGAGAGGAGGCCTGTGCCCCATAAAATAAAAGCCTCTCATGGCATTAAAAGAAACATTTAGTGTGCAAAAGCTGAAAAAGTGCCAGTCCTTTTCATTCCATGTGGATTAAAGCTTGTACAGAGAACTTTACCTATTTCACACATGGGCAACTACAAACAACAGCAAGTTTTTGGACAGTGTTCCTGAGGCTGAGCTTGCAGTGAGTCTCCCCCAGTGTTTTGGCAACATGGGGTAGATGCCTGATACACGTAGATATGCTCATATTTATGGGCATCTGGATATGTTAGAAAATGGGCAAGCAAACATAGAATGATAAATAATTGTTAAGAGTCCAAGAAAAAGTACTTTCAAGACTCTTCTGCTATTTTACACCACCTCACCTCTTGGATTAAGTACAAAACAATGATCCCGGATTGGCTGAGTGATATGAAAACCAACAATGCAACAAGAAAGAAAATGATTATTACATGACTGAAAACAATATGGTCACTGTTGTGTGTGTGAACTAAATTCTATTCCCGATTTAAATTTATTTAAACTTGTACAGTGAATAAATTATGTAAAAAGTAACATTTGTTATACATAGTATTAATCAGTTCATCTTATTTCCATACATGTACTCTATTTGGAGTTAAATCTTAAAGACCTAAAGCTATTTCTGTGACTTCTAAATTATTATTATTTTTTTAATATTTAACCATTCCTGGGTGGTTTTATTTTAATATTATCCTCTATGTTTTGTATTTTTGCTGTGGAATTCATACATTTTCCTGCACTCCTTTCCTATATTGTACATATATTCATGTCAATTTTAATAAAAGCTCAGAGTAAATTCAAAGGTTATTATAGCAAAACAGAGAAAACTGATAAAAAAAATAGACTTTTTTCAGCATCTACAACCACTGCCATTTGTCCAAAAGCATGTGTTTTATTGGTGAACCATTGTTGCAGAAGATGACAGTGTTTCCATGTTCACTGCAGAGCCTCTATTAAATGAAACTGATAGGATTAGTAGTTCAAAAATTATTAAACATTTTGCATCAGTCGATGATTTCAGTCGATGGCAGCTGTTCAGGTCTTTAAGGGTTAACGACAAACCAGATGTGTTCATATGTCTAACTCTGCCAAGTCCAACATAATCTGATGAATTGCATTGTCTGTGATATTGTTATTGCAGAACCCCAAAAGGTCATCCAAAAATATCTCATGTTTATATTACCTGAAAATAGTTGCTGAAAACAGTAAAATGATCACTGATACAGTATTACATATAATCATCTGTGGAGGCTGAATGATGATGAGTTATTTTTAAAAAGGCAAAATGAGGGGTATCAAAACCACACTTTCACTCACCCCAGCTGATAAATGGTGATGAACTTGCTGCCTTTCTCCTGGACCTGTGCTCATGCTGAACACACATCCGCACACATACACACACCATCCCTTTTCCAGCCCTCCCAGCTGGCCTCTAACTGGCCTAAGGTGTTTTAAATAGCTGAACAGAGCAAGTACAGAAATGCAGGAAGAAGATGAAACAAACAAGATTAAAGCGAGGGAAAGGAAAAAAAAAAGAGTGGGTGGCAAAAATCTGTTTCTGGCCCCCTGTGTTCTTTTGAGCCAGCGGTCTCTTTGTGTGGCTCATGAGTAACTTGACTGTGCCTGTCACTCCATGCATTTTTCTCAGAGCTCCTGGTGGACTGGTCCTTTTCTGTCCACCAGGAGCATTAGTCGCGAAAGGTGGGAGGTTAGTGGAGGAAAATAGGAAGAGAGGAAATGAAAGAGTCCAGAGAAAAGAGCAGAAAAAAGAATGTAATATAAGGTTCATCGTTGAAGGCCATATCCAATTACTCGCCCATCACAATGCTTTTTCCGTTGCCATGGTAACCATTGGCAACAATTGGTTTCTCCTTCTCCCTATATCCTCTGACAATATATTTATTGGAATTTTTTTCTGCCTCCACGTCTGGTTAAAGGTAGGAACTTGATAAAAACAAAACAAAACAAAACAAAAAAAAACAGCATGATGTCATGCTGCGAAATACATGCATTTAATTAACACATAGGTCTCTATTTAAATTTATTGAAATAAGATACTGTAGCCTACTATTGTAACTTCTTTCTAACCTCCAAACACAAAGCTTTTCAAGATTGTGCAAACATTAAACAAAAGTTTCACAGAATAAACCAAGAGATGTACAAAACTTTATGAATACTCATCTCTTGACCTTTTCTACTTGGGCTACTTTGTATGACTCTTTGTGTTTCTCTACATACTCTCCTTGAAAAAAATGATTTTTTTTTTCTCAGGCCTTGAAGGTTGCTTAGAAACCACACATACATCTTTACAAGGCGATTATTCTCACCAAAGCCTCCAAAGCTTCAAAACGTAAACTCAGCCTGTGTGTGAAAGCCAGATAATTACCCGAGCACAGGCCTATCCCACTTATTCCTTAATTGGCTGTCACAAAGTTGGACATAAGTGAAAAAAACGAAAAGAAAAAGTCACAGTCAAAGTCGTACTTCCGAACTGCAGGTTGCAAATTAAAGTAAGAAATGGATTTCCTATTTCTTTCACATACACAGGAATCTAAGCAGACGTGGACATGCTGTAATATCAAAACATTTGATATCTATATGTAAAAATGTGTAATTGTGTGCATTATACCTCTCCTCCCGGTTCTGGCCGACACATACTCGTCCACCGTGGCGAGGGGTTGGATTACTACAGGACCGCTGGCGAACCTGGAAGCCAATTCCACAGCTGGTGCTACAGGGAGACCAGGATGTCCAAGGAGTCCAAGCTCCGTTTCTATGGAGACACAGTTCAACATCAGTTCAGGTAATTCATCCACAGATGCCACACTATAATCAAAACAACATGATTACAGTATAGCTTGAAGACACTCATAATAGCCGACCAAGCCACACTTTTCATAATGTCAGAAGAGACACCGGTTGCTTTGTTCACTCATACAGAGCCTGTAATATGGTTTGAATTTACACTGGAAGCTGAGCTGACTTGGGTGTAACATGAATGACTAAAAGGGAATACAGGCATTTAATTAGGAACATATAACTGCAATGAATAAAGGCTGTGATAATAATTAGGAGATGACATTTTTGTCCTTTCCCTGTAAGACTGTGCTCCCTTTGTTAGCGAAGATGGAAAAACGTGAAAAGACAAGCAATTCCTCATTAATCTTGTCTCATTTGCCACATTTTCAGTGGTAGGCAAGATACTTACTTATCCCAAAACTGTGGTATACTCCTAAATAATAATAAAAACGACCTAAAATGAAAAAAATAAAAAATTCCTTCCATTTCTCAAGAAAAGTCTTAAATGCAACTGTATGATGTGTCTATGAACAGGGTGAAGATTGAGTCATTGCAGTGGTTAATTTCGCACTTTTGGTGTTAAAATCTGAAAAACTGTATGTCAGTACATCAGGTGAAAAAAACACTACCCAATCAACACTTTAGCCCAAAATAACTGACACTGAATATTCAACATGGAATGACTTGAGTAGGGATTTCACATGCTGTCCTGCAATGAGGAAGTGTGAAGGCGCGGTGAATATTTAATCCTATTCATCTTGTTCTTTTTTTATCTATTCTTAAAAGTATAATGTACAAATGACACACACACAAAAAAAACAAAAACATTTGGACTGAATTAAACTATTAGCTGCCTATAGAAATTTACCTTGAGCAGTTAGCGACTTCGACACTGATCCCATAGCACGTCTGGCCGCCGCATTGAGGGGCGGGGCTATCACAGGCTCGTGTCCGACACAGACAGGACCCGGCGCTTCCTCCATCATTATGGCTGCAAGTAGACCAGCCCGACCAGGCTCCGAAACCCCCATCGACTGTCACATTACGGACCTGTTAGCAACAAAGAAGGTCAAAAATAAAAGAGAGTAATGGCTTTTCTCAGAAACAGGCCATTGCATTAGAATGATGCTCTTAGGAATGTGCCACTTTGGGAAACAAAGCCCATGGCAGATGCAAACAGAAATCAATTTTCCTCAGATGGATGCAAAAATAACCGCATTATAACATCCACAGCACATCCAAAATTGTTCAGTTACAGGGATAGAAAGTGTGCTGTAAACACAAGAAAGATATATGAAAATTGGCTCTGGATATGATGAGATAGAAAAAGGGAGTTTCAGGAAGGCAAATGAAAGCTGTGAATAGGCATACTGAAATGGTAGAAATATGAGGAAATAAAAGTGGCTGCATAAATAGATATTTGAAGCAAAACAGAACGAAACAGGATGGCATCGATATTACAGGAGCTATGAATTATGAGTGATGTCCTGGGCATTCGAGCTAAATACAAAAAAGCTCTGGTGTGAGATTCGTGAGTGCAGATGTTATGAGCCATGTCGCGGCTACATTTCAGGATGATTCAAGAATGTAAAGAACACGTTCGAGTGAAAAGATGAGAGCGCACAATCATGAGCTGCTTTGACCCAAGTAGAAATAATGTCTGGTAATTGAACTCTGCTGTATACCCAGACTGAGGATGCTTGGCTACGACAGACAATTTAGTAGCGACGGCTTGGCTCGAGAGCAAAAAAACAGCCAATAGGACTGTTTCACCTATCATTTACAGGCAGAGCAATACATGTCATGTCTGTGGAAACTTTTACACAGACTGAAATTACTGAAAAAACACTGAGACATTTATTTTTCTTTATTGTAGGTGTCAATTTAAATGACTCTTTGGTAAGAAAAAAAGAAAAGCAAATAGTAAGAGGAAGAGTACATACTGGACAAACTCAGACTTACTTCATTATACCTTCCCTAAACCCACAGAGAAACCAATTCTTGCTCCTTCTATCACAGACTTGAGGAAGTAGTGCCAGCTGGCTTTGGTGAATAGGTTGGTAAAGTGTATCTGCCTACACGCTGTTCAACACAACTCTGTGTACAAAACCCCTTACTGGCCTCCAGTGCCAGACTTCCACTTTCCTGGATAAAGCAACATAGCCGACTTTCAGTTTCTTTGCCTTTTTCAAACTGTTAATGAACTCAAAGGGAGAGAAAGTCTAACTGTGATAATAGATTACTTGTTATTTTTTTTTCCAGTTTTTGTCTTGGCACTGAACTGTAGTGATTCCTGCAATTTTTCTGTTCTGGTACTTCTTCAAAACCACTTTTGTATAGCCATTTCTCTCTTTCATCACTGAATTTATTACTGCCAAAGTTAATTCATGCTCACTCTAAAATGGACTGAACCTGGTTAGACTAAGGTTAAGTGAGTAAATACATATTCCAGCAGTGATGTGGGCAGTGGTATGTGGCCACATGAGGATGCATCAAAACCAAAGGATTAGTGGCTAAACTGGACTTTGAAGCATGGATATTATCTTTCATCACACTCCTGATGTAAAATATGCTTATATGCAATGAATATGTCGTCTAAATAAACCAACCGGGTCTTGATTATCTTAAATACTCATATGTAGAGAAAATTGTTTTGCCTCCAACTCATGCAGAAATGTTGATCCACAGCCAACATTGACTAGGAATAATTAAAAATGCATCCTGCTATTCGTGCATACAGTAAATAAATGTGGGATTGTGTGCATACGTGGTGTTGCATGCACATATGCCTTAATGCAAAGAGTACGTGCGTGCAGTGCTGGCCAAGTTTCTGCCAAAGCCACACTGACAGATGCCACTGGGTCCTTGGTGACTAGAGCACCGAATATTCCTCTGAACATGAAGCCACATAAAAGGGTACGCTAGTGCACAGCAGTCTCCACTGTGACCGGCTTGAAAATTATATCTGTGAAATGTTAAAAAAGCGCTGCTACGCTGAAATTGATAGGCTTACCGCCCCCTAATACTGCTCCCAAATTTGGTGCATGTTAAAATAAATGGAAGAGCTGTTTTGCTAATGAACACGCAGTCAGAGGTGAATGACTGAGGCTGCGCTCCTGATCATTCCCGGGGTACAAGTCGCTCCCTTTAAGTCAAGTTGCTCAGTCCCAAGATGCCTTTCTTTGACAAGGATATGTTTCTCCGTCTGGTTATAAGGGCTGTTGCTTAGTTGTGAGCGTCTGGAGAGAATACGGAGCAGTTTGTATCTTTCACAGAAGAGAAGCGAAGATGACTGCGAGTATTCTATTCATGTAGAAAGAAGACTGAGCGAGAAGGCCAAGTAAGGATAATTGTGTTTTCTGCTAGCTTTTATGGAGCTAGAAACGGAAGCAAGAAACACCTAAGTGAACCAAAATGAGGTATGAATAGATCAGGGAGCAGCACTGTAATACTCACAGGGCACTTAGTGATGCTCTGCTCCCACTGGCTCATCCTGACACTTTCCTCCAGGGTGGTGCATTTCTTCAACAGCATGTCCCAACCACAGTATGGGTCTCTGGCTCCTACGCATGCTCTAAAAACGTGAAGGAGGAGAGACCGAAGTTTACTTTTAATGAGCTTTTATTATCCCGTCTTATGTCAGTACAGATGACACTGCATTTTGGCAGGACGTGAAATCAAATCTCTGCTTGTAACGCGCACAAAAAAGATGAGAGCTGTGATTGCGGTGAGCGAAATGATGAATGGGAAAAGCAGAAAATGGGGAAGATAAGGTGGGAGAGGAAAGGTAGGGAAAAAAAAAACAGAAGACAAAAGGAGGTGGAGGGAAACAGACAAAAAAGAGACTGAGAGGTGGTTAGTTTATTTGATGGGGTGGGAGTGAAAAGAAAGGTGAGCGGGAAAAAAAAAATGACAGAGGGGAGAGAGAGAACCCACTCGTCTGTCAGAAGAGGCGAGAGATAAGGATGGAAGCAGTGTACAAAACTGACACAAGAAAATGTTAATTTGGTTTATTTCTGAATGCAGAACATTGGAATGCTCTACAATACCTATACTGGATCAGCATCCTAAAATTGTGTCTTACACAATGTGCTGACTGATTTTTCGGGTAATCTTCAGGCATATTAGGAAAGCACACAGATTATAGTTTTATGTTTGCTTACACACATATATTTCTGATTCAAACAGCTTATCAGGCCGGCAAATATTCACGGTGAGGATATTGTAGCAAAGATAGGTGCGTCTGTTTTCGCCATATCTGCTTCAGGAGGTTTATTGAGTGCAATAAAAATGCCTAATGTTACTCTTTTCATGCAAATACAAGGCTGAGGTGACAGCACAATGACATATTTCTGAGCCACAGGCATCAGTGCATCCTGACATGCCCCTAGTGAAATGTAACTAAAGTTGTCCGTGCGTTCCATTACAATGAACCGTAGAAACAGATATAAGTGCACTTGTGCAAGGGTACACGATCGTATGCATCCAGCCACAGAAAACTGCAGGACAGCCAACAGTTTTGCGTTCTTGCACACTCTCACAAACACACACAAAGCCATTGACGTAATGTCTGGGTGGCTAACAACAAGAAGAGATTTATGGACTGTATCTGTTCGGACAAGGATATCAGGGGTGACAACAGAACAAAATGAAAGGGAGAAGCTAATACCTGTCTTTCAAAGGGCCTTAGGGGCTTTGATAACTGTACACCAGCCATCAGTGAACAACACCGCACACACAGCTAAAGACAGAGCCGGCCTACTAATATTTCAAACATACAAAGCTCAAAGAAATGACAGTGATGAACCCTATAACTCTCCTTGTCAGCTTGCATTTATTGGTTTTATTTATTTATTTATTTTTTTTTTCTGGCTGTCTTGTTTTCTTGCACTACAAACAGCGAACGAGCTGATGAAGTGCCCTAATGGCTGCAGCATATTTCAAAAAACAAACCGCTGTAATACGAAGCCCTAACTCTTCCAATAACAGCTTATTGTGTGCGAGATAAGCTAAGCAGGTGTGATTCCTTTCTGCACGCTTTGATGGATGGGATCCCAATCTGGTGTTGAGTCTTCACACCCTGGCCTCTGTCTCAGTTTTTCTTTGCCAATATTTATGCCTTGACGGAGCATCTTCCAGACAGACAGAAACTCAATATATCTGATAAACACACGCGCAGTTGCTGCAGATATGTGCCATGAAGGCAGGAATCGCATGGCTGTGTATGCGGGTCAACGGCAACAAGATGAAGAGAATGAGACGGGAAGACAGAGGGCAGTTGTATGCACCTCCAGTGGCTCAGACGAAAGCTGATTTACGAGGTTTTAAATCTCAGCAACGGCCCCTGACCAACACACAGGCCTGGCCTTCTCCGATAAAGAAGATTTTTATGAAAGAGGGAGGGTTAAAAGTTTTCAGTGCACACATTTGCTTTTGACAGTTTCTGTTGGGATTAATGGTGTTTGTTTGTGCATGTACTCACTCTCTGCTCTTATGGTAGCTGCATCTCTTGAGTGGGATCTTGATGACCTGGTCTCTTACACCCACGTAAAGCTCGCTGCGGCTGTGCAAGATCAGCAGGCTTCGGATCGGCTGCCTCTTCCTAGGCGGGAAAATCTCAATCTCCTCCAAAAGGCAGCTCCCCATAGACTGATTGAGAGGGGAGAGCACTTTTCTGATAGTACCATAATCTGGAAAAGATAGGGGAGGAGAAGATTTGGTCACATAGAGGAAGAAGGGTGTTTATCTGTAAGAGAAAAGTAGTAGAATAGTAGTGAGGGAGGGAAAGAACTGGAGGAGAATAGCAAAGGGGGAGTGTGAAGCATGGAAAAAAAAATAAAAAAAATTATCCTAGATGAGCAAAACTGCACACAAGCTGTTGTGAACTCGATATGAACTGTACCTCCTAACAGGGGGGACTCTGAAATAAGACTGTCAAATAGGGAAAAAAAGGAAAAAAAGTGGTGGTTAGTGTGCCAGGATTGGTTGTGCCATCATCATGCAGTGCTGTACTTGCAACTAGGGAATTGATATGGCACCTGAATATCTGATTTTTTTTGGCCTACTTTCTTTCCACTGGATATTCTAAAGAAAGAAAACCACTTTGTAGTTTTGAGAAAGGCGAGTGCTGAAAACCTTGTCATTGTGAATACATCTTGACCTTTATTTTACGTAAGGTAGGCCCCGTGAGATTTAGTTAGGGGCAGATTGTCTTTTGGAAGAGCTTATACAAACATAATCTATTATACATGCATCCCCTGGGTGAGGAAAAAGTAATTAGGTGCAGAGTGATGCCAAGGGAAAAAGGGTGAATTGCTAATACTGAAGATAGTTCGGAGGTAGGAATGAAAAAGTTAAGCATTGCCCAGAGATAGTGTTGATGACACTAATACTAAACCCTGAGTGGGTTAAAATTTTTGATAATTTGAAAAACCTCAAAGACTGAGCGACATTTTTTGTTGTGAATCAAATTTTGTTCCTGTTGACTCCGAAAGGTAAAATGCTGCTACAGGGCTAAAGTTACTAACAAAGACCGAATAACAAGAGAATGTGGTACTATCTTCTTCAAGCCACATGTTTATACAAAACAACTGCATATTTTAACATCTTCAGACCACATTCGAAGCTACCGTGTTCCCCACAGCGGCTCCAATCAGCAGAGTGCGTTTGACCGTTAATAATATCCTGTGATTAGGTACAGTATATGCACTAGCCAATGGCCTTGGCAACATTTCAGATGTTTTCATTAGTGTCTGGTTAGTGTCTGGGGAACCTGCAGTGTGGGCAGCTCCGGTCTGACGGAACATTGATCAGAGCCCCATGCAAACAATGAGAGAAGAGGAAAATGCCAAGCACAAAGCCAGCGAACTAGAACAGGTTGTGTGTATACGAGACTGAGTGTGTGTATGTTTTGCACTTGCATGTGAGATACCCTAAAATAACACTGACGCTACAACAGGAAGATCATGTTGACATTTCCCAGTGGGTGTATGGCACATTAGCACAGTGAAGTGGGTCACTTCGCTCAAATCCTGTTCAGTACTGCCATACATAATCCATACAGTGTGTTACATCATAATACAGAACAGACGCTGTTGTGTATCTAATGCCTTTCTGATACTGTTGTTCTCAGCACTTTGCCTTGTGCATATTGTCACTATTATGATCAAACAGTCCACTAATAAGCAGGCGGTGCCACGCAGTTCAGAATGGGAGCTGTGTGTGTTATTAATTACCCGTCTGTCTTGTTTCGACACATGACTCTTGGCGGTCTCATTGTGTTTGCTTGCTCTTCTAAAGAACTATGTGTGTGATACGGGGTGCAATATGTGTGCATCTGTCTGTGCATTTGTATTGTAACAATAGAGGCATGTGAGTTGCATTTGAGTGCATATGGAGGACATATGGAAATTCAGAGGGATCAGGCTTAAGTCAGGAGACTAAGCTTTGATGTCTCCTTGTGACTACAGATCTGTTGGTTAATGCTTATTCTTTCAGGCCTTCTTTTTATGTGCAAGGGCAAACCGTGGCGGCTTAAGAGATACCCACCTGTGGCCAAGTAAATGATGTGAAACAGTGTGTCTTTGCCTTGTACCACGTCCACCGCCACATGAGTGAAGCGGACATTGTCTTCCATGAAGTAGGGCACCGGAACCACAGGTTGGACCACCTCGTGCATCAGTAAAAATTTCTGAGCGTCCTGCAGGTTTCTTTCGGTCAGGTTTACATAAGAGCCAGAGTCAATGGTGCCACACTGTGAAAATGGAGAAGTTGAAATGGACAGGTTTGAGTGACTTTATTCATGACACCCAAGCATTACATCTCTGGAATAGGAAGCCATTTTAATAACCTTAAGATTTCATAGCCACAAGAGATGGGAGAAAGAGGGATTGAATGATTAACTGAACAAGGCTTTAAAGTCAATTGCTGCTTCTTTCCATGGTTTGCTATCCTCACAACCTTAAGGCTTAATAGTCAATACATTGGGGCCGATGAAATGAAAATGAATGAATGTTTGACTGAACAAGTAGTTATCTCTTTTATTAGATTTTTTCCTCATATGCATATATATTGCTGCTGAGTTTTATTGGTACCCAGTCATAATGTTTCTGATTGTTCCTTCTTAACCAAGAAAATAAACTAATATCTTAAAAAGGTTTTCATCTAGACAGCTTCATTTCTGCTATTCATAACATTGCAGAAATAAATACCTCCTCTGAATGTAGCTCAACAAAAGGCTCCACAAAAAACATAAACCATTAAAATGACTTGAATCCAAGATGTTAAGACCTGTCTGCAAAATAATACAGTTGCAATAACAAAAGTGTCTCTCAAAAGCAACATTTCATTATCACTCATTCATTTGTTTTTATCCACCAGTGTTGCCTCCTTTTTTCCAATCAGTATCCCAGTGGAGATCAGCTACTGTAGCATAGCCACAATGTTTGGTCATAATTTGAAATATCTTATAAGCTTAATATTTCCACGAGTTCATTTTTTAAAAGAAGCAAAAAGTACACTGGTTCCAAATGGGATTTTAAAGACAGGAATATTAAGAAATTATAGGTTCATACTTACGGTGCTGCTCAATTTTGGAAAAGTTTATGAGAGGTTTTAATATAGTAATAAAAATACCTCACTGTATCACAGGTTTGGAAGTATCTTTTACTCAAATTACATTACAAATAGACATGCATTAAACAATGCCAGTTATTTAAATAAGGGGAATTTGTGACATTTTAAAATACTGATTATTAAGCTGAATTTCCCATTACAGCACTCTGCAGAACATTTTGCACTGCTGTCAGCAGTAACGCACTGATAGCATACAAAAAAATGGACTGCAGGGAACATTAAGCAATTCTTTTTCTTTTTCTTCATGTTTTTGGGAGAGAAGATACACTGTATTTTTCCAAGTTCAGTGTGAGGTGAGACATTCAGTCGGTCCGGCTGTGGGACAACTGGATGAGTAAAGCTAACCATGCATGTCCTTCTGAGTAAAAAAAGGACCCGGGCTGGGAGGATTGTGGATTGGGGCCCCATCCATAAAGAATAGGTCTAAACAAAGACATGGGGAACAGAAAACGAAAATAAGATGTTCTTGGTCGAGTACTGGTGTCGTTCTGTTTTTAACATTGTACCATAGGAGCTGTATTTGCTGCAGGCTAACTATACCAAACACTTCATCTATAGCTGAAACTAGATCTTGGGTGGCTATTAGTTCCTGCTGACTAGTTACAGTGGCAGCAGCATGGATACTTTATATGGATCAATCAGCAGCCCTCCTTGGGCTGATAGATGAGACTCGTGGAGGGTTTCCCCAGGATAGGCAACAGATCAGAGCCCTTGCCACATCAGGACATTGGAAATTCAAGCACTGGAGGACAGGAAACAGCAACACTGTGTGTATATGTGTATAATGTTCATTTTAACTGTGTATCTTTGTGTTGCTTCTATATGATTAAAATGTGTAATCTGTGTGTCTACATAATAACATGTATAAGGTTTCCTTTAGTGGTCGCCCTTGGACAGAGCCCATGTGTATCAATCCCATCGTATCCCAGGGTCTGTGTGATTGTATTTCTGCCACAGACTGACAAAGTTAGGCATGCTGACCAAAGCCAGTCTATGACATCTGTGAATGCAGTGAGAGATGGATGTGCGATATCCACAGTACAGTCAAGGTGAGGGACAGAACCATCATTTGGATGAGGGCCCATACAACATTCAGCTGTCTCACTCATCATCAGTGCATTGTGCCCTGCCAGCATGATAAGTGCCAAAGAGAGATAGTGTGGCTTTACAGCGTGTTTTTGCAAAAATGGCCTTTTGTTTAAAATAAATCTCATAAAATGTAAAATTTCAGCATCCTTCTAAGATCTGACTACAGCATTTTGTCAGTTTTGGCACTAAATGGGCATGAATTGTTTTGAACGATGCTGTTTAACTTGAAATATCTAAGAACATTTCCATAAATGTTTGGCTTGAAGTTTACTGTAACATAACATATTTCCCTACATATGGAGCTTAACAATGAATGCCTTTCCACAGTAAGCAATTACAGTCTGACAGAAAACCTTTACAACACAGAGATAGTATTAGCGTCTAATGCACAACGAACATGACTCACAGCCTGAATAAACCCAGTAGGATCAATCCATGTGCTTCAAGTAAATGGAGGGATTTTCTCTCCAGACGAACAGGGAATTAAGCTCTCAATCAATGACCAGTGTCTGCGTTGAGTGATGAGTTCACAGTCATAATTATCACTATTTGGCACCAATCTATTATCTGTACTTTAGGTGTCATATTTATGTACAGTAGATATGACTGTGTTTATGATTGCAGGTTTTCTGTAGGTGTGCGTCAATACATGTGTGTAGGTGTGTGCACAAAGGGTTGAAAAAAAATAGACAGGCCATAAATCCTGTGCTCGTAAATCTAATCCTCCAACATTGACAAATGCTTGATGAAGATGTCACTGAAACCTAGATAAAGTGTGCATCGGTCCAGTGGCGAGGAGCCGCTATTGTGTCCGAGCTTAAGAGGAAAGATAGGGATGGGGAGGAAGAACTGATTCTGGTTTATCCTTGAGGAACATAACCTTAAAAAAAGCCGATGATACATAGAAATCATTCTGCGGTGTATGTACTGGTTGTTGAACAGTTTGAATCTGTGGTCTAGATTGTGTAAATAGGGAAAATTGCTTTTTCAAGGTGAGCGACTTTCACTCAAACAGAAGGTGATATGCTTTCACGCATTACAGTTACGTGAATAAAAGAGGGAATGGCACAAATTCTATGTTGCAGATTCATGAGTTGATGTATGTTTTTTTCTGTTGCACCAAGCAGTTTGTCTGCACATGCATGTCATTGCAAATAATGCATGAGTGCGAAACTTCTCGAATGCAGGCAATGCTAGTGAGTGTGCAACTGCTGGCTCGACAAAACTGAGGACCCGTGATGGTGAACACAAGTGGAAGTGAGGTGCGTGTCTCCACTTGGCAGTCAGACCTCAAACGGAATTGAATCCCTGGTGGAGGGCTGTATGGATTAGCTCCCTCGCTATCTGCTAAGCCTGCTACAACTATGAGCCACTTCTTCTGCTAATAAAACATTCCCTCTGTGTCATCAGCAAAAAGCATGGTATTGAATAAGGAAAAGGAGTCCCCGTGTTGCTTGGTTTGGCCCTCTTGGTTTTAGGACAGAGCATAAACATGAAGTGCCACTAGCACAAAACAAGGACAGTTTATTAGAAAGAGCTATAGTTCACAGAAAGGAGCTGTGAGACATATTATATGAATGCCTGTGCCATTGTAAAAATCACTGGGTTTTATAATGAGCGGTCGTAATGCCTGTATTTATGAGCAGACGGAGACGGGTGATTGAAAGAGAGAAGAAATTAATAAAAATGAAGAGCTCGCTGGGACGTTGCAGCACGATGAATGCACATTTACACATCAGGACACACAAACTACAAAACACAAAATTAGATTAGCTCTGACTTACAACTCAAATGCACAGTACATAAAGTCCCATGGTGTTGTTTCTGGTGCTACTCTAACAAAAAATATAAATTAAATTCAAAGAATAAAAAGTAGACCGGGCATCTTTGGAGAAGTTTAGTTACCTGAAAGTCTGGGTTGGGGTTGGGGTAGGGTAGCCAGGCAGACCGGGAGTTCTCCTGGTACTTGAAGGGCCCATTGAAAACCTGTGATATGGCACTGAGATTGAAGGCACACACTGCAGATGCGGCAATGCTGTTTCTGAACATCAGGAAGAGAAAAAAGAGAAAATAGGCAGAACAAAAAGAATGAGATATAGGGGAGGAGGAAACAGAGAAACGTGTTATAAAACAGACATCTACAAACAGACATATAGCAGCAACCGCCTGAAACTTAGCTCGCATTTTGTTGATATTTGTGAAGCTGACCTCTATGCGAATTTGTGTTGCTCTTGGCCGACAAAACAAATCAAACCCGGGGCAGACAGCCGCAGATGCCAACATAAGTGATCGTCATTATTGGATTATAAATCCAGCAATAGGACACAATTAAGCTGCTTGGCTTGTCTGATTAACTGTACAGATCTCAGGCCTGAAATACAACTTTGACTTTTTAAGCTGTCAGTTTCAACAAGTACCGGCCTCCTCCCTCCGAAGAGAAAGTAAAGAATGAGAGTATTAACTCTCAACTCAAACTGTGAGACTTGGGCGATGTGAATTATAATCCAATGCTGCTGTTCATTAAACTCTGTGCCTGCAGGGGGAAATGTTTCCAATACCCTTCAAAAGACTTTTTCAGCAATGTGAAGGCATTGACCATAAAGAATAGATTACTCAGCTTTTAATAATGGTCTAAGTGTGTGTGCACATGTGAGTGTTTGTGTGTGTAGGAAAGAAAAAAGAAAAAGATAGACAAAAAAAAAGGGAGATTCTAATGTTTTGAAAATAATTGTTTTCATCCATGGGTGCATGCTGTCTATTACCACCACTGTATGCATAATTCAGTGTATACTTCTAATAAGTACAAAGCTTCAGTTATGTGATCTAAATGAGAGGCATAAGCGAGCATATCTGCGGCTGGCTCTGGTGTTATGTATTTATATGGTGTAGAGTAAACAACATATCCATGTGTAGTTCAATTTTATACAGTATATTGTGTGCAAAAAAAGGTCAAATGTCGTTTAATGCCGATTGCTGTCATAATGTGTCAACATAAATGATAATGTAATGTCCAAAACACTGAATTATACATGACCCTCTTTCACTGGTAAATTAAGAACAGCACCAAAGGAAGTCTTATCTTTTTTCATCTGACACCAACAAGCGGTGGTAGATCCTTCAAAATGAAAATTATACAGAGCCCTTGAGCTAGAGTTGTAAAAAATAACACTGCAACTTAAAAAAAAAAATGTAAATCAGCTGACTTTATCTGATTATTTACAAAGACTGTGCTTATTTCAAAGAACTTGTATGCAAATTAAATCATAACAGGCTGGAGTGAAACAGAGCAAATTGCTAAGATTTGCTCACAAATTACTCGTGGTAGCGGAGTAGCTGAAAAATTTGGTGAACGCAAAACCAAATGCACCGCAAAGGAGTAAATATGCATAAGCTAAGGCAACTGGTGTCACTGTGATTTTGTGAAATGTCTTGTCACTCACACATTGGTTGTAAAAATGCCATAAAGCAGCTCCAACTCCGGCAGGTAGAAAGTGCCCTGCAGTTCATTGTAGTTGAAAGGGATTTCTCCTGGCCTGGAGCAGTTGAGTCTAGCTTTCATAAAGGTGGTCCAAGTGTCTTCCAGGAGGAAGCGACCTCCGATGTCATTCTTGCAAACGCGTCCTGCACGGGAAAACACTGTCCGGCCACAATCGTGCTCCACAGCGTTTTCCCGGAAGAAGAAGTAGGTGAAGTTTCCGATATCATAAGAAGAGACGAAGTTTGGTTCTGCAGAGAGAGAAGGAGTGAAAAGTTAGGCAACAGGAAAAAAACATCAGGGGAGATGTAACCAAGGGAGGAAAATGAAATATGGAGAAAAATTATAGACAGCTAAAAGAGAGATGGAGTGCAGAGAGAGGAAGACAAAACACCTCAAGAAAAATATTTAAGGCTGTGGGAGTAAGATGGAAAGAGAATGAGTATGTGTTATGATTGATTGACTCGCGCGGTAAGGTGCAGCCTACACAACAGCAGGTGATCAGGATTAACAACCACAGGCCACGTTATTAATGGTGTTGTGTTGTAATAAGAAAACTAATTTTTCATTCCCCCAACCCAAAGGTTAGGATGAGAAATGACCAAAACAGGTGCAGCATAATAGGCCTCACCCTATCTAAAACATGCAACCTTCATGACACTATCACAGCTAAGACGTTCATTTTTATGTATGACATTATTGAATCTAAACCACTCGCTTTATTCTCTCTGACAGTGATTTAATTCACCTTTAAATGAAAGCGTTTCCCCCCTCCTCATTTCAACCCTCTTCTCCTCTGCACATTTGGAGGGCAGTGCAGGAGGAGACGAAAGAAAAAAAAAATCAATTCGCCATAAAATTAGTTATTAAACCTCTTCCCAGAGGTTGCTGCAAAGCAATGTATGTGGTGGCTTTTAATTTATTTTTTCAATTTCGCTTAAATGTGAATCAGATAAAGTCACTTGCTGACAAGATCCTGATTGACCTGCTCCCCTCTAGGCTGGACACCTTAAGCTGTCTGATGTTCTTAAGTCTTGACTGAGGTATTCATTCAAAGTGGGTCTGAGCTGTCAGACAGAGACATTAACTATCTGAAGAGTTCTTAGCCCCTCAAAGAAGCTGTGAGATAAATATAGAGATTTTCCAGTTGCTTAGTAACTTTGTAATTGTCGTGTGATAAAAAAAAAACAAAAAACAAACCCAGCAGAAGCAATTATGATTCTTTTTTCAAAATTTCCAATACTACATTCCACAGTAGAGTGGTGATTTGAGGTGGATTTAAGGTGGAATACAACTAATCAACCTCAGGATACAAATTCCATCTGCAATGTTGGATAAACATCTGCCATGCTTATGCATCCTTGAGCGAACTACTGAACCAAGTTGCAGTAGCGTTATTCAAAAGCTGCAAAAAAACACAATGTTCTCCTTCATTGCGTTTCCTCCCATTCAAAAAGACAATCTGGCTTAATGTAAAAACCCGCAAAACCTTGTAACACCTTTATCTAGACTCAAACTTTGGCAGCTCTCTACCGTTCAGCCACTTGGAGTTGTACTGTGCCGTGCGCAGTGGTGGCAAACCGCCCAGGCTGCGGTAGATGGCGGGGTCTCGCCCAGAGAAGTCCATGGCCGTGGCAGCGTAAAGCTCTCCACTGGAGGTGATGAGGGCGGTGGAGTTGTGGAGGGGGTTGTAGGGACACCGGGCCATTCCACTGATCTGATCATGGATCTCTGTCAGATTTGTCAGCTGCAACATGGACAAAGATGAGGATGAAGTTGGGGATTAAAGTACAATTTTTATAACAGAAGAATAAAAATAGGTGCTGACAGGGTGCAGACATTGCCTTGAGTCACTTTAAAATTATAATTTGTAACAGAAGTGTCCTTTGAGTTATGAGTGTAAAACAAAAAATATGCACTATGTTCATTTTTTCCTCTACTTCTAAATAAAGGATTGAACGGAATAATAATAAAAAAAACTGCATAGAGAAGCAAAGGGCACCATTAAAATGCAAACCAGTGAAGTCTGGTAATGTTTTGTTTGTTCCTGCCAATATGCAAATGCTGCAGACGAAAATACTTCATCTCATTATGTTTTGTTTGGTTTATCTACTGCAAAACACATAGTGAGATATATATGAGGAAAACCTTCAGGAGCAGGAAATATAATCAGAGAACACATTTGGAATCATTAGTAACATAAAGTACACAAATTGAGCAGCTGCCTCAAGAACAATGTTAAGAAACCACCTGTTAAGAAACCCATGAAATTCTTAAAAGCAGCATCTTAAATCAAGGCTGCTTTTTGTTTCCTAGCGTCGGTTTCTTATGTCTGTAAAGGACAAGCAGCTGTTTGTCTGGTTATATCATTATTATACCACATCTTTGAGAAGCTTTCCTCTGTTCAAGAGAGGCGTGATGCGAGATGCAGCCGTCCCTCACATTCCGCCTTTGAATATGAAGCCAAATCCAGCTCGCCGCTTTTTAAAAATACTTTACAGCATGACCGTGGCTTAGCCCTGACACAGTGCACTGACTTCTACATAAAAAAATACAGGCCGTAGCTTAGTGACTCAGACTTGAATACCTAAAAAGCAGTAATACACTTTCTGAAATCTGAGACGTAATTATATTTTATGGCGCAAAAGTAAATACTACATGCAAGGATTAGCTCATGGTTTGTAGTTCCTTCCAAGTTTATTTAAGCTCTGAGGGAAAATTCACGACACAAATTAAAATGTCTGCAGTACACTGATAATTACAATAATCCTATTTGCAATTACTTTTCTATCAATCTGGGTTCAACACTCCGTACTTCACTCTTTATTCAGACGACCTCCAGTCGCAGAAACATCGCAAAAGATTCAAAGCTCAATCTGTCCTCTTTCCTATCAGACTCTCAAATGTTCTGTCACTGAACAATGTGACGACAGCCCTTCCACGCGATCCCAGGCTCCAATTCACCGAGTTGGGGATCACTAGCTACTTCTTAGCCAATTTCCTGGAGCCTGTCGATTTGGATAAAAGGTCCTGTTAACTCGTGCCACCTCTGCTCCACCCGAACCGCAACAAAACAGAGCAGCCCTGTCTGTGCTCTGCTTGGCCTGTAATGAAAGCCTCCCATTGAAAGGGACACTGAACGGCCGGAATTACCGCCTTTTAGGTCAAACGGGTCATTTACAAAAACAAGAACAGGAGTGATAAATAGACAGGCTGCAATGCATCCACTGCATATTCATGAAGTGGAGTGAAGGTTGTCTCTGTAGAGCACCCAGCAGCTGTGTGAGTAGGACACTGAAGTGACTTTAAAAGCTTCTGATTGAGACTTTTCAGACAGAGACAGGTCACAGCTTAGACAGACTTTGTGAAAGCCAGTTGGAAGCTACGTGTGGTGCCACTGAGACATTACTGTGGCTATTGAGAGAATTTTTAACTACTCACTCTGACAGGAAATGTAGCCAAAAGCTTTTTATGACCAAAGATCTGTTAAGGGACCAGGGTTTAACTGATATTCTGCAGAGAATTTTTAGCAATGACATGTCTGCGGCAACTACAATATAGAATTTTTTTCAGCGTTGTCTCATCTTGAGTATAATTTACCAGTTATAGAAATTAGATGAATGTAGCGTCCAAATTGTTTGACAAATATGTGTTTGAAAGTCATCAAATTTCAAAGGAAAAAAAACAAGAAATGCAAAATCCTATGACTATAACACAAGCTTCTACTAATATCTCCACTAATGCAGCCTATGTCACTGCTATTCTTGTACTGACAATCAAAGTACTCGTTCAGCAGCTTTTACTGTCACCATAACTGAGAAACCAATAAGTGCAGAAATAATAAAACAGTAAAAATAAAAATGAGTGATAGTGTTTATGAGAATACTTCCACATAGTATGGCTTACGGTCTATGGGGAATGTTCTTAATTGTAATATGCATAATTTCTAAAATATTATTAAGAAAAAGGGTGTCTGGTGTTCTGAAAAGCAGTTAAAGTGCCACCTCCTCATGTTAATTTTGTCTTATTATGAACATACATCTTATGTGTTTCTGATTTTAAGTTTTATAAGCAAGACAAAATGAAATGCATTTGTTAAATTCTTTTTTTTTGTGAAACAAGCCTAATATATGCACAAGGTCAAACACTACTCAGTAAAATAAATAAAAAAAAAAAAAAAGAAAATCAACTCCACACTGATGCAATTATTTCTTTAAACAAAGCTGGGTAAAATAATTGGGGCATGCTTTAATTTTTATATTAGACATTTCCCTTGTTCTTGCTCTGTTAATGGCTTATTATGCAGAAAAAGAAAGAAATGCGGCCATGATCACATTGACCGCTGGCATTATTACCATTGTCATCGTCATCGGTGGCTTGAAAGACAGAGAAATTAACAGCTGTTTAATCTGTAACCTCTGAGTGCTTATTAAACTAATAAAATACTCTGTTCCCTCTGTGTTCATCCATCACAGCTGATAGTAAATCTGTCAGAACATGAATCCATAGCTGTTCCAAACCAGTGTTTCACATTAACGGCCATTCAGTGAGTAAATATGACAAAGCCTAATGAAATACTGCTATATAATGTCATGACATTTCAACTATATGTATTTTCACAGCAGTAAACACTCATTATGAGCCTGTGACCTTTGGATACAATGCTTTTGGACAAAAACAAATGTCATCATAATAGTAAACTCATACCTCCTCCTCCTCTGAAAGCCCACAGTAGGCGACGCAGATATTTGATACGGCCTGATCGCTCTTTTAAGGTAAGAACAGTACTCTGACATTTTAAATGTTGGCTTCGGCTTTACTTCAGTGGGCACTTGTCACAAAGAATAGTGGCTGGAAAAAAAATTCTATGCTGGCACTTTCGTTACCAAGAAACATGGCTATTAGACTAAAATATAAAATGAAAGGGTAGGAGCATTACAAACAGCAGGTTCACAGGCATGCGCACAAAAATAAATGTTCTGTTGTTCATTGTCTCCACTAACATCTGATAAACAAACTGAAAACTTCCCCGTAAAACATAGGATTATGTGCTGCAAGACATGTGTGACATAATGACAGAGGGGAGTGAAAACAGATTCATACAAGAATTAAATATAGAACAAAAACATTTAAGACACAGAATAGAACCCAAGTAACTGATTCATGAAGGGCAAAATAAAAACGAAACCAGGAGTATGTTTACCTGTGCACCGGAACCAGGATTAGTAGGAGTAATAATTTTAAGTTTAGCAAGTATAAGGTGACATGGCTTCCTAATTACCGTCTTAATAAGATTCATCTTTTTAATCAGTCTACCATCCCTGACTGCACAGCAGGGGCCAAGAGAGCTGTGAAAACACCAAACACTAAATTGTGGGATGTCAAATTCACAACTCATTCACTTTGATTAAACGTGCTGCTCAACCTTGAACTTTGTTTATATTACTGATGGTTACAATAATTCTGCTTTCAATCAACAATCACTGTTATTCCAGGATAGTCGTGATATTTACTTAGAGCTGCAGAAATTAATCAATTACTTGAACAAAATTGCAAAAACATTTGCTGGTTGTATCCTCTCAAACACAAAGGATTGCTTGGTTTCATTGTCTTTTACATCAGCCACTGGGGTATATTTGGATTTTATTATTTGATGAAACCAAATACTCTGTTAACCATAAAGTTGGAATAATTTTGTTTTCAGACAATTTTCTCTTTTTAGTTCTCTTTATACACATCTGTGATCACCTTTGACCAGGTCCATTGATTACATACTGAGTCCCAGTTCTACTTTATCTATCAAGAATAAATCCCATTGTCACAGAGAGTTCATGAAAAGAGGTACAAATATTTTATTCCAACTTTATGGGCAACAGTGTAGTTGGAAGACAGTAATAGTACTGAAAAAACTGGCTAAAGGATTAAAAAAAAAATCAGCAGATTAGTCAGTAATAAACATAATCATTAGTTGCCCCCCTATATTTGCTTCTGCACTTAATTGGGTTAATAATTGCTCTATTAATGTAAATCTGCTCAAAAGTAAAACTGCAGTGTCATAGTAAAACCAGAGGCTGCTGTTCATACCGTTCGGTTGGTGCAGATTGGAGTAAAGGCGTTGGTTCCACAGGTAAACAGCCTGTTCCCGTTCACCAGCAGCACCCTGATGTAGTTCTGGCACTCCTCCTGTGAAAACACACCAGCAAACACACATATCACAGTTAGCAGTTAGCAGCAGCACCATTATCTACCCATTGACAAGCAGTAGCATTAGGCACAGGAACAAAATTACACTTTATGCCAATAAATGAGACAAACACCTGCAACTGCAGGGGGGCTACTCTAAAACGTGGCCAAGCTTGACAGAGTCAAATCAAGGCTAATGCCCATACGGCTTAGCCATGTCACATCTTAATTCAACAGGGACCAGATTTGGAGAGGGATGTGAATGAGGTGTAGAACAGATAAATGCAGCGAGCGTGAGAGAGGACCACTCAGGATTAGTTTCGAAAATTGCCTTGGCTTTGTTGACTGGTCAAAAAGTGAAATGAAAGTGCAGCCTCTCATATACTTCAATCAATCATGTTTCTTTTTAGTATGCTCTCTACATTAATCAATTCAAGCCACTTTTCGCCAAATTATGGTGAAGTACACACTCACCACTCTTGTCTTGGCTTGCTGTCCCTCTGAGGTTTCCTGAGTTTCTCACAAACCACTCAGTACTTGTTAAAAGCACATAACAAATAAAGCGAGACTGACAGAGCAAATGATTGATTGAATGACTGATGCTGAACGTTATGAACTCTCAACATCATTGTCAGGCCTTCACAGTAGTTTTCTGACTACTTCCATCAACAAAACCCATAGCAAACAAGAGCACTCTGTTTTCCTGCCAGAGAGTGGTGTTTTTGTCCGATAAAAGACAGTACAGCAGAATCAAAGGGTCCCCTCCATCTACAGTAAAAGAGGCCACAGCTGGTTTGACGAGGAGGCCCCGCAGAAATTTAAAGCCTTGTAAACCTAGTATTGTCTGAGACACTTGAGCTGTTCGGGTGACCCCCCTCCCCCTGCCTTTCTCAAGAGTCTGATTTAGGAGTGGAGGGCATTGAAGGGGAGATGGAGGGAGGAAGGAGGAGAGGAACTTTTATTTCCCCCATCAAGATGGAGGTTGACTCATAAAACAGCTTGTATCCTCATACTAAGCATGTGTCTGTTTGTGCCAGTGCAGGTGTGTGTGCGCTGATATATCGGTGCTGTTTGTCCAGTTCATTAGGTACTATATGCATTTCTGTTTGTGTGTGTAGGTGTGCAAAAAGTGTGTGGATCATGAGGAGTCTGCATAATTCAATTTTTTTTTTCCTGCAGTATGTTCCTACGGTAAATAACAGCATGTTTAATATTTGCCCAGCCTCACAATCTTGACTTGTTTATGAAAACTTCCTGACAAATGTTCCACGTCCGTACTGTAATACAGAGGCTGTTATGCTTGGCTCTCACATTATAAAACAAAACAGAGGCAGCAATCAAGTCCTGTCAAGTCAATTTAACTCTCCTTTCTTCTCCCGGTGGAGATAAATCAAATACACAAGAGAAGAGTAGATGCTTGCATTAAGAAAAAAAAAAATACAATCACTTGTAAATTCACTCAAAGCACGGGCACGGTATCTGTGTAATAGCTTAAGCGATGGTATATTGCTGCGCACTGAGCTAGGTAATAAACCATCGAAAGCCCTGTCAGCTGTGGGAGAATGAAGTCTTTTAATGCTATTCTTAGTGTACATCACAGGAGCTGATTCTCAGAGGGGAACAGTGAGCAAAACAATACGACTCCAGCAGACAGCAGGGACGCTCAAGCTCTGAGTTAGCGTTAGTCTGTAATTCACAACAGCTATCTTGCACTGGCCAGCCTGTGCATGCCTATTATGGGTCCCTAACCACCTTTCACAGGAGGATAAATACACAGCGGTGCACACACACAAGGATCAGGGCTGGGCAGTTCACCTACAAGTCAAGTTCAGCTCTAAACCATCTGTTTGGATAGGCTGGAGTATGCCAGCTAACCGCATGGAAAAACAGTCGCACACAAGGAGAACTAAAGAAGTCTATGCAAACAATAGGAACTCCCCATTTGCTACGTCTATAACTGACCGTATAATACTAACTAAGGTGTGGTTGGAAACTTTTTTTAGTGCACGAAAACCTATATACAAAGATGAGATTCCTACTGAGCCTACGTTGAAGGGGTTACAAGTAGAGTCAGTCTACTAGAATGTGTGGAACTGATTTTCCAAAGAGCAGGGAGAAGTCGTGTATCAGAGCACAACTACAGCCACCAAAACCACCAACAAATTAACACATCTCCACAGACTGTATCACTCGCTGAACAAAGAATAAAGCTCACTGTTTCACGCTACATACGTCTAAACTATGGTATTATCCGGTTTTCTCCTCCAAATTAAAAACTCACAGCTCGCTATTCTGGTTTACATTACAGCCCTGTTACCTTAGCTCTGGTTTTAGACTGAAAACAGACACAGTAGAAACACAAATAACCTCTGTTGCATTGGTGTTATCAATAACTGCACTAATGATCTATTTGGAATCGTCCAAGAAAAGGCAGCACTGTCCCTTTAGTCTGAACCACGGCTGAACAAACAGAGAGTTTAATAACTTTAAATAACATTACATAATAACTTTATACTTTCATAAGCCTCGGAATCAAACACTGTAATTTCACTATCAAACTCCATTATTTTCATTTAAAGCTGCTTCCAGTGGTGAAAACAACAACAGTGCACTTTCTTTGACTCTAAAAGTTGTTTCTTATTGGTTCTCATCCCATGGTCAGGACTCTGTGGTGACTCCCTTCTCCCTCTAGTGGTCACATAAATCCATCTGACCGTCTATATAAATAGATTCTGTGAGTATAATCCAATACATTTTCATTTTTGATACAACTTCTGGACTCTTCATTCTATTTGCACTTTTTCTGGCCACTTTAGACCACCATGCCCACTTTTGTACCTTTATTGTTCTTTTTTCCTATAACTGTCAACTTCCCTGGTATTTCAGATTTTATGTTTTGTAAGATATCCTCACTTGTGTCATACTTTAGACTGCATATATATTCTACTGTCTTTTATTTTGTTCATAGTTCTGAGTATATAGTATTTCTAGTTTTATTTTTACCCTTTGCTGTTCTATCCCTTTTATTTCTTTATTTAAGGATCCCCATTAGTCTCTACCAAAGTAGAGACTATTTTTCCTGGGGTCCATTCCCAGTATTAAAGTATTACAATTTATAATTTACAAAGCACATACACACACAAAAACATAGTTACATTAATTTAGCATTGTTTTATTATTGATTACATACTGCTTAAGATTTATTTTAAAAACAACATGATTACTTGTCAATATAAAAAAATATTACAATTTATACATTTACAAAATGCAGACAGAGGAAAAAAAACAGTTACATTAATTTAGCATTGTTTCATTACTGAGTATAGATTTCTTAAGATTTGCTTTAAAAACCATATGATTACTTATTAACATTGTTTCTGGAGCTAACATATTCCAATATGAGATGGCTCAGTATATAAATGTGTTTTTGAGTGCATTAGTTCTTGGCAAAGGCAAAGTAAAAGTATCATTAGAGGCTCGCCTCAGTGTTCAACCCATGTCTGTTACAGGTGTACTGTTATCTTATCTTATCTTATCTTATCTTAACACTTTACTGACAATTTTAGGCCATATTTGAATACTTTAATGTAGAAATACCACATATTTTAGAGGAAAAATGAGGTTCGAGTTGCGTTCAAATTTAATATATTACATCATAAAACTTTAGTTTATTATTCTAGTGCACACATGATGTGTTTTCCGGAGCCAATTTAATGCCGTCTGTAAAAATAAAGGTACTTCAGGCAGGAGATACATCAAATTCACCACTTTTAAAGAATGACACAAAATTTGAGTTTGCCTGTGCCTCTGCTTGAGTGATGCTCTAGGACAATTTGAACAACCATGACACACACAGTCCCTGATATCAAAACCCCCACACCCGCCAAAGCCCCAGACCGACATCCCCCGAATGAATGAAAATACTGTATGGATAAAAACGACAATTTTGCAAATGCAGGGGGAGGCAGGGGAGATGGAGGCGATGATGATTAGATCTGTAGTAGGCCGGTGAGTAGGTGCCATGTGATTTGATGTGAGCACAGACCAGACCAAATTAATGGACACAGGCTCAGTTATGAAGTACTCTAATTGGGGTGGAGGAGACCGCAGTTGTGAACGACTGGATGGAAAGATTCTGAGAGGATTTGACTGTGCTGCAAAGCTTTATGTTTGTGATATTCGTGTTCAGAATCCTTCATTTCAGGCCTTCAGTGTTAAAAACCTGTACACATGTTCACATCTTATTTTAAGTGCTGAATGTTGTGAATTAGCAATTTAGATTCGAGAGGTTTTATTGTCATATGCACAGAATGAAACATAGCAGTTACACAGTATAATTAAATCAGGGATGGGGCCACATACAGCTGAATATGATCTAAAGTGGGCTGGACCAGTAAAATAATAGCATAATAGCCTATAAATAATGACAACTCCAACTTCTTTTTGTTTTAGCGCAAAAAATAACATTACATTATGAAAACATTTACATTTACAAAATATTAAAACAAAGATGATGTGAATAACCTAAAAAAAAAAAGACATTTCTTAAGAAAAATACGTGCAATTTTAACAATATTATGCCTCAGCTTATCATTTACACATGTGCATTATGGATCGAATCAACAAAGGCAAAGACATTTAGTAACAGGCAGAATATTGTTAAAATTGCACATATTATCTTAAGACATTTCAAGTTGTTCATATTTGTTCAGGTTATTTACATTTTATTGTTAAAGGATAGTTTGTTAAGGTAAATATTTTCATAATTTAATGTTATCTTATGTTATCATAGAAACATTTGGAGTTGTCATTATCTATAGGCGTGATGTAATTTTTTGTTTTCTTTTCACATTAAACCAAGAAGAAAATTTGGAGTGATTATTTATAGGTTATTATGCTATTATTTTACCTGAGATCAAACTGGACCCCTGAACTACAACGACTTCGACAACCTTGACTGTTAATACCTTCGGTGTAATTTTTGCACTTTGCAAATTCAGCCCACGGGCCAGACTGGACCCTTCAGCGGGCCAGTTTTGGTCTGTGTGCCCTAAATTAAATTATTGTTTGCTATCCTTCCTTCCACAGTAGAATAACAAACATAGACTAGAAATGGGCATATTTACATCTAAAAACATTACGTGTTCACAGCGACAGTGAAAGAAGACTATATACGGGGAGGTATTGTATACAAGTCTCATATTAAGTGACTTTGTTCAATACCATATATACGGTATGTTTACAGCAGTGGCTGAGGATGAAAGTGCCTTGCGAGTATGTTGTTTATTGCACATATATTTTCTAGCTTATTGTAAGTACGAACAAAAAGCGTGATAATACAGTACAAAGAATTGCAGCCTAGAGGTACTGTATATAAAAAGGTGTTTGCAGTATGGAGCACTGTAAGTTAGAAGGTGACAAGTGGTTCTGTAGTAAGTGGCATTCAGTGTAAATAAAAACATAAATAAATAACCATGGCTTTCAGAAAATGGGTTCAGACTCAAGACTGAACCAAGGACATTTCCATCTTCAGTCTAGGGAATTGTGTGTGTTTTTTAGTTAGTTTGTTATACTATTATTGAACAACACCATCAATTTTATAGCTTAGTTATTACTCTTAACTGTTACTTGCTGTTAAAAACATATTTTGGGTCTGCGTTTTGTCAGATCTGATGAAATAGCCTGAATGATGCCCCTAATACTTCCCTTGCTGAGGCTGAGAGTGTACTCAAAGACTTAAACAGCTGCCAGAAGCAACCAAAAGCATCTGCTGATCTAAAATGTTGAGCAACTTTTGAAGCACTAATCCTGTCAGTACATAATAGTTCAGGTAAAATGCAGTTTCTCAATTTTTCAGTGTCATCAAATACAACCCATTTGGATGTTTAGAGGCTACGTACTGAACCTGGAAACTCACATTTTATTCAGTTTTCTCTGCTTTGATATAATAACCTTTGAACTTGCTTTGAGCTTTTATGAACATGTACAAGATCAGTAAATTAAATATAAGACTAGAAAATGCAAACTGGAGAGATTAATAAAATAAAAGGTGACAAATCACTCAGGAAAAGTTAAATGTAGAGGGAAAAAGTATTTGGAAGTCACCACAGATATATTAGTTCATATTTATAGGTCTTAAAGGGTATTTATAAGGTGCACACAAATGCAAAGGTTGCATCATAGGAAGTGTAGTATCTAAGGAATTGAAGGTTTGATTATACTAAGGGTTGATTGGGATTTTTCAACCACAAATATTGATTTTGTGTACATGACAAAACCTTCGGGCGGCACGGTGGTGCAGTGGGTAGCACTCGTGCCTCACAGCAAGAAGGTCCTGGGTTCAATTCCAACACCAGTCGGTGGGACCTT
>JAPQRP010000015.1:24268601-24295043 GCA_037367295.1 Apogon hyalosoma | reverse complement strand
GTGAATGTGAGTGTGTTTGTTTGTCTCTCTATGTCAGCCCTGCGATGTACTGGCAACATGTCCAGGGTGTACCCCGCTTTCGCCCTTAAAGTAGCTGGGATAGGCTCCAGCGACCCCCGTGACCCTAATGAGGATACAGCGGGCTCAGAAAATGGATGGATGGATGGATGGACAAAACCTTCATCTATATGGAAGTGTCACAAACATACACTTGTGTATCTGTTTCTTTAAGTAACTGATATAACAGAATATGTTTGCTGCACGATAACAAAGCTTAATTGACGGGATAATTCTACTGCGGTTTAGCTTGTTTTTTTGGTAAAATAAAATACCAGCACAAAATTGTTTTCCTCATGCTTGTTGACAAGTGTCTGATAAAGTATTAGAACAGTGTGACATTTTTTATACTCCTCCATCACTTAAACTCACCTCAGATTTTCCACGGCTGAAGCAGGCTCCCTTGGTGAACTCATCACAATGCCACTCAGCCTCCTGGAGAGAGACAGAAACACAGCATAAAGCTCCATCAAGAAGAAGCAGACATCAGACACATTCAGCACCATGTCACTATGAACTACTTTAAAAAAGCTCTCAGAAAACCCAAACAAAACAATGCTTGACTCTCAACTGTGGCACAATGACCATCTTTTCAAGTAAATGTGATGTCTGGTGACTTTGTCTGAGATAGCAGAACAATAAAAATGCCACAGGAGATATGAAAACACAGTTAGCAAACCACACGGAGATAAGTTTGATTTTGCAGCATAGATCTCTGTGTGCTCAGGACTCTGACACAGTGGGAGGAATAGATTAAAACAGATATGAACTGTAGAAGGATTTGACTTTACATCATTACTGTACTTTTAAATACACACAAACACACACACGGAAATTGTAAGTTTATGAGGCACGTTAAATACAGACACAGAATCCAATTAAGGTGCATACCAAGCAGAGACCTGAAGAAACGAGCAGCCAGTGCACGCAGAGCCAAATGCCAATTTGATTTATGTGGGAGGGAAAAGGAGGGATCTTAAGACATAAGACGTGAGTCCCCGGAGAAGTGTCAACGTGATTTACATGAGAGTAAGAAACAGAGGGACGCCTTTTACATTTTACTACAGGAGAGAGAAATAAGATAAAACCTTGACTCGTCTCCTCTCGGGGTGAGGAGACCAGCATGCTCCAATTTCTACCATTTAATTTCAGCATGACCTCTGGGGGGGGCTTCCTCATTGATAAAAGTTCTCTATTCATGAAATGAGTGTTGGCCTCAAGATAGCACAGGGCAACTAAGACACTTACACTTGTGACAGGCAGAATTAGTTGTCAGTGCCACCAGCTCTGTATGACTGGCAGAGGGAGGAATTCTTACCAGGAAAAAAAATAAAACAAAAATTGGCTGGCACAATAATGCAGCTAAGGCAAGTCACAAAAAGTCTCCAAAAGTAAAAGTATTCAGCTTCTTTTTGGCCAATGCGACCTTCTTGCAGTAATAACCTGGCTAGTGGCCAAAGGCGAGAACTGCAGTCTCTGTGGGAATATAGTAAATATCACTAACTAAAAGAGAATATTAGATTTCACCTTGGTATCAAGAGTGTTTTATGCCAGGACAAGGGGAAAAGAAAGCTGAACCGCCCACAGCACTTAGGAGAACTTCTTTCATTTCCTCTTTGTGAAGGCTTTAGGAGTTTCCTCTATGTGTTTTATTACAATTCCTTTGCTTTCCACCTCAGTGGCCTTTTGGGGGATGTAGAAACATCCATATGTACACACACGTGCTGATTGTGCACAGATGCACACATATGCAGTCACAGCAGGGAGGTTTGACAGAGGAGAGAGCTTACAGTATGTGTGGTACTATTCAGGGAGGATAAGATACGGAGTATTAATAGGAGCTGAGTTCTCTCTTTCTCATGTCTGTGTGTGTGTGTGCCAGTTCACATTCCAGGCCAAAGCTGGCTATTCTTGGGCCAGCCGCCACAGACACAAACCACACACATCAGCACTACAGCGCAGCCTGCACACACAGCACCACTGTCTGTCCCAGCAGTGTTGAATGCGGGTGCTAAAAGTGCTTTCGCTAATCACAAGGAGGGTGGGGGGGGCGACCTGTTAATGGCCCGAAGACTTACTCACTCATGTATAGTGTAAAAATCAATCATGATCCAATGCAAAATTACAACATGAGTTCACATTAATGGGGGCAAAGTGGTTGCTTTTATCATTATGAGGCGATTATATGATTTATCATCATCCAGAATAGTTCAAAGCAGATTATCAGAAGACTATATATTCCTATTACATCTTTAAAACATCAGCTTTATGGCTACTGCAGAAGGTGATGCCCATATGCCTGTAAGCAGGGAATGTGGTGATAATACTGAACTACTGAAGCCAACTTATCTGAGTGCCCCGCGTCAAATGGTCCAAAGTAAAGAACAGAGTCACAGTCATGCAAAGGCAAGTGCCGGTGTCATTAAGAAACATTAAAAGCTCATTTACATGCTATTGTTCAGCCAGGGTGCTCCGGAGATAAATCAGTCTTGAACCGAAATATATCAGGAATGTGAACTGTGTTAAATAATCATTCATGGCTTTAAAGAAGACTGCATTACAAAGACATTTTTTTTCTACGCCTTTGTTGCCACGAAGAAACTCAAACAGAGTCTCAGAGAAGAAACAAAGAAGGTCGGACAAAGGGAAGACCAGGATCAAATCAAGTGAGCAGAGCATAATGGTGACAGTGTGTGTGAAGAGTAGGCATGTTGTGAAAAGCAAAACGTTTTCTGTATAAACCATTTTACTTGGAGAAAGAAAAACATTAAAAATGTTAATAATATACATTTTTCTCAGGAATGTAAGCATGCACAACTATGGTAAGTATGTTAGGCTCAAATTAAACAAAGCTTGAATTGTTCTGTAAACTGCAATGGATGCTACAATAGACAGCCTGTTTAGTTATTTAACTCCCCCGACTTCTTTTCTGTCTCAGTTATGGTTGATATAATTTTTTTTTAAACTTTGATGATTCACTGAATATAGATTTTATTCACCATCTCGGTGTTTAAGGTAAGACTATGTTCCCAAATAAACTTGGGAAGTAAAATTTTATTATTACTAGTGGGTATGGTGGTAAAAACTTGAGCATGAAATACGACAGACCCTTGTCCCTATAATGAGTTCAGTCCTCAGAGATAAGCCATTATGTTTGAGCCTCTCATCAGACACTAAAGGGCTTTTGTCACCATGAGGTGGGTGCAGGAGAGATACCAATGGAGAGAGTGGGCAAGTACAGAGATAGACAAAGACAGAGGATGTGACAGAAAGGAAAATAAGAGACAAACAGCTTAAAAAAAAACATAAACAAAGAATATACAGAGTCCAACTTAGGAGTCAGCGAGAACAAGGGAGACTGTGTGGGCATAGTGAAGTAGGAGGGAGTGAGGAGTTGAATTCCAAATAGCACTGTTTCCAGACATGATATTGAATATTTTTTGCATAAAGAGGGTCCAGAGAACATATTCGCTCCTGACAGCTGTCTGGCTTTGTGAGATGACTGGCTGTATGTCTCATTACAAGGGGCTGGTAGGTCTGAAAGCATGAGCTGGACAAATCCTGCCGGGGAAATCTAATCTGTTGTATGAATTGCTGATATTACCTTTTGATGTACTGGCACAATATTTACTATTCAGGGTGCTGTCTGCTGATGTAAGCTTCTGAAAGATTTACACATGCAATTGGTTTTGATCTCATGCCTGAGCAAATGGTCAGAGTTGTTCATATCATGTCATCATAAAGCCATAAGAGATTAAATGTTGAATTGACCACAACGTTATTAGACCTGCAATCTTTTTTGCCTAAAAGTGACATCATATTGCACAGCATCCCATGCAGATCCTCCACTCCACTCCAATCCCATGCATTCCTTTGATTCTATGCATTTAAATGGCCAAGTTAGTGGCTCCTAGTAATTGAATTAGCAATGTTTCCAGATCTATGGTGGACAGTTTCTGTTAGCTACCGATTACAAGGCTAATTGTCTGTCTGACGTATTATAATTACAAGCGACAAGTGTGTGAAATACAACATGTGAGAGCAGAGAGAACCTTTTGTTTTATCTGGAGTTCCCTTTCTCCTGAACAACATGGCAATATGAGAGGAAGCAAAGAAAAATGGAAGCGCAATATACAGTACATATCAACACCATACAGTGTCTACTGCCAAAAGAGAGCTGTTATGGATAATGTTTTTATGTGACTGTTTGTGTGCCACGGCAGGAGAAAGGCTGGAGTGAATATCCACTATTTTTTGCTGTTCTTGTGCTGTATTGAATAGTGAACAATGCCACTGATCTTCTTCATCCTAGTAGTTATTGACTAATCCTGTGCCACAGTGTTTCTGTTGAAACTCAGCCTCTCTGTCTGCATCCTGTTTCGATTAAACATGAGGACAGCATACTAATACTGAGCTTGAACAGGGTGACTTTTTACTCCTCCATGCTGGCGACAGCTGTAGGCTTTATGGTTCTGAGTTATATGTCCATTTGTTTGTCTAATCCATTCTTGTGAGTGGAATATCTAAATAATACCTTGAGAGAATTTCTTCAAATTTAGCACAAGTGTTCACCTGTAGTCAAGGATGAAGTGACCTCACAATGACCTCACAAAACCACCATCCACCATTTGCATTTTCAATTCGTACATTAACCCCCCCCACACACAAAACAGTGAAAGTGCTGAAAATCTGAATAAAATTTGGCAAAGTTGTTAAGCTTGGGAAAGGTTGAAATGACATCATTGTGTGTGGCTGCATGTGAGGAGCATAAAGAAAACTGAAACAGGTCCTTAAATTAATACAAGAAACATAAATTCAATATTAAATGGGAAACAGCAATGAAATGCCAACATATAATGAAGAGCAGGAGACCAAGATGTTAGATAAAGGGTTTGAAACAATGTTACATGATCCAGATCAGTTGTATGGTTTGGAAGGAAACTCTGTCACCTACCTGAGAGTACACACCACATAACACCCTACCAGCGCCTTCATCAGCTGCTCTGGTCAGTTATGGTGTTGCATGAAATACGTTTATAATGTCAAAACCTTTAACCCATGATGATGAGGAACTAGTGTTTAATGGTCACATAACAATAGGAAAAGGAAACACATCCATAAATTTGCATATCTTCTGCAAAATTTCTGAAAATTCTCCAAAACAATTACAGTAGATGGAATCCCACCTTTGGCTGCAGACACTGTACTGTGTATTTTGATATTTTTTCCCCCAAAACTCAAAAATTCACATGACTACTACAACATACATACGACATCTTCAAACTATTTAAAATTAATGCATCCCAGTCAAGGTAAAGTTCATGGTGATGTCTTGATTTTGTGCAGAAATGCTTTAATGACCATTAGTCAGTGGCATAACTCCAGAGGTGAAGTGGATGTGATCATATTTGGAAATTAATCTTGGGTGCTAACCTTGAAATTGGCTCACCTTTTATTTGGTTCCTTCACTATATAAATTAAGTCTGATTCTAGTGTCTTTAAACGTCTTCTCGATTTTGCACCTTTGCTTTCCATTTGGTCCCTGATTTACTGTGATTATAGCTACAAATTAACCACATAAACATAAAACGAAAATAAACCTCCCCTTTTTATTATGTTTGGAATTCAACGCCATCAATGGGCGGTATCTGGGAAGCTCCTGGCCAGACAGAAGCACGAGGCTGAGTGTTACATTGAGCCAGCTTGGTCATTCATCAGCAATGGCAACACAATGTAAAATTGAGCACAATGCAAATACAGAGGGGCCAATTCATCAGTGTTTGTCCCGTCTCTGCAGTGGGCCACGAAAGGTGGATAATGGCAATGACTGTGTCGATTTGCCTGCCCGGGGTTGGCAGGAGTTGAGGATAGGGAACTAAATGAGGGACAGAAGGGTCAGAAGGACAAAACTGAACAGCTGTGGGATATAAAGACAAGGCACCTGTAAATGGAGGAAGGAAATTATGCTTTACAGCGCTGATTGTTATGGCTAATTCCTTGGCTGTGGTAGCGACATGATGTTAAAGAACCTCTTGTTAGCTGCATACTGCAGAGTTAAGCCCTCCCTTTTTTTTTCACTTGAGCTGCACAAGTTTGAAAGTGGAGCAAGGAGAAATGAATCCACCTTATGCTCGACAGTGTTTTCCAGATCAGTGAGGATGAGGGTAGAGGTTGACAGGGAGAGGAAGGCCTCTTCAAGCTGTTGAGACACTGCAGAAAAAACTTTAAGTACCACATATTCACTCCAATCAAGGCTGTAGGGTGGGCTGACTCATGTTTCTAAAGCCTGACTCTTCCTATTTGAAGCCCACATTACCATTCGGTAGGTGTTCATGCTAGGAAAATGTACCAATTTAAAGATTTTCTTCTTGTACTGTTTATGATTCTGTAGGTGCCACCCTTTCTTGTAAACAGTCTCTAAAACAACCTTTTATATCTCTAAGTGACTGCAACCTTTCTTCTCCCTGGATTTATTGAAGTCCAAATCCATGGGGTGGCCTCAAAAGACACATGGGCAATGAAAGTGTGAAAGTTCTCAAATGGCTTAACATCATCACTTTTTCGAAAAATCCCTATCTCCCTCCAACTTCTGATGTTCTTGGCTTTTTCTATTTTTCATTACCTCCAAGCAAGGAGGGCATTTACTGAGGAGATTATGGTTGCTGGGTTCAGGCTCTATCGATCTTTGTGTCTCAGCTCGATATGTGCAATAGAGTGGGTAAGACCAGCAGTGTTTAGCTACCACCATAAGTGTCACTACTCTCAAAGCCTTCCATAATGCAATGGTACGGGTAACAGGTATTTAGAGTTCATTTTCAGCCTTTCAGAATGCTTGAAAACGACTTATCATCCAAGGCCAGGAAAAATGAGTGGGATTCAGTTTTGCCTTCAAGACCTTGGTTACATTTTTTACCGCTTTCATAAATGTTTCATGCATGTACATACAAGATGAGATCAGCCTGTCATCGATCATATGGTAATTATATCCAGTTCTTTAAAGTATTATAGGCTGTTTGTATTACACTGTCTATAAGCCTTGTGCTCTGTCAAATCTTACACAGTCTCTCTTAGGGCTGCCAGCCATGCAAGAACAAATCACTGCCATCGGGCATTATATGACAGGGCTGAGGCATGGGGATGGGTAAAATCACAAAGACAAGCGTAGGTGTAGCTTTAAGCTTTTACTTCTGCAAGAAAAAAAAAGAAGGAAAAAAACTCATGCAATTCTTTTGAACATTGGTGCAAGTGAAATATAAAACACTGAACAACTAACAACTGTTTGTGCTGAAACTTTCTTTGTTCACTCTGGCGCTATCAGAATCATATTCCCTTGTAAATCTATTTGATCAATCAGCAAGGCATGTAATGTGAGTGGAACGATGGTGCCAAGGGGGAAATTTATTCAAGTCTTTCATATCCAACAACAATGAGAATGACAAATATATGTAAACCCGGCACAGAGGCAACCAAATCTCTGTGCAATTAATCTCCTGTTTAATGCCAGGATGAAAAAGAATAAAGGAGGGAAAAAAAAAGATTTTGGAGGGAGTTGAATGGAAGAAAAGCACTTGTGCGCCTTTAGCTGAAGCCGTTGAACTTAGCCTCTTCCTTGACTCTACAGCCCTGATCTAGTCAAATGCAAAGCAGGACTTGAGCACAGGTCAGCTTAAATTGGCCTCAGGACTTGGCATGAATTACCAGGTCTTATTCTCAAAAGAGGAGAAGTCTTGGAGATGAGGGGTTGATTGGGTCAGTGGAATCTCCTGGCTGGTTCTGCAGTGCTAGCCGAGCGCAGGATGAAATAAAGCAGGGAGGATGATTGGGTGCACGGAAGGCGCAGAGCATCTTTAAAAAGCATCTGTGTCCCAGTGAGGGTCCACAAAAGACTGGCTCTGCATGAATCCTCGTCTCTCTCCGTGGGGGGTTTCTCTGCTTTCTTCCCTCTGTCTGTGTGCTGTTCACTGATTCCTTTGTGTTTATCGCCCTTCCTTTCCTCCAATCCAGCAAATTCAGTCCTGCTTCTTATTTCGTGTGACCGTTTTTCTCATTTTCTTTTCCAGGCGGATTTATATCAACACTGCTCCCTCCATTCTCCCTTTTGTTCCATCCAGCTATTCTCTCTCCCCTTGTTTCTTTCGCTCTTCTCATTGTCTCCCCTGGTTTTACAGGGTGTAAATGGCAAACATCAAGAGTTGTCTAATCATCAAAGAATCCATGCTGCTACCACCTAGAATAAACCCTCAACGTGCTTATGTGTGTTTATATTGTGGCTCAGTGGGCCACAAAATGTGCAGCTCTGTGGGGGGATGTGGACTCACGAGTATGAAAATAACAAAAAGTGAAGGGATGCAGAAAAAAAAAATTGAGTGACAATGTGTGCCAGACAGAACATGAAAGACAAGATAGACAACAAACATAACCGCCACCTGGCTCTGTGCATATTTTGAAACATGCAATCATAGTCAGATTAGTCAAGCCATTTATCATACTATACCGAACTGTGTAAAAGTCTTAGGCTACCTTTAGCTTTGTGGTTTTTGCAGTGTTGAAATAAGCATACATATTTATTTCTCTCTCTCTTTAATTCAGATACAGCAAGAAAATACATGGAATATGTGTACAGCCTTAAAAGACAAACATAAAACTGAACTAAACGGGTTGTAATGGTCAAAGTCACTATTTAGCGTGACTACAGTCCCTGTGACAAGAAGCAACACAAACAGATAGAAACATCTGACTTGTGTTGAATGAAACCTGGTGTGAAACATCAGAAAATTAATGCGATAAATCTTATATAGACTGAACAAAAGGGTTAAAGACATATTAAGCGCTAAATACTACCACTTTGGTTTATAGAAGTTGTTTTTTTTTCCCTGAAACCTTTGATTTTAATGCTGAAAATACTTCCCACATATCCAAATTGTTTCAGACATAGAAATGTATGCATGGTCATTATAAAATTACTAAACCAGCACACCTAATGATGGACTCTGACCTTTCCACAGTACAACTGTTTGTGGATGATACATTTTTTTCACCAGCTACATAAAAACTGCAGACGTATAAAAAAAAATATTAAAAAAATGCTACATCCTACCCTCCCCTCTGTGTATCAATGTAAAGCACCGTAAACCAGACCCACTCCCTATATAAATGACAGTAAGTCGTTGTGACATGTGGAGTGTTAAACCTTTTTACTGTAACAGCTTTAAGTTGTGAGAGCTGCCAGCACGCCACGACTACCACGGTGTTTGTTGCAAGCTCTGGATGTTTGCACCAAAGTCATATGAGCCAAGAAAATGTCCTCTGATGAGATCTCTCAGGAAAGCAGGTGACAAAGTTTGAGGAAGAAAATGGGAGACAGCGGGAGACACTCACCTGGATCAGCGTCAGGTCTTCCAGATTGAGTCTGAAGAGATGATTTCTGAAAGGAAAGAGGGGAGGCATGTAAATAAATGATCCATTTTCTGTAAAACTGATTTTACAGAGAAAATATAAAAATAAGTGTGGCCCTTAAAGCATCCATCCTCAAAGGCCAGAGCTCTAGTTCTTTCATCTCCTGCCTTCCCCACCCATAGCGCCACCATACAAAAGGATTTCCAAGTCTAAAAAGGGAGCGCACTGACTTAAACTGCTTAAGTAGCAAGTAGGGGGGGTCAGAATAAAAGATGTTGATGCACTCAAAAATGCTATATCTGAGGTCGCAAAAAATTCCCTACTTAAAAGCTAAACTGAACCTTTTCACTAGTGATTTGGTATTTGGTGTACGGTTGAATTGTACCGTTTTTATAAAATGCATCATTAGCAGGTACAATCTCTAGGAGTTTTGTACATATGAGAGACAGAAAGCGAGGAAAGACAGAGTGAGAAAGAACTAGACTGAAAGAAAATCAAAGCCTGGCGGGTAAAAACCTCACTCTAATAAGAGCTTATGCTGCCTTGCCTAAAGCTTTTTAAATTTGCAAGGCACAAACACAATTGTTTTGTTGGCATTTCCAACTTTTCAAGAAACACTGTGTTGTAATGAACACCCTCTCCAGAGAAATACTTTGTACACTGACTAATGATGTCTACTAAACCATTATACACTATTATTTTGAATTAGAATATGAAACCTAGCAATTTACAGTTTATTGTGATGTATTACTGAGAGTATTATACATATTATTAAGATTTTAATGTATTTTCTAGCCATAATAGAAAAAATATCAAAACAAAGTTCAGTAATAGTTAGTCTATATGGAATTAACTGAGAAAAAAAATGCTATGAAAGCTGACATTTTGAAAGAACTCACAATGTATGTCAACGATATTTTTTAAAGAGCAGGTATTGCTTTTCAATAAAGTAGTTCATTATGTGTTAAACACTTTATGAAGACCTGCTCAAGCATGTACACTTCTCAGCACGTACCCGCACACACAGAAACGGAGAGAACAAATACCAGCCCACACATACACAAACACAAAAACTTTTCCACTGAGATCTATCAATCTCCTGAAGAGCGGCTATCAGCCGGGTCTCGGTGTGGCTGTGGCCCCCTGTTTTACTGTATTGATATTCGCATCGATCCCTCTTTCCTTCCATTATCACTCATACTTCGAACTCAGCCTGCAGCCATCCATCCAGCCACGTCGCCTTTCACAGTTAGATGCTCACCCGCCGTTGACTTGACACGGAGTTTGGAGGTAAATGTCTTATTTGATTTCTTTGAGAGCTTCAAATACCAAACATTGATGAGATTACCTGAATTGTTACTGAATTATCAGGAGATGGCAGGCAACACATTAAAAAAAAAAGGAAGAAATTCTCATGAAAACAAACGTGATCTTTCAAGTTACGGTTTTACTCACCTTTGACCTTCCGCACACATACATATATACACACTCTCACTGATTAGTTTTTTTCCATCTACATTCCTAAGATGCATTAGTAAATTCCCTGGGCTCACTTTGTTTCTGTTTGTTTTGCTGCTTTCCCCTTCCTGCCGGCTCCTCTGTTACCTCCTGTTCACATTGTAGTGAGTGTTTCATTCTATTGACAACTAGGCCATTAAGAGAAGTGCAGAGTACAGTTCATCTGGAATAAGCCAGAGACCCACACAGCACAAACGTACAGTACACACAAACACACACTTACAGAAAAAACACATACTCGACAAAAACACATGCAAAATAGCACGATGTATGCAAATATTATCATTGAAACACAACTAAGCTTGGTAAAAAAAAAAACAAAAAAAAAAAACAGTGAACATTCCCTTTGAAATTAAGTGTCTTAATCACAGAGGAACATAGCTACACTACAATACACACAAATGTACACACAGGAGACACATGGGGCTTGACAATGACAATGGACTTGGAAACAATCTCCAAAGCCATTTGTGTCTGGCTTCTGAAGACATTTACAGAGAAACTAATCATTACTCATGCAATGCACCGACAAACACTGAAAAAAAAAACACCCAAGAATGAAAGTCAAGATAATAAAAGAACAGATAACAAAAGCGACGAGGAACGAGACAGAAGAAGAGACAAAATGAGGCATGAGATAGACAAAAAAAATCCTTGAGTCCTGTGTGGGTTACCTGGCACCGACGATCAGTTCATTTTGGCCCGGGTCAAAGGTCAGCTGTGAGTAATCCACTGTGCCCTCTGCCTTGAACCTGAAGATCCATGGCTCCATCTCTGCCAATAACACCACAGGACACATAAAGTAAGCCAATCAGAGTAGAATGTTTATGACAGCTGGTCTGATGAATTAGCTGTGTTCAAAAGGTTGCTGTAAATTCTCTGTAGACAAAATGGGGTTAGATTTACAATGACAGAAAGTATACTTTAATTGCCACTGCCTCCTTTCAGCAGTAATGTAAGAATATCTCTACATATCCCTTTATATTTACAGATGGTATTCTGCATTTCTATTGCTAAATATCACAACAGTCTTATTTATATTTTTCATAAATTGTAATATATATAATAAACTCTAAATACAAGATTTAATAATACCAAATACATAGCAAGATGCATATTAAACTTAAAGGGGTCATATTTCGCTAAACCCACTTTTATTAGTCTTTGGTAATTTTTTTTTTCTATATTTGGACCCTAATAGTTTATAAAGTTCTAATTTGAATCCTCCAGGTGCTGCAAAGCTATCTTTATATTCATTTTGGCAAAAATCGAGTAGATTTCTACAACCTGCCTTCTTAATTTGTTACGTCTATAACTAGTTACATCACGACATTTGCCCATATAAGGTCAAGATTTCAGATGAACATTTCTCTGAGTATGACATAATTGTTTGTCAGCAGCAGCAGTTGTAGTCCACACTGAAAATGTCCAAACTTTGAGCCAATTACCTAAAATGTTCAGTTGTTGGTTGTATTAACGAACACAAGTGGCTGAATGGGACAGAAAGTACGATCAACAATTTGGAGGGGGTGGGGCATAAAGTGGCTCATGTGCATTTAAAGGGCCAGTGCTCAAAACGACCTGTCTGGTGTCATTACTCAGAAATAGTGGTGAAGATGGACCTGGGGAGTTGAATTAATGAAGAATTCAGATCCAAGCAGAGCATTTATGTAGACCACAGGGAAATGTTTTAAAATGCAGTTTAAAATTGCAATTTAAAAAAACAAAGCAAAATATCACTCCTTTAAATATGAGACAAGGAAGAATTAGGAGTGAATGAGGCCATAATTTAGGCTTCAACTTGTGTGTAACAAAAACATTTTAGTGTTGCATTTGGTTGATATGATCAAACAAACAAAAAGAGAGCTGAGCCCATCTGTTACAAGTCATAGTGTATGAAAGTTAAACAATGTATGACTCAACATACTGTGCTTTGAATTCTACCATCCATCACTAAAGCTCATTGTGTGATTTCATGGAGATGTGCGCTGCGTAGACCGTGTGAAACCAATAGGATTCAGATTCTTTATGGAAGCTGACCTCGTCTCCTCCAGCATGGTATGGTGATCCTCTACACGCATATATATACCACGCACATAAAGACAGAGGGAGAGATATTCCAGACAGACTCTGACATCTTATCCACAACATGCCTGTTCTCGTGGCGCCCAACCCATTAACCCCTGACCAATCGAATCAGAGGCCCCGGCTGGTTGCTGAGCGATGAGGACGGCCTGTCTCCCGTCTGGTTACCCGATAGGTTAAGTTGCGGGTGGTCAATCCGTCATTATGGTGACCTGTGTTGTCCATCGCTCTGCACATACTTGATCTTTAGTCATAACAGCTCAGTGCAAAAGGATGATCTTCACTTCTAAATCTCAGTCCCATGTGTGGGAAATGGCTTCACTAAACTAGAAATCAACACATTGAAAACATACTTTTTCCTGCTAGAACTTCAGCAAGGTGGAAATTTTAGGAATGGCTGCTCCAGTGATTCAAAGTCATTCATCAGTACATTTGTGAGCTATTTCAAGACTTAATATTTCAAAGGGACTTTTTTAATTTACCAAGGAGCTTTCCATCAGGGCCGGAACAGAGGGAGAGGACAGCTGAATATCCTTCTCAAAACACATTATCTCCTTCTTCAGGCACACCTGTCAGACAGCGTTTCAAATGAAAGCATGCGCTCCCTTGACTGCTTCAAAAGGAGGAACTTCAGGTTTTGGTGACAAATGTGGGATTTCTGAGTGATTCAAACGAAGACAAACAGAGTATGGAACTGGGAGCTTCCAAAGAACATCTGCCTACTCCAGCTCACGTAGTGGGACCACTCAGACTCTCCCAACAAAACAATGTCATGTGCTGCAACACAACGACGCTGTATGCAAAGACATTTCCCCGGTTGTCTTTCAAATCTCTAGTGATGGGTACTAGAGAACTGCAACCACCATAAATCTGACTTCAGATTTCACAGCACTAATACATTTTCATTAGCTGTGCAGAGATAAATATCACTGAGATCACGACCAAGTTTACCCCAAAGACTTCGTTTTGCTTAATGGCAGCTGCTCTGCCTGTTCTGGAGGGAGACACAATGTTTTGAATGTGCCAATCTTCTGGCTGCACTGGGCTTGTTTTTTACGCCATCGAGAGGATCCCTGGCATACAAATGTAGCTTACACCCCCTGGGGGGAGACACCGCTTGACGAACTCAGCAACTCCCCATAAATCTCCCTGACTCACCAGGGGAGGCTAGCTAACGGGGCGAAGGAGTGCGCATATGTGTGTTTTTGCCTGCATGTCGAGAAAAAAATTGAGAAAAAAAAAAGAAGAGATGATATTTGTTGGAGTGTGCAAAGGGGGCAAAAGGTTTTAATTGAACACAACAGTAATCACAGGATTTATAGCCTGCTGAGATGAGGCCAAGGACCCTTCATAAACATTTATTGCCAGCACAGAGAAGCTAAATATTAAGCTCTTCTAAAAGTCAAAATCATGGGGGTTTAGGAGATCAGAGTTTGGATTTATAACTGGAATATTAAGATGCAAAACTGTGCTTCTCTGTTACTGCTGGATAGTGACCGCCCCCACTGAGACCAATAATTGTGATGCGAACTCTGATCTTATTGTTATTTGTTTTTTGGGCTTGTAATAGTAAATTTTAGCAGCCCCCTGGGGAATATTTTATAATCCCATATGCAGCCAACAAATCAACCTTATTATTAAACCAGCTGAGAAGAAAACGGTAGGATATCTCCAAGATAATAATAAAAAACAACAACAAGAAAAAAAAAACAAAAAAAAACATTAAATCCAACCCCCATCACACTTCTTATTTCAAACCCATACTTTACATGTATGTGATAATGTAATCACATCACAGCCATGCGTGTACAGCAGCTGCCTGAATTAGTGGATTGGCTGCCGATGAGACGGAGACGTAATCACACACACACGCACACACACACACACACACACACAGTTGGATAATAATTCAGAGAGCAGGCAGGGCTCCAAGCCAGCATGAAGCCAACAAATACACATGTATAACTCTTCCCCCTCCTCTTCTATTTGGTCCCGTCTTAGCCCCTTAACCCCCTGTCTCCCTCCTCCTCAAAATAGAACACGCCGTGACTCACATCCAGTTTGTTATTCTCCATTTTGACATGGAGCAGTTGACACAAAGACAAAATGACAGGATATATAAATATTTACACCCAGTATCAGAGGCCACGCCAGTCTTCAGTCTGCCAGTGCTCAAAGTTACTGCTCTACAGTATTGCCAGAACGGCGGCAATGGCAACATGCGGAACCAATTCTAAAACATGAATGGTTTTTCTGTGAGTGGGGTAAATAGAGGGTGGCAGCAGGCACTCACAAATGAAGAGCCAATTCACTCTAAAATGCAGCCTTGTAGTAATGGACAGCAAAAGAATGGCAAGCATTTGACCAAGTTGATGTGAGGAAATTATTTGGCCGAGCAGGCAGAAACAAACACCTGCTCGGTTTGAGAAAATCTAGAGCCAAGGCAAGGTCATTCAAGTCTGTGCACAATAAGTTTTCTTCCTATTATGTTATTTTGGGCAAGAGAAAAAGCACTTTTTTCGACAAAGAAGTTTCCTGACTGAAATAAAATATTTCAATTTAAGATGTATTTGGTAAGGCGTCTTTTGTTGTTATTAAAAAAAAACAAAAAAGACAAAATATCTTCAGGGCAAAAGCAGTGAAAATGTCCAAAGTAAGTCTGTGGGCTTTTAGTATTAGGGCAAAATAAAAAACACTTCCCAAAATATGAACTCTTATTCACTCTATTGGCAGACTCTCCATTAACATAAAACATGGCTAAAACACAGCCGATCTTGGAGAGAATGAATAGCAGAGTAAATGTTTTGGAATCTCACTTCCAGATACCTTGGAGGCCATTAAATTTAAAAGACTTATCCCCCAATGACCAATTAAAGGATTTCTGATACCGGTTGTAGCCTATTGCATTTATGAATACTGAGGCCATTTGTTTATTCTCCTGCTTTCACTCCCCTCTCTCTAACGATGTGTTAGCCGTTCAGGGATGATAAAAGCTACGCTCGGTCTACGGCTGTAAAACAAGTCTGCTGGTTTTCCTCCTCAGAGACATGGCCCTCAGCATGGCCTGTGAAGGCATTGTTTACACCACAGTTTATAACCTTTAAAAGCCTTCAAGTCTACACCCAGGAACACTTGTTAAATGCAACACTTTATTAATACAGTATGTCCTGGGGGTTTTAAGCTACAATAACACTACAAATGCTCAACAATAGACCTTTGCCAAAATATATCCTTCACTTGAAATAGCAATGAGGTCTGTCACCACCCCTCCTAAAATACTCCTATAAAAACCATACATTTACATTATATAGCAGTATCCTATATTTAGACCTGTTTTTGTGAAAGCATAGCGAGTGTACCTTTTGGGCAACATTCTGAGAGTCAATGCTAAAGTATACTTTCTTTTTGAAACCCTGCATTTCTGAAACCACCATACAAAGCAAAAAGTGCTCTTTAGGCTATAGCATCCTTGCACCACAGTAGCAGTTCTGTCAGCCAAGTGTTGTGCCAAGTCAGAAAACCACCATCCCTAGTGGGGTAAAAGCCATGTGAGGCACACCCTTCCACAGTCAGGCCACAATCACACAGAGAGAAAGAAATGCTGTCACTGAGGCACAGGCTTGCAAACCTTGACCTTGGCTTCTCATGATCGGTCACAACCAAATTTTGGGAACTGTATTGTTTAACTCCTTTTTTTGGTACTAAACCAACTTCGACTCTGATCTTCAGTCGTTTCTTTTATCACACAAACAAGCTCAAAATATGCAATTTGAAAAAAAAAAATCACATTTCAACACTGAACCCAGCTAATGTTATTATATTTTTTTATTGAAAAATGATTTAAATGTTTAACTGATCATAAAAATGGAAAATAAAAAGCCAATTATTTAATTATAGCAGGCAGATATACTATGTCTATGTATGTCCAAAAGGAGAAGGTTATCCTGAGTACAGTGGGAGTGTTGTGTTTTTATGACCCACAGGGGTATATTTAATGTGTCTGTAGTCTTCCCAGCTTGCCTGAAGAAAAGCCATGGCAGCGTCGCGCAGCTCATTCTCAACAACCGGGGATTACACTACATTACATGGAACACAATGACTCACAAGAGAAAATGATAATACCTTTAACGAGAGGCTTCTCCTCCCTCACACAATGTTTGCGTGTGTTGATTCATATGTGTTGGCATATTCTGTAATGACTCATAGCTCTTTTGCATTTATTGCAAAAAGAAGCTACAATTTGGTGGCCTCTGGGAAAAAAAGCTGTGTATACGGTGCAGGTCTGTTCATTGAAATAGGTGTGAAGCATGCAAAGACTATCAGCGGGCCATGAAAGCAGGTATTATTAAAAATGGAATGAAAATACAACAGAGCAGGCAAAGATAAATGGACATAGTAATGAGACCAAAGGAATTAGCAGCTGCTCACAAAGGTGCTGAGCAGCTGCAATTTTCATGTAGGCTGAAAATAAATAAGACTGCAATATATGTAAATAAAGCAAAATGATAAAACTTGCCAGTAGAAAGCAACAAAATCTGGTCAGATTAAGTCTGCAGAGCTTTACAACCAGGTCAACAAAATCCATTTCTATTTGGACATTATTGTGTGACATTTGATTCACTGTTTGGGGTAAAAAGCCTTTAAAAGATAACAAAATTCACAGTCAGGATGTGTTGTAGTATCCATTGTTAGCATCCTGGTAGAGAACAGCTCTTCTAGAAAGCGTTTACAGCCAGAGCTATGCATTTTAATTTGTACAGTTTCTGCAAAAAGAATCAGAAATTATTTGATAAGTAAAACTGCAAACCGCTCACCAAACCATTTAGATAAGGCTTCAGATTACCAGCCTCAGATGAGGCATAACAGAAGTGATCATTAAGACCAACAAGGCTTCTGAGTTCTGTTTCTTTTCTCTTCCTTTGTTCAGTAGGCTTTGTGTTATTCAACCATGTCTGATTACTAACTGTAACGCTGACCCTCTTTATTAATGTTCCTATATTTCAACCAAAACATTAAAGCCACTGGAGCTTAATGGACCATTTTGGCACATTAGGGAACACAAATGCATTGACCACTAGCTGCTGTGCGATCCGCCTCGCACAGAAAGCACAAGACAAGAACGTATCATGTTAGCTGGGCAGTTAGTCATCATCATTGCGCTCAATTGGCGCATAGGGACAAGTGCCACCTCCGATCACAATGATGTGACAAAGACCAGGAAGACAAGGTGATGAAGACTGCAAAGAAATGAGTACAAAAGAGTAGCTCAGTCACAATGTAAGTGTTTTCATACATGTGGATCTTTGCGCCCACAGTGACCTTGGTCTTCCAGTCAGTTTTGTCCTAGACATAATGCTATGTGATTATCTGACTGGGACTAAGCCACACTGAAAACAAGTCAATGACATTTCAGTACTTTGCAGTGGGTAGACAGAATGTATTGATCGCTATTGATACTTTCTTTCGACTAAGTTTCACAGCATTTCATTACACTTTAGTTGTTCAATAGCAATGTAGGATGAATTGTAAGGACAATGAAACCTGATGCAGAATATACTGTATCTAAAAACTGCAGAGACATACAAGTAAAGACATACAAGGAAGGCTCTGTCTGCTCTGTGTCAGGGAAAGGAACAGTCGAAAAAAGGAAAATAAAGGAAAGAAGACAGTGTTCCTAGTTGAGATAAAATATGAATGTAATTATAATATTAGATTCAGGTTTTAGGGGGTGCATTTCTAGAATTTGATTTCACTTTCAATTCTTTGATCAATGGTAATAGAATAATATTCCCTGTGATCACTGGTATATGCTATTCCAATGTTTTAGTCAATATGACATTTGTCAGGACTGCTGAAAATGACAAACTGCCATATAATGCACAAATTATTATCTTCAGTGTGCATTTTCTGTACTTCATCTTCTTTTTGAACTGGCTTACAACTTAGAGTTGTGTCCAAGTGTGTTTGTGTCTCCTAGCAACAGTAAAATGCCCTGATGAAACAGATACTATCCATTTATAATCTGCAAAAGTAAGACTGTTGATAGTGAAGGCATAGAAATACTACTAATAAAGGTTATACATGACTACATACAAACAGACAAATTATAATAAGTTCAGGGGAAAATAGTTTGCATGCACTTTCAGTATTTTTTCACACTTACCTGAGTGTGGTATGATTGGGTGCTCGATCTTGTGACATGGTGATTCAGGCAGCAACACCGGCCCTCTCCTACCGGCCACAAATCCAGACCGCAGGACCAGCACGCACTGCAGCAGCAGCAGTGCATGCTGGGTAAAAGGGCGCCCCATGGGGGCCTGGGCTTAGCTCGCTTCTCCTCAGGCCTCACGGGCCAAGAACATTGGGGAGACACACCTGGAAAGACAGGGAACAAAAAGAAGTCAGATTTAAGTATTTCCACGGCTTGCTACAACACCTCTGTATCACTGCAATCAGAGGAGGATTCACCCCAGGAGATGAAGAGCAGTAAAAATAAATCCTTACAAAGAGGGATAGATGGGGAGAGGTGCAAAAAAGAGAAAGTGTGACAGATTGGGGAGAAGTGGTGAATTTCGCTGAGCAACGACAGCCGCAGAGCTCTTCACAAACATCCAGAGACCTCACACCTCTCACCTCTGACACCCAGTGCATGAGTCAGAGGCGGTTAAGTATTGCCTTTAACATGCAAGATAAGTGTATGTTTGTGGGTGCATGTGTAGGTGTCAGTGTGAGTCTGTGTTCTTACAGCAGCACCGGTTTCAACAAAGACAGGGCAACAAAGGTTAGATGTTTGCTGTCTATGTGCCGTCTTGTTCCGCATCATTAGTTTCTATGGTGTGTATTGTACACTATATAGCAATATATACAGATGCACAGCATTCCTCATGGTCAGTTTATATAATAGCTGCTGTGAATCTGCTCTTTTTACACATTTCTATTCAAACTTTTAAATTACTGGATGTGATTATATTTTATAACGCTCATGATGCATCTATGCTTCCCAGATAATTTAGTTCATGAACAACAAACTAGTCAGACAATTCAACAGTTCATTATTTCTTTCTTTCTGTGGGTAAACTGATGAGCAGCAAAACATTTACATCATTACTTTTTAATCATTAACGTGATGGCGTTATTGGAAACGATTCACGCTGTGTGTTACAGAAAAACAAACTTCCACGACACAAAAACACATTCACTGGATATGTATAGACACCGCCAGCAATGGCAATTTTACCCATTTCCACAAAAAGAGAATTTATTCTGTAGCTGAACAGGTGGAGCATGTTTATTATTTTATTTCATGCAAAATAGATTTTTCATCTGTTGTCCAGTCAGTGGTGAAAATTGTGCTGGGCTTTGCAGCGTATGAGCAGAGCCATCCTGTCTCCATGACAGACTAGATTTAGTGTGAATAGTCAGGGCGCAGTGACAAATAAGCAAAAACTATTAATACCATATTTGTTATAGGAAGGCAGAAAAATATGCAAGAAAATCTGCACACTGCATAGAAAAGGGAGAAAGACACACTCAAGTGAGCTAAGAAAGAAGCAGTGAATAATTTCTCTCCACAGACAAACCTCGACTTTACCTCTTTCTGAAGTAAAATATCCCCTCAGTGCTGGCCAGCATAGAATGGTCTTGGGTAGAACATAAGGCACCTCTCTAAACTGCTTCCAAATGAATTCCCTAATGCTTTCAGTTTGGTGGTTTTATTTCATTTTCTCCTTGAATGTAAAGTTTACTCTTCTCTTACTGTGCATGAATAAGCTTCATGACCTTGAGGCCTAAGGAATTCATTCAAAGCCCTTTGTATAAATGTACAGGCTTTGGGGATACGTGGTTTCCTTAAAACCACAGAGTAATGTAAAACACCTGTCATCCAGAGCAAGGAAAGCAAGTGACAGCCAGTGCCAGTTTGCCTCTCTCTCTTCCGTTTTCCTTTCGTCTTGACGATTCACACGTCAGCTTCTGTGCTCTTTCGCAGTTTCACTTTAGTCAGCCTGTCGGTTTATATGTCACTTTTCTTTGTCTGTTAGTTCCTTGACAGTCTTTACGGCTTTTTTCCCAGGCAAAAAGCTATTTTACCTGTTACAGTGAAAAAAAGCAAGCAACTTATTTTCCCCAGGTAGTCTTCTAGCTAAAGCACATTCTGAAAGTAATAGTTCTCTTTAAGTTTTACATGTAAGGTTTCACTTCATGTTCTATGTCTATGTGTCTCATATGACATGACACACAATCACAGAATATTTTCATCATGTTGTATTAATCATTTTCTGTTTTCATTTGTGATAGACTGTTACTGAGCTCGACTTACTTTCTACATCTGGAGACAATAGGGCTGTAAATAGATATGCTTCTAAATTTACCTAATGAAAAGCAGTGGTTGCATGGTGAAACAATTAAAATTTAAAATACTGTAAATATTTTTCAGGCATGAATACAAACATGTAACTCTGATTTATGCCCACACACGTTTGCATCACGACAGTTGAGTAACTGAGCACAGACAGCCGTGATCTGATATAAAACCACACCACGTGAACTGTTATTTCATTCGCCTGAAGTGATCTCTGGTGGATCACTATTTTCTCTTTAACTCACCACCAGCCACCGACCGGTCCTGTGGGAGAATACTGGAAGAGCTTTCTGTGCTATTTGATGGTCTAAACTCTAAATCATCTCCAGGGCATTAGTACAAGCCTCCACTACCTCCATCTCCTCCTCCTTCTGCTTCTGCTTCTACTCCTACTCCTTATCCTGTCTCTTTTTCCGCACCTCTACGAATGAGAACACACAAAAACTCGGCTGCACAGTCACACACACGCTAAAATTCACCGTGGGACCTGTGATGGATCACACACCAGTACATTCAGGGCAAGGACCAGAGGGATGCATAGCCACACACTCAGCCACTCATTGGAAGAGAGCATATAATACAGCATGCAAGCAATGGTAGCATTTAACCCTGCTTCTGTTGGGCCTGGCCAAGCAAAAGTGAACATCAGGGTCTATGTATTTTTTCTCTAAAACAATATTTTTGATTACTCAGCATGAAAGACACATATCTTCTAAAAGTGTGTTTATTTAATTTGAACCTGAATTACAACTGGATATATAAGAAAATTTATGAGAATACAGTGTAAATTAAGAACAGTAAAGGTTGCAAATACATATATACAGCATAAATTCAGAATGTAAATAGCAATGTGTAAATAAATATGTTCAAAATACATGACTGTGTCTAATCCTATATTTCATACTAATCAAATGATTTTGCATGTTATTTATTATTTAAAAAAAAAAAAACAGCAGAAAGATATGTATTAAATGTAGTAATGAAACATATGTCACCAAAGACTGATAATTTTATCAGCATCTTAATAAAATCTTTGATTATTATTATTATGGTGCTTCATGCTGAACAAACAGCTTATTCCGTTACCAGGTCCGATCAAGCGGTAACATGTGGACACATTTAGTGTTCAACAGTCTCTGTCATCTAAGCAGAGTAACTTATATGCATGTACTATACATATTTGAGAAGGTAAGCACTAACATTATGTATAACTATATTTGGGAGGATCAAATTTTTAGGTGAAAAATGTCAAATTACTGCTCAGTAACATAGACTTGAAACAGACAAATTTTTTAAGCATTACGCAAACATTTTTTAGTTTAGTTTATTTTGAATATGCAGTAAAACAAAATAATCCCACTTAGTCCTGATAAATGAAACAGATTATAAGAAAATCAACCAAACAAAAAACAACAACATAACATATACATGAAAACAAAGTATGCATATTCAAAAAGGAGTGGGAGGAAGTATAACTTAAAGAGTGGGAGGATTCAAAACATGCGGTTCTCAACATAAACTGATATCAAGTGGGACAAAACCTTTTAGATATTATGTTCAGCTATGCTGAAAATACATTTTGGAGTAAAATATTTTAAAGTCTCTGTTTTATTGACATGAGAATGTGGTAACATGTGGACAGGCTGCCATAGTAACAGATGGACGGCTCTTTATCATTGTATGCATCATTCAAAATATATTAAAAGATCATTACTTCCTGAAAGTTTCACTCAAATATCTGAATCATATGTAACTTGAAGCAACTCACAAATGTTCAAACTCATAAATATCAATAATATTCACAAAATAATGAAAATCTAATAATTGAAACTTTACAATCATCTATATAATCAACAGACTGAATACATTTTCAAAGTTTTTAGAAATAATTTTTAGCATCAAATTCAAGCTATGGCTATGGTATAAAAAGTACAATCGATAAAATCGGTTGTACCTTTTTTTCTACAAGTGGTATTTTAAAAAGGATAACAGTTTCATAAAATAGAGAGCTTTAGCTAAAAAATGAGTCCCGTTGATAAATGATGTGTGCAATTTACTTTTTCCTGTTGATGTTCCCTTTCTCTTGATCGGACCCTACCATGAATTAATGTCTTTTAAAACTAAAATTAAAAATAAAATGATATAATGTGCTCTCATATATTAAGAAAAGTGTGGTATGCTAAATATTTGCACTTTCCTCAAGGAAAAGCACTTTTTGGTATTTTTTCCAAACCTTGAATAACTGCTGTATATTTTTCCACACTCTACTTTGTCAATGATGATAAATTCATGTTTTTTATTAAATATTTGGTTATCATTCCTTAATGGCATGTTAAAGTACTTGCTTAGACCTACAATTTGATCTATTATGGTTACTGCTAAATTAATTTTTAAAAACAGATATGGAATGCTTAGTATTGCTGCACAGTGCTTCCTCACTCCGTTCCTCGCTTGGCCAGGCCCTGTTGTGTTTATTGTCCTCTTGGTAAAGACAGCACTGCATTTGTTAATGTTCCCAAGTGCAATTGTTACGCAAATCCACAGTACACTTGCATTACAAAGTATACAGCTGAATAAGTAATTGACTCAGACAATCAATGGCTGAAAAGTTACATAATGACATATTTAGCTTCTTATAGACAGATTTGTAATAGACTCCAACAAGCACACAAACACTCTTCTGCATCTTTGCATTTTGGGAATTGAGGTGTCAGCTAACTAATCAATTGAAGCCTTCCTGCAGTAAAGAGTGGAGAGAGGATCATATTAACACCACTATTGATTTTGTCTGAGGGGGGACTTCATGATGGTTGAATTACACTATACATAATGAATAGGATCAAGAATAAATGACGGCTTTGTATATCGCACGCTGACACATGCACACACACTCACGTGCACGCACACAACCAGCGTTCAAACGTGTTTGTCAAATGTGAGTGGCGCGGTGATGATCCATCTGTCCAAACACAGGCAGGGAAGTGTGAGATCGGGGTCACACCACAGTGCTGATAGATGCTTCTCTCTCTGACCAGACAGTCCCAGAAAAACCAGTAAAATCAACCCAGACTTTGCTGTAGACCAACGCACACAAAGGCACTACTGAGGTTCTTTATGAAGCTGTATGTTTGTGCAGCAGAGCGCATATATGTGCATGTTTGTTGTGCGAGCCTGGGAGTTTGTCTGTTTATCGTTCTGTCCATCAGATGGGTTAATACCAGTTTTTGTTTGTTGTTCTGTCTCTGTGTGCTCATTGGTTTCTATGATTGTGGCGTCTTGTTTTTCGGCCAAAGCACACATGCAGAAATTTTGATATTTACTCTTTACTTTGCTGCCTGTCTGTCTGAAAAGGACAGCTGACACCTGCTTCCCAGAACATCACATTCATTGATTTGACAAGGTATATTGAACAAGTAAGCAAATTGATGAAACTGACTGAATAGTTGTGAATTACATGCATGCTATGACTACCAGCTGGCTGTCTGAGGGCCTAAAGATCAACTGACTGAATGAATGACAAACTAGGTGGCCGTGTGACTGTCAGGGAGGCAGACGGAATAACAAATGATCTGACAAAATAGCAAACTAGGTGACTGACTGACACAGAGACTGAAGAGCTGCACGACTCAACGGATCGCTACAAGTCTGACAGACCGAATGGCCACCTGACTGACTTTTTCCTACCTTTTTTTCTAAGTGTCGTAAAGATTTTTTTTTTTTTCCCTAGCCAGCTGTCAAATCTGTCTAACTTCTAGAACTTCAACCATTATCCTCATGTTGCACCGTTCCTACCTTTCATTGACCTATCCTGCAATGTTTGCTTGTATTTTCAGTCCACTTCAGCTGTTGTCTCACAGGATCCATGGAGGATAACAGAGAGAATGATGGAGAGATGATATCGCTATCAAAGACTCGTCTCTATCCAACAGGGTCATTTCCGCTCTGTGACCCCAAGATCAAAGGACAGATTAATTCAGGAAAAAGAAATGTTTGCGTTTCTCCAGGAATGGAATTGAAAGACACATATGGATGAAGGCTTGTTGGTTTCAAATCTTTATCTGTGTTTTTTTTTTTTTTTAAATGAAATGTTGTGCATATGCGGGTGGCATTTTGCTGCAGTGGTTCTGGGTTAGAATCCAGGCCTTTCTGTGTGGAATTTGCATGTTCTCCTCATGTCTGCTTGGTTTTTGTCCTGGGACTCCAGCTTCTTCCCAACTAGGGCTGTGCGATATGGAAAAAAATCATATCACAATATTTTTTTTTCATATCAGACTATATTGATATATATCACGATACAAATCAAATCACTATTTTTGTCAAGCTTCAATTTTCCATTACTCATAAGTTAGTTATGAAGATATCAGAAGGTTATTTGGATTTAAATATGATTTATTTTCTGTCAAAGGTTGAACATGACAGATATGCTGAAGAAAATTATAGAACTGTTTCAGATAAATAAAACAGGTACATATATTTAAAACTAAACTAAAAGTCTGACCAGCAGGCAAAAGCTTTCAAGTTTTCAAAGAGCACACAAACAAAACCGACCATCTTCACCAAACAGCACCGAGGGTATTTACATGGGGGTACATTCCATAACTGCAATAATTGGCATAAACTGAAAATGAAACTCAACATGCTTTGAGCATCCGACTCCCAGCTTCTATGCTGCACCCTACTTTTCAGTAACCTGGTCGCCCAAGTTCTCTGTCAAATTTTCTCCCGAGGGACACTCATTACCTCCCACTGCAGCCCAAACATTAGCGTGTGTGCTGCGGCTGCTCTTATGCCTGTGCTGTGTGCGTCAACCTAACTTGCCGTATCATTTTATCGCTTATCCCTACTCCCACCATTCAAAGACAAGAACTACTCAGTTTATTGGTCAATCTATCTTCATTTGCAGAAGGAGGACAAATTAAAGGAAAACCCAGAATAAATATGCAGAGAAACATAACAGATGCTTCCACACACGTGCACTGCATGGTACAACAGCAATTAAAGGTGCTGTTCAGACTTTTTTCATGATC
>JAPQRP010000015.1:24249177-24268501 GCA_037367295.1 Apogon hyalosoma | reverse complement strand
TCAGCACCAAAATAGGTTATTTCCAAATGCTATTTCCAGCTTCCCTGGTCAGGTCGGACAAGACTGGACTGATTTACGGCAGCCTTACGTCACTATAACGCCACACCAACCGGCAGAGTTCAGTGAGAAGTAAGCTGAACGAGTGAGGAGTAGGATCTGTCCTTTTTTCTAAAGAAAGGGATTTGTTGGATTTATTTAGTTGTACTGGTGGACACTGGAACTGGAGCTGGACTGGCAGAAAGAAAACGAAAGATAAACAGAAGAGTGACAGATCAGGACTAAAACAGTGGTAAACCGTTGTATTGAACCAATGGACAGAACTAATTGAGTTAAAAGGAATGAAAACAGAGCTGGAGCTGTCCCTCTTCCTTCTACACAGGTTCTTTTCTTTATTCATATGCACTGGAACATTGTGTTTGACTATAGTGGCTGTTGGAGCTCAGTCAAACACTTAGTAAACGCTTCTGTGTTACCTGCACAGCTCGCTCTGTGGCGTCGGTAATCTGTTTTATTTGGAGCATTGTTTCAGTCCAAACTAAGGGCTTTGTAAGGTGAGACTGAAATGGTTCTGTATGGAGTTTAATGTTCATGTGGGGCCTGGATACTAAACTGCCCTTCAGGAACAAGACACTTATAAAAGTAGAATAGTGTGAATGCAGAAGGATGAAGCAGCTAGCACTGAACTGCTAATGCACAATGATGAAGGTGTTGGATGACTGAAGTCATTTCTGAAAATGCTTGAATACTTTGTGGAAAAGCTAGAACAAATGTATATTATTGGGACACGTCTTATAGCACCAGTCTGTGAATAACGCTCTGGAGCTCTGGAGTAACAGAGACACAGAAGCAGCAGTCGGACATCCAAATTAGGTTTTGTTTTTACGCCAGTTACTAAACTACTACAAACGGACTTTATGAAGTTTACTTGTCTCGTTTCAAACGTCACTTTGCACCCTGCAAGTTGCTGTTTTTAAAAAAGAAATGCAGAGTTGTAAAGAGGACCTGCTCTTCATTCATTAGCTTCAAAACAAACGCATGCCTTTACCAGAGTTCTGACCTTACGACAGTAGAGCTAGTGCTCATGGGAAGTGGAGTCTCTGTCCCTTAAAAACACCACCGATTCAGGCCGAAGGTGTCGCTGCAATCCACTTGAAATAAATTCTCTGTACAGCACCTTTAACATCCTAGCATGCTCTATGGTATGTATAAAAATGCTGAGCAGGACCTGATGATTTTGAATTTGATGACAAAAAGAAAAAAATTAAGGCTGAATTGACTATTTTTTGAAGAGGATCAGTGTCTTCAGTCTGCAAAAGAATCTATGGAGAAGACATAGATAAATAGGGTCAGAAACTGCAGTCGACAGTGCACATTCTCACTACGGGTCAAGGCAAAGGTGCTCTAAGTGACCACATTTGCTCTATGATGAAAAACTAGCCTCTTCCTAGATGATATTGCCCCCATCCATGGGGCGTGAGGGGTCACTGAATGCTTTGATGAGAATGGTAATGATAAGAAGATGCACTGTGGCTTTCACAGTCACCGGATCTCAACCTGCTTATGGGAGATTTTAGTTAAACTTCCCAGAAAACTCTCCACTACCATCATCCAAACACTTTTGGAAGAATGGTGTTCATCCCTCCAGTAGATATGTGCTGAGTAAACAACTCCTCCATCTCTTCCAGTCCAAAACAAATTTCACACTCCAGCTTCCTTATTTTGTCTTTATATTTCTTTGCAGCTTAATTCCGTAAGGACCCTTGTATGTAAGTAAAGAAGAGAAATAGAAAAAATATGGGGGCAATTTAAGGATGTTGTATAGTATACAGTATATATGATACAAAACATTATTTCATTACTGTTACTGATGTTATTGTTCTCTCATTTCCTGCTTTTTCCTTACCGTAAAGCACTCAAGTTGCAGAATTATATTTTTTTCTGTTATTATTACTATTATTCTTGTAGATCATTGTTATATATTTACATTTGATGTTGAAAATATTATTTAACTGCTGAAACTTAACCTAATTTGATAACTTTACCTTCCATAATATAAGACACACAAGACAAACAATGCAATAATGCTATTTGGGAAATATATCATTGTATTAATAATCATGTATGTAGGATGTACTGTACTTCAACCCATAGTGCACCACACAATGGTAGTTAAGTATGCATCTCCTAGCAACACCAGATGTCAGTCAATTTCTTCCATGGAAAACACCCACCCAGAACCCTGAAGCTTAAACACAGCTAAAACAAATATATCCGAAAACTCTCTAATTCTCCTTTGTGAGAAAATAACGCAATGGGCTCAGAATTATTTTAGTGTATATTTACTCACATCAAACATTAATTAAAGAAAAATCTAAGTGTAGCTCAGCTTTAAAGCAGAGCAGTTAATTATTCTTTAACAGTGATTTTTTTTTAATGCAAGGTTTCCAGTGACAGTAACAGGATGTTTCTATGCTTTTTTGCAGGTGCACACATTATTTCTTTAGTAATCCTATACCTTTGTCTGAACATCGTCTGCCTCTGAGTCTGACTTCCAATCTGTTCCACAGCCATAAATTGCAATAAACAGTAATTAGGAGAAATTGTGGATGTGAACTTTGAGATTGCAATCTGGTGTTTAGTTTGGGACTGATGTGCATGCAGGGGTGGCAAAATACGAGAAAAGAAAGAAAACTATGATTTGCTGTGCATTTGCTGCAGTTGGCATATGGAATAAATGTTGATGAAACACAGGCGTTTGGATAAGGGACAGGAGAGGACGTTTGTGGTGGACTACAGAAAAACTAACATTGCAGGTACCAAAGTTAGTTCCATCCTCTAAGTTTGCTTTACAAACTTGGACGGAAACTTTTGCAGTAAATAGTTTCAGAATCGATTTAAGATAAGTCACCCTCCTCTACTTTTGAGTAATGACCATGCACCCCTTGGGCTCTCTGGCACTTTTTTGGTAAAAGCAAAAAAACACAATGAATCTGAAACACATCACAGGCCATGCACCAAGGTGAAGTCTCTTTTTTAACCAGCCCTGATGACTTGCCTTACCACAACCATAGCTTTGGTCCGGTTAAATCTGGGACATACATCACACACATTTGAGTCCACAAACACGACGAGCCACAGAAACCCACACACACTCTGACTCTCTCTACTGTCTCGCTCATATACACCCAGCAATTTCATCGGAGTCCCACCCTAACTCCCTGGAGATTCCCAAATCCTGATGTTATTTTTACTCAACTCGCTTACCCTCTAGCACTCATGCTGATGCATTACCACGTGCCTGAATGTGGTCTATGTGTGTGTCTGCACAACACAATTCCAGACCAGGCAGCACTTGAAAACACATGCAATATGTGGCAGAAAGAGTGACATCATGACTAAAAAGAGAGAAACATGTGAAAAGACCTTCCGCACCACTAGAAAGAATTACCAGAATGGCTTGCTCTATCTTGCAGTCTCCAAGGTTGCTGAAGGAAGTTCAATATGACCTGTGACTTAAAACCATTACTGAAAGCATGGCAGGGTAACCTTCTGAATACAGAGCAGGGCTTATAAAACTATTCGTTTTGAAATTCAGGTCAAGGTAAGGCAGAGTCAGGACTTGTAGCCTACACAGCCGACTTCATAATTACAGAGTATTAATCATTTCTGGGGTTGGTTGCTTCCTTCTCCAGTTTTGACACGGATATGAAAATAGATTCACTGAGTAGGCAAATCTTTTCTCTTTTAGCATCTTGTTTTAGAATGTCTAACGTCTTAGTCTTTAGTTGTTTAGTTGCACATTTAAACAACAAGAACCTTTCCAAAGTGCTTCACATAGAAATTGTAAAAACGATAAAACAAATAAAAGAAAATACACTAAAAACAATAAATAAGGACATGAAACTACAAAAATGCTATAAATAAAACAATAAAATCAAATCGTTAAAAGCAATAAAATAAATAAAAGACACAGAGGACCACACAAGCCAGAGAATAAAAATGGGTCTTAAGACGAAACTCCACCATGGGGGCTGTTTGGATGCGAAAAAAAAAAAAAAAATCTATCACCTTTATCAAGAGCCTACTGAGAGCTCACACTCCAACTTTTAGTGCCAATTAGTATTATCTTCAAAAGAGCTAAATCTTTTGAATCTGTCTACAGAGAGGCTGCTGTCTTTAAAATTCAGTGTCAACTTATGAAAAATCCTGGGTCACTGATCAGCTGTTGAGACAGTGGCTCTGACACACAGCCCAGACCCTCAGGCTACTGTCTGAGCTGTTCTCAGTGTCAAGAAAGTGCTCTTCACAGGGAGCAAGTTGTCACAACAACCTTGCTGTGCCAGAGTGGCTTAAATCTCAGAGAAGAAACTGAGAGTTTGTCACTGCTCTCCCAAAACTACAGCTCGCTGAGAGTTGTTATTTCCATATCAACCCCAGCAAGGTACTACAAAGTTACCTCTCTGACAAGGAGTCAAGTGTCAGTTTGTAACCAGCCCCTTTAAAGTTTCACCTAACTTTTTCAGTGACGAAGTTGATGATTTTAACCTAACAGCTAATACTCAAGACTAACACAAACCCCCAAACCCTGTATTGATTTACAAGCTTAAGATCAGTCTTTTGCTATGAGATGATCAAAAAAAAAAAAAATCCTCATGTGAATAGAATTTTCTGTTATTTTCTGAACATTTAAGTGCTGGGGCGGTGCATTGGCATCAAAGATTTCTTCTCCTTCAAGCAAAGCCTTTGTTCTTTGTGCAGAGTAGTAACAGGCCAATTCACATGAGAGGAGTGGTGTCATCTAATGACTGATCAAGGCAGCAGTGCAAAGATGGCCACAGCACTTCAAATCTTCCAGTGACATAATTCACACATGCCAAAAATAAAAACATTAAATTCATGCATTTATATAGGCACATGCACATCCACCTGGGACTACAGTGATAAGGGACATAAAGCCCAGCACTGTGAGTTGGTGACATTTTAAAGCTTTAATTACATGCTTGGCTAACGGGTAGCTGACTGTCTCACTGGGTGCAAAATTACACTATCACTGTCTACAGCTGTGCATAGGTCCAAAACTGATGTGCTGTTCACACACCTGCCTTCCATACCTCTGAGGTGAAAAAGTAAAGAGAACAGTCACTCTGTGCCATTGCCAGGGGTAACTACTAACTACAGGGCCAACTCATTGTTCTGTAGTTCCAAAAGGGCACAAACTGGCCTCACTGAAGAATGAAATTCAACTCTGATGCTAACCAGACACTAAATGAAAAGAAAATTACAGTTATCCATGGGTGAATTCCTCTCCTTCAGTGGAGATTCAGAGACCAGTGACTGCAGACTTTTTATTTTTTTTTAGTTCTACCCAGACTCTGCAGTTTTGAATCATCCAATTACTAATATCATAATCAATCATATCAGCTTTAGTGATGACAGAATATGACTGGAGGAATGATGGATGAAATCTCTAACAGAATTCCACTGCAGGGGAGGTTGATCGTTTGGTTTTTCCTTCTTGTAAACATGGAGAGCTTTTAAATCAGTGCACATCCTCTAAAACTTACTCAAGCACTGCAATTCAGCATACTCTTGAAAAATTGCGAGTTAACTTCTTTTCATTGTATAACATTTGATATGTGTGAAATATCACTTACTCTTCTGTTGTAGAATGCTTCGCAAAGTAAGGGTTTACTCGCTAAATATATTATGACCTAATGACAGAATGTTGGATTTATGGGGTGCCAGGCTGTGACTGTTGAAAAAAAAAAAATGCAATTTACTTTACTTGGTGCTCAGGTTTTCACATCTTTGGTAAAACCTTGTAGTTCCATAGAAGGACACATTTCTTTTTCTTTCTTTGAGCAAAACCAGGCAGATCTGTTTTTCATGTTTTCTGTTGGTAAAATATCATATCAGCAGCGCATACATTATGAAGTAATTAGAAGCACTTTTTGATCTCACTATAACACACTGTGCCTTTTATTTGTTCAACATTCCAAGCCTAATCTGCATGATAACATGAAGAGCTAAAGAAATGTTTTTCATCATAATTCTCCCTCAGACTAGTTCTTCGCTGACAAAAGTCCCATTGGTCAAACCCAAAGGGAGAGGGGCAGGGAAAAGCATACCATAATCAATCTTCCCACATGTTTCTTGCAATCAACACATTCAAGATAACAAGCCTAACAGGCTGCCAGCTCCTACAGCACAGTAATTATATGCCTGAAAAACAACAACAACCACTTCTTTCGCAAATAACGCATAAACATATATAGTTCAACACACATAAAGGACCTACAGATGGGGAGGGAGAGTTTAGGAAGCTGCCTGAAGATGAGTCGTCTTACTGTATCTGAAGAAATGTGGCAAGAGGGATAGTAAATTAGCTCTTGGCTCCACTGGAACCAATTAATTACTGTGGCGCGTGCACAAGCGTGTGTCTGTATGTGTCTGTTGAATGCCCAGTCTTTATAATTTGTCCCGTTAACATAAAAAAAGCACAATAGCAGAAAGTTATAACATTAATGAGAGGGAGAGATGGCTTTGGTTAACAGCAGCTGTTTTAACACAGAAAGGATGTGGCAACGGTGGTTTAGTGCGTGTGTGCGTGTGCGTGTGTGTGCGTGTGTGTGCGTGTCGTGCCTGCCTGAGTCTCAATCTCCCTGAACACATCTCCCAAAGGTAAACTAGAACAACAGTGGAGCAGAGTCTGAGACAGCGCCCGCAGGCACCCGATGTGATCGTGTCTCTGCTAGACCAAGCAAACAGATGTAGGCCTACAGTGTCTCCTTTTCCTCCTACTCCTCCTCTTCCCCGCCTCACTCCTCTGCTATTGTGTCTCCTTCTCTCTCTCTTTCTTTTGCCTGTTGTCAGGGGTCTGTGGGATTGTGCTGCTCAAAGATCTGAATGGACTAGCCCACTCTGACAGTTAGCCTCTTCAAAAGTAGACGCTTGAGACTTGCAGCCAGTTTCAGACCAACCTGCACACCTCAGCCCAAGGCAACTTGTGTCTTGGAATCTATTAAGGCCATGTAAAGCTAAAAAAACCTTCTGCCTAACTATGAAGTGTACTACTTCAGTAATACATCTTCTACCTCCTCTTGACGGGTTAGGTCTACAAGACCAGGGCCTGAGGGTAAAGGCTTTAATTGGGCATTTGATACTCAGTTTGAGTCCAGCAGAAGACTTTATTAGTCACTAGTGCAGTTACGGAGCAAAGCACTTTGAATATATTGATTGTGCTTTGAAATGGACATTACTTGCATAAACGTACCGTTCACATAGTAAAAGTAAATGACTTATTTCAGCACCTGATTGTTAGACTGTTATGTTAACAATAAACCTAAATGTAACCAGCTTTAAGTGCAGAGTCAGAGGAAGTTTGAAGTCTGTCCACAGGGGTTGGACATGTTTGTTCAGGTGGCCCTCAACACACACTCAGCTCCACACACACAACCAAAGTGGCGTCCAAAGTTGTTAAACCAAAAACATTTTTCAGGTTTACTGAAGATGAAAAAGTGAAATAAACATATTCACTGTAAATATTTTAATTTCACTGGTGCTTCCTTTAGAGACTGCATTTGAATAATGTCAGAAGCTCTTGAGGTCATAGGATGCACATATTTAAAAAGGATAGTTAATAAGCTTATTTACATCCTCTGAAGATGGGAGTGAGTAAATCAAATGATTTGTGCTGTGTCTTTGAAATTCAACAAATTAAAGAGGCTAACTTTTAACATCAGGGCTCAGTGATTAGGATTCTGCTGGGAGGCGGTAATTGCATTTCCTTCTGTGTGATCCTGTGTATTTTCCCCACGAGAGATGCGAGGCTGTTTTAAAAAAAAAAAAAAAAAAAGCACAACAACTTTCACATCTCATCGCTTCTGTGGGTCTAGGAATACTCTCTGTGGGGTAAACTGTAAAAGCCTGACAGGGTAGGGCCAGCGATCGCAAATAAATACAGCAGATGGAAAAAGGTCCATCGTTATTTAGTTGCATCATGAGTTTTTCACAAGATGTTATGAAAATGACAATCACAAACATATTATATTCTACATAATGACAACCCCTCTGTATCGCAAATGATTTCAACTCTATTATATTTTGTTCACAATCACTTAACATTTACCCATAAGGACCCAGTGATATATTTGTGTCAGTCCCAAATTAATTATTCTCTATATTTAACTTTCCTTATGTGACTTATCACAATTTATTGTAATATTATCTTCTGTAGTTTGTGTTTTTTCAGGTATTTTCCTACATTTAATTTACTGATCATGTTGGTGTTCATAAAAGCTAAGAATAAAGTTGAGGTTTATTACATCAAAAACAGAGAAAATTGAAGGAAAAGTGACTTTTCCAGCAAATATCATTAACTGAACATAATCCCAGTGTCTCCATCCACTGTCACTGATCCAACTCCACGGGTTTTACTGGTGAAGCAATGTTGTAGAAGATGACAGTGTTTCCACGTTCACTACGGAGCTTCTGAACGTCCAAATGGGTCATATGTGATGACCATTAAAAGATGAAAAACTACATTTTACAACAAATATTTACATGGATTGATAGGATCAGAACATCAGCGGGTATTAAACAGTTTACATCAGTAGACGGTTTTGGTGGATGTTTGGGTCTTTATGGGTTAATAAAGTCCTCAAATGTGGTATGAATTTTCTCAGTTTTATTTTATTTGGAGAGTACTGGTATAAACAGCAAAAAAAAAAAAAAAGGTACTACTGTAGAATGCCTAGGACCGCACCACATACAACATCATTATCTCGCCCACATCAATAGATGACATTATCTACATGCTTAGGTTCAAAAGCTTAATGACCAGGTTGTCCTTCACTGTGTGCTCATTAACCACTGTGACAAAGCCCTTCGTGCAGGTAGATTTCCTCTCTAAATGCCACCTGGAAGGTCATAAGAGGAAGTAAATTAGGGCACTAGTTGACAGGAGTGCCAAGGAGGAAACAATGGTTAAATAAGGCTTTTTCTCTCATTTAAAGATGTGCGCATGGCAATACAGAAAAAAAAAAGTCAGCATATGCTATTTAAACTAACCTTGAACCTCATGAAATCACTTTAAAAATCTAATTCATAGTCTCCTTTTGTGTAATGTACACAGAATTCATAGTTTTTTGATAACATGACAAATATTCAGTCATGGGAAGGGTTCATTGCATTTGAGTAGCTGCCACACTTTGTAGACAAGGACAGGAGGGGAACTTCAAACTTCTGAGGGAAATAGAAAACTGAGGCTCAAGCAGATTTTCTCCGGGTGTCATTATTGATGCTGATCCCTGAGCGCGTCACGCTACACTCTTACTAATCAGGTCTCACTATAATGTTTCCACACTGTCTCTTTCTCTGATCAATGACACTCTGCCCTCCTTTAAAAGCATGAAACTTCAGACAGAAAGCACAAACTCCTCATTTAATCCACTCTACTGGTGTCCTGCTTAATCATCAACATGCTGCATTAGATAGACAGGAGCAGGTGGAAAGCAGAGTAGGTGAGGATTAAAACACAGGTGTTCAGACCACACAGTGGGATGTAAACACAGAAATTATTCTTTTGTCGGTCTCTACAGATGCACTATTCCAACACACAAGGTGCGATTTGTTGAGGGGGGGGCAAACCCCCCTCTGGATTTTACATACCTACTTCTGCTGGGGGGGGCTGTCAATGATTGAAACTACTTGAAATAACAGGTAAGTTGTGACTGAGTTTTCTTACACGTATATCCTACATTGCTGGCGCTAACTTTCACCTGAACCGAACTGTCAGCAGTCTTGGAATTCATGAACATCCCCATGCACATAAATACACTGTATACCTTATCTATCTATCTATACATTGGAAAAAGTTATTAGACCATCAAAAGTCATCAAAAACAATAGATATGCAAGCAAGTACTAACTCCTGTGTGGATCATGTGACTAAAACAGACAGAAAAGAAAACATGGAATGCCTAAAAGCGCTGTTTTTGTCAGTACCAGTACAATGACATAGATATTGATGTAAGAACTTAAGTGATTTTGGTTATTATCAAGAAAACATGGAAAATGGCTAGATATCAGCTCTGAAATTAATCTACTATGCACTATTTTTGTTGTTATCATTATATTTGTCCAAACAAATGTACCTTTAGTTGTACCAGGCATTATACGATCAGCTGCATGTTCAACACATGTCCAACATCAGAGCAAACAGTTTACTTAGTCTAATTAGCTGAATTACTTTGACATTATGTGAAATCTTAATCGATTAGGTTTTATGTTACGTTTTACAGTCAGATTGTGTTGCCCGTTTACCATAAATCCTTTACCATGTTCATGTGATCGACCCTTATCCATGGTCCTGAAACTTCATTGGGCCATCTCCCACATCACAGGTGTGGCCGTCACACAAAATTAAATGTTTCATGTATTTTTAGTTTGAATTAAAGATGAATGTTCAGCTGTTTGACATGTAATAAGGCCTACCGTTAACTTAAAAAAGAATTAGTTGATTGCTTGATTTTTCACGATTAAAAAACAAACAAAAAAACACATCCCCCTCTCCGTTTTTTTTTTTTTTTTTCCACAAATCGCACCCTGCTAACACATATCGTGTTTGTCAAATACTACCTTCAGATGTGGATCTCTTTTGACAGTATCCTGATTACATAAAACACGCAAAAACATTACATTAATCATTTACTACTATTGCAACAGATCCAAAGGAAACATGACAGTGATGGTTATATTTGGAGAATTCAAATGAAAGAACAATGCGCAGCCTACCTATGTTATAAAATATTAAATCACAATAATTCATGTACTGAGGCTGATATTACGAAGTGCTGTGCGATTCCTTGCTCCATTGTACAACAACAGCTTGCATGCAAATACACAGCCTTCAACACAACAATGCACTTTTCAGCTCATGTCATAACGCCCCTGTAGCAACATCACAGCTTTTTAAGACTCCACATAACAAACATTTGCGAAGACATACCCAGCCAGATAACTAATTGCAAGTCTAAGGGGTATATAGTCACTGTGCCCCAAAAACACCGATAACACTGAACAGGTTTCCTCTAATTGACCTGCGTGAGCATGTAACAAGTAGAAATCTCTTTGATAATGTGTCATCACTTCCCTCGGAAAAACTGAGAGAGCGACAGGGATTAGAGGCAACAAAGTGAACGCGCACTCTGTCTATCTTTGAACCACACAAATTCTGAAACGTGCGCACGTTTAGTCGCAAATACCATCTGTCGAGACAAAACACATATCAAACAGACTTATAAAGCTGTAAATTGCCACGTATCATCCATGCTGTGTATCTTTAACATTTTTTTTTGTCTTGGGTTAAAGTTAGAATTATCAAATACTCCCCTTCTCTCTTGCAAGGAGGTGAGTCGATGGTCTATAATTGTTATAAGAATGTACGTGTCAGCAGTACACGCCGTAAAGTGGTACAAGAAGAGCAGGTGTGTATGTGTTAACGCACTGAGCGGCTTCAGGCTTCTTGTTGGTGTTTAATGAGTTTGGGGGGGAAACTCCAAGGTTACGGGGATAAAAGTGAGAAGCTGTAGTGTCTATTTGGACCAGTATTAACTCTCGGAGACTTCATAGCTGCAGGCTTCTCTACTAACTTGATTAGGCAGGTACAGGCCAGGCGCTTTGTGCTCCCTCTCTCTAATGTTCTCCACTGGAAGGAAATAAAGGTTTGCACAAGGACAAGCTGACAAGAACGTACTCTAACACATTTGTACGCAGAAGGGCAAACACACACTTGCATCTTTTCTTTTTATACATCTTTCTTTCTTTCTCCTCTCAAAACGCCACCTGGGAGCAAACACAACACTTTCTAATAAGCAGCAGCAGCTACATCAACTTCCCAGAGAAATGAAGATACAAACCAGTGTGGCATGTGTCTATAGCTATGACAAGTCTAATTCAGGCTCACGGCTAAATATACAGTGTGATGCTGCCCCTGTGAACTATGCAGTTTCATGACGCTTTGATGGCTTAACATCAAAGCTGAATATCATCACTTTTAACTTCGATACATTAATTCACGTTCTATGTTTAGGTTCTGCCTCATATTGCTCTAGAGATGAAGAAAGAAGAAATGTTAAATTGCCATCATAATGCATATTCATCCAGTGCACACTCATTATATTACAACACCTAGGAGTCTAAAGCCACGCCAACCTCTGCAAAATTTGCTCGACTAACCTAAATTTCCCAGAAATAATACAAAGTATTAATTTCAAAGTGCCTTCCTTTGTCATTATGATAACAATTACAGGTTATGGTCGTGGTTAATACCCCTTCAGCTCACTAAATCCCCAGGAGTCAGCCTCAGGAAAACGGGGCGTATTTAATGTGAGGTCTCTGGTGTTGCCGATGCACCAGCCCTGGGGTACAGCTGGTCTTGATTGTAGGCCAAAAACAGATGTTCCTGCTTGAATATATGTGTTTTTTTGTGTGCAAGTATGGCTTTCTAACCACCCTAAAGCATGTGTGTGCAGCGTATGTGTGCACAGCTGTCTACCTGACCCAAATGTATCTATTACTGCTGAAATGCCTTTTTGTCAGTTTGTGTGAGTGTATCTGCCCCACTTGTATCACTTTATATTCACTTGCATCTTCCTCTGACTGTGAGTTTGCATCTGTGCCTACTTGTGTATTTTAACACTTTTGGTTGTATCCTGCACAGCTGTTTATACGAGCATGTTTATTAATATTTAAATGCTGCTTCTGCAGTCTGTGGACATGATGTGTGAGTATTTTTTTTTTTTTTTTGCGTGTGAAAATTGTGCCAAAATTCCGCTTCTAAGCCTGAAAATGTGTGCGTGGTTGAATTTGACTCTTTATAGGGTCTGGATAGTACAAACAGTATTTTTAAAATGTAATTTACTTTATTTTAATTTCATTTTTGGGACAATTTCTCATTTAACTCATCATATTGACACTTTTTTTTAATTATGTGAGATCCTTCCTTCATTTTAATTCATCTGGATCTAACTAAATCCTCTGTATAATGTCAACATGAGTGGAAGATCAGCACTGACTTAAAAGTATTTAACCTGAATCTGATTATTCCTGATTAGTCTCATATTAACTTGTAGGTTACTGCCTTCTACTTGTTCCTATAAGTCTAATTAATATTATTTTGGGGGTGAAATACTGACAGACAGCCTTAACAGTCTCATGTTCCTATAGCAATGCAACCATGTCCTATACAAATATCACTCTGTAGACATCCAAAGGTGAATTATCACATGGTTGCATTGAATGGCTCAAATGTGTGCAGTCAGTTGATGCCAAACAAATTTAAGGGAGCACATGCATGACAAAGTCTTATAAGTGCATTATGATTTATGCTGCAGCTGAACACTCTTGAGAGTTTGTCTGAATGCGTCTATATATTATTTTTGCTCAAGTAAGCACATGTGCACATGTACAAGCATGGTGTGTATGTAGTTATGTGCACATGCGAGTCTGCCAATGCATTCTTGGAGGCAGCTTCGGCAGACTGAAACTAGACAGAGTAATGGCTTTCAGACTCACGCTGACCTGCTCTTCAAAATGTAAAAAGAGAAGCAAAAGACTAGAGAGGAGTAGGCGAGAAAGTCGTTTAGGGTCACTAGAGGTAAATTACTGGAGAGAGGTTTGGTAATAATGAGAGGAACAGAGGAACAAAAGGTAGAGAAGATGTAGGAAAGGATGAAGAGTAGAGGTTGGATGAGATTAAATTAGGGGAGCATGGCGGACAGGAGGAGGATAGAGGAGGGTGGAAAGAAAAGGAGACGGGTTTAAAAAAGGTTAGACAGGAACAAAAGCAGCTGTGAGCGTGGAAGAGAATGGAGAGGATTAATAGTAGATGAGAATGAATGGAAAGAAAGGAAGGACTGAAGAGTTTTGAGACACTTCACAGGAATAGAAGGATTGGAAAGCGCAGCCTTGCAAGGAAAAGTGCCTGGGATCTCCATAAATAACAATTCCTTCACATTGCCTCAGCCGAGTGTTTGCGTGTGTGTGTGTCAAGGAAATAGGTCCCACAGAGGTAATTGAATCAGGACAAGAAAACAACAGGGGAGCACATTCAGGGTGAGGTGGTCAGGCACAGCTGGAAAAGCAACAGTTGCCCCTTTTAAACTAAAGGGAAAGGAAACACCAGGGAAACAGTGGTATTCAGAGTATCTGGGTTTGCGGTGTCCAGAGAGCTGACTCTACATGGCCTTTCACAGGAGCCACAGCTCCAGGTACAACACAGTGGAGGTCTGTTTACCATCCACTTCTCCAATTCAACACCCCCTTCACTTTTTTTTTTACAAACACACAAAAAAAGATCACTCCAAGCAAAAATACCCTGCTGCTTTTACCAGCTAGAATACAAAGCCAAAATAGGGTGAGAAGGATCTTTAAGTGCTCTGTTTGCAATGTGTTTCTATTAAATCTCGTCAAACAAACTACAACTATTGTAAAGGGGAAATTGCCTGTAAAAACTTCCTTATGCTACCACATGCGTTATTCCCTTTAAAACACAGCAATCTAGAAGTGAAGGTTCATTCTGGGAGCAGCGTGTAAATAAACATAACACTAGGTGTAAATGAGCTTAACAGGAAAAAAGTGGTGCGGTAGACGTCGATACAGCTGGCTGAGACTGTTAATGTCTGCACTTTTTCTATTAGCCGGGACCCCCTGGGTGGCTCATACAATTATGTTATTCTTCTGGGGCTGTGAGTGTGGGTGTCTGCATTGTGAGACTGTGTCTGGAGGTGATAAAACAGCAGAAAGCACATAAATAATGACTTAATGATCCCCTCCACCCTTAGCTATAATGATGACGATGGAGTTTTCCGACCTGGGGCACCGGTGGGGGCTGCTGGGATAATCCACATGTGGCCACCAGGTGTGCTTAACCTCATATTTGTAACGCTACCTCCCAGCTCGCCATGACTATGTCCACTTTTACATTGTTTATCATATGCTCGCTCCTAACATTCACATACATCCGTCGGTAAATTTTTGCTTTTCCTGCACAAGCAGTCACCCTGTTTCAACTAGAAATGCAAAACCCAGCGCACGCAAAATCTTTCTTCTCCCAAGAGAATGATAAAGCTGGGTTATTTTTGAGTAACTGCATTAATCATCCCTGTCAGTTTACAGTTTTGTGTTTATGGAAAGTATGTGTGTGCATGTGTGGACAGAGTTAAAGAAAAATAGGAAAACAGGTCATATTGAGTGACAGAATGTGAGGAACCAGACGCAGAATTTAGCACGTGGCCAAATACTGGTCCTACCACTAAAGCAGAAATAACAGTGTAATTTTTTCAACTGTTTCTTTAGGTGTGTGCTGCTACCACTGCGTTACAACAATAGCTGTAAATCATATGATTGTACCCTGCAATTAACATCCTTAACCTCCTTCACTATAATCATTCTCCCTACCAAAATGTGGTGATTCAGATTATTTGTGCTTATGTTTGTGCATGCGAGTGAATGATCCTTTTTGAGACTTTTTTTCTGCTTCTGCTTAAGGCACGTCTAGTTATTTTGACAACAACTAACTGGCTTGTGCTTTCGCTACACCTTCTGAAAAGCATATTTTCAGCTCAATTTTACAGTATGAATTTTAACATCACAGATACAAAATGTGAGAGAGGAGAGAATGTTGCCTGCAAGCTACAAAGAAACAATGAAGAGTCTAAAATTCTAAAGCAATAAAAGGTATCTATGAACTGTCAATTACTAACAATTACTTTCCTGAGCTAAAACTGATGAACCTTGGATACCTTTGGGGCGTAGAAATTTCTACACGCATGCAAGTGTGCACTTAGGCAATAACTGCAAATTATGACTGTTTCTATCTCCCATCTTCTTCGACAGGGCCAACAAGGAATACATCTGGAATGAGGGTGTGTTAATTATGATGTATGGGGCCCAGGGGTGAGTGCGGGAGGCGGTGCGGCTGTGGAGCTCTGCTTATGACAATGACATGTTACAGTAGGCTTCATTGTGTGCAGAAACCTGCCATTGCCTGTGGGTGTCAGGCTGAAAAACTTCCAGGAAGCAGAAACTGCTGTTGTTTCGTGCCTATTAACACACAACAGTGCCCATAAAACAGATCTTGGGGGCTGTTAGTGTCCTTGAGTAAGTTACTACTTCCCTCCAAGTTTCAGCTGACCCTGCACTCTGACCTTCACCTATCCAACACAGAGAGAGCCAAAAGATTATTTCCCTCTGGGGAAGAATAAAGTATTGTATTAACATTATGGTTTTCAGAACAGAGTGAGCAAGAGAGAGAGAGAGAGAGAGAGAGAGGCTGGGAGCAGTAATGGGGTTGAAGGACAGAAAAAACTCTGCCCTTTAGTCTAAAAACAACATTTGCAGATCTCCAGCTGCAAAATTCAGGTTTTGGTAGCACCAGCAGATGCTTTAAAAAAGAAGAAAAAGCTGAACAAACCTTACTCAGACAATTACCTCCTAAACATCAGCTGCTTGATAGGCTCTAGCAACACTTTGCTCTTGCATTATGAGATACAACTCTTTTTGTGCGTTTTTCTAAAGTCAATAAAAAGACGTTGACCCTGCAGGAAAGAATCCCCTTTTGCCCTTAACTGCAGCAGAGAAGGGAGTACTTTTCTATCCAGAAAGCCTAAGGGGAACAGCATGGAGCACAAAATAGACCACGATGCTACAGGGCCCTGCTTCAGAAGGGCAGAGGTCTATTTTTAATAACAACAAGAACACAGCAACAAAGTGTTGTGGTAGGGCAAGTCTAGAGGAAATTTATCCTCTGCGTAGGAGTTCCTCCCTCACTGTGTCAGTCTTGTGAGTTCTGCAACAGAAAGATTGGAAAGATTTCCTGCAACAAAATCTATTTTATCCTCAATTTATAACGATTTGACTGAGTTGATATCAGCTTATCCTCGTCACAGAAAATCCGACGATTGTCTTTTCCTCTTTCAGGTTGTTTTTGTCAAGATTTGCTGTGAGTTCTGAAGCATTTGTTCTCCTTTATTATCTGAAAGACAGCAGAGATATCCGGGTCTGGGTTAGGGTCAGGTCTGGTCAAGCTAGGGTCAACCTACAAGAGAAGACCCAACTGTGAGAAAGAGAAACCAGAGCCTTTTACTTTCAGTCACTGTAAGTCACCCCAGTGACCTTCTGGACCTTTGACACATGCATTTGAGTTCAGAGCAGCATGTGAAATAAACAGCACAGCTATTATTACTCTCTATATTTGTACACAGAGATATATTTCAGTGCTTTAATTCACTCCACGTAGCGGATTTATTTGTTGATATCATCTTTCTGTCTGACCACATCTGTCTCTCTTTCCCTATCTCTTTCCTCTGTTAAATCTCAGGTAAGGGATGATACTGCATGGTTAAATGCTTGCGTTTTCTGTTTAGACAATAACAAACAATAGAGCAGTATACCACCTTAACGTTTGTGTACATTGGGATGTGTGTTTTAAGGCGCTGTATTTATATTTAGGAATGTGTGCCTATTTGTGCTTGTAAACCTTCTATTCTCTATGTCTATAACAACATGTTATGCAAGACTGAGGGGGGAAAAAACATAGCTCATCCCAGAGAATCTTTCAACAATCCACTTCATTCCCAGCAGGGCAGCATGGCAGAAGTAGCTCAGGCAGCGAGTCAGCAGTACTCTTGAACGCAACTCACTTCTCCAGGGAATTTTGTAACACAATAGAACCAGAACAGGAGAATAGAAACATTCTCTTGTTTCATGGACAGCATAATGAGACCACTGTATTAGCCAACCAACACTGTCTTTGGGAAAAAAAAAGGACACTCTTGGCAATACCTCTAGAATTACTCTATTGTCTTTTGTAGCAAATGATATCCTTATCACTGAAGCTCAGCACCTGGCTAGACTTTTAATAGACCTAATGTTCCATAACAAAATATCCCCTGAAACCAGTTTTGCACAATAGCGCTAAACTTCAAATGACCACATCCTCTCACGCAAAGGGGTTAAAAATATCTACCTCTACAGTACATGCCTATCCAAAAATTAGGTGCTCACCGATGGCAGAAAGCCAAAGCAGGCAGGTTCCAGAATTTCAGACTGAGGGCTCATTCTTTCAGATGGTTGATTCAAGAAAGAATGGACTGTTATTCAGAAGCAATAATAAGTGGTTTGTTATTTGCTGCTGGTGGTTAAGATCAGACCACACATCCTCCTTGTGGTTTCACCTTCAACTGAGGCAGCATTGTGTTTCTGTCTGGGTAGACTATGCTACATGCCCTACACAGACAAGTAAAGGACGTGACTCATGGCAGTCTCGTGTCTGGAGTGTAGCGTTTATAAGCATGTATGATGGACCAGGTACTCTACCATTACCACCAAAGGCATGTGTTTGCTTTGTTTTCTTTCATCTTCAACCACTTTTCCCTCTGCATCCCTCCCATGCCTTTTTCCATCTGTCTTCTGTTTCTTTCTATTTGTTTTTGTCCTCTCCTGTCGCCACCTTCTTTCCAAGGAGTTCTAGCATTGACACATGAATTAGAAGAAAGAGTCATTTGTGATCTGACCAAACTGAAACTCTTCCATGTATTTTTCACATTTCTCTCAAACCTGCTTGTCTACTCATCTGTCCTTGCAACACACCCTCCATCTTTATATAAATTATGTTCCCTTTTTTCCGTTGCCCCTTTATTTCCATTGAAAAAGCAAGAAACTCCCCTCTTTGTCTGGGAAACTTAAATGCTTATCTTTTCACCTCAATCCATGCTGTCCAATCTCCCTTTTTTCTTTGTATCCCCCCTTTAATCTCCCTCTGCATCACTCTTCCGTTCTCCTTTTCCCCGTGTGGCCGAACTACAAGTACTGGGCTGCTTTATCTTTTAGATGTTATCCTAAACCTTCATATAAGGTCGGATAAAAAGAATATACCAAACTCTGTAATTTCAATCTGCAGAGGGAAGTATCCCTATGTATCTTCTTGCAATTCGAACATTTTCTTTTTGAGAATATTGCTCTCATTAGCCCTCTGTAATGATTTCAAAGTAGAGATAAATGTTTTCATTTGCTCAAGATTAAAGGATTTTCTGTATTTATATCCTCGCACTGATCAAATTACGGCTTCTCTAGCAGTTTGCAGCTGTGCGATAGATGAAGCTAAGATAGTTCTAAACACATCACATCAAAAGAGCTTCTTATCGTATAATGATATGCTCTATAAAGATAAGAAACAACAAGGCATGTCCCGTGAGGTGTTAGAAACTCAAATCTACGAAAGTCTTTAGCTACATTACCTCCTCATGCTGACGTGTGTATATGT
>JAPQRP010000015.1:24209577-24223009 GCA_037367295.1 Apogon hyalosoma | reverse complement strand
TGATGACCATGAAAAGATGAAAAACTGCATTTTACACCAATTATTTACATGGATTGATAGGATTAATGGATCAACAGTGATTTACCTTTTTATATCAGTAAATTATTTTGGTCACTGGTGGATATTTGGGTCTTTATGGGTTAACTTACTGCTTCCATGTAGCTGTTACCATGACTCAGAGCCTATTTTAAATGTTATTATATCAGAATGGAGAAAATAAAGGAAAAGTGACTTTTTCAGCAAAATATATCATTAACCAAACATAAAAATAACTGTCTCTAGCTACTGTCATTCATCAAACTACATGGGTTTTACTGACATGTCAATGTCTCAGAAGATAACAGTGTTTCCATGTTACTATTGACCCTCTGAACATCCACGAGTCATGTCTGATTACAATGAAAAGCTGAGAAACTGAATTTTACCTGAATGATTTACACATGTTGATGGGATCAGTGGTTCAACAGTTATTAAACATTTTAGATCAGTAGATGTTTTTGGTCTCCAGTGCCTGTTTGGGTCTTTGAGGGTTAATGACCTGTAAAAATCCTCAACCCCTTCCCCTCTGTTGTGTAGTGACACTATAGGGAGAAGACAACATACAGAGTTGTGCAGTGACATCTCTGGACAGGTTAGTGATGGGTACTCTCATCTGAAATGACTCTGAGGTACAAAATCAATAGCACAAGTCATTTTGACATCTTATCCATCCTCACCCATGTCAGGAATGTGCTTTCTTGCTGAATTTGAAAGGTGTGGCTTTTTCCGAGGGCCACCGAATACCACCCTCAAAATACTTGTCATTCGATATTTGCTGCACCTACTGTGTATATACACGACTTGGAAGTGCAATGCATCTCTGACAGACAATGAAGGGTAATAGAGCCTTGTATTCTATTCCACAAATGGCCTTGAAGCGCTCAGTAATTCTGAAAGAAGTTCAGCACGTACCCTTGAGGGGGGTGTTCAGCACTGTATCCATTATACAGCCGTTTATACTGAGATGTAATGATTAAAGCGGTTTACAAGATGGATTGCTGCCTGTTTCCCAAAATGCAAATATTTCCACTGAAAACATCAATTACTCAAAGCAAAACCAGTGCTCTGCATACAGCACTGACAAACACAGCCCGCTTATCTAACTCTATTTTATGCTGGCACTCTTGAATCAATCAATAACGGCTGTGTGTTTGACAGTTTACCTTTGTTTCTCCTCATTTAAAGTGATTTCTAAATACCTGCTTGTGTAATATGACAATAAATATGCATTCTAATTAATACATGCATTTGTAACGTATTCAGGCATATGAATTAGGATGCATTTTAAATGAGTTTAACAGCATATTTTGAGTCCAGTTAAAACTTTAGTGAAATGTGCATTTATTGGATACTACACATGTAACATTTTGGCTATAAAAGTTAAATAATTACAATGTAAGTTTGATTTATCTGAAATCAGCCTATTTGTATTCAGCTTAGTGATGCTGTGGCTGAGAAGCAGAGATATGAAAAATTAAAGACTTCAAATATCAGTGTCGCTATACATTCCACAAGGAGGCTGTACAATTGATCTTGACCCACCATTATTTTTTGTGAAGTTTCTGTAGTATTAAACTTTGCAACACGAGTCAGTGCCATTTTAAATAACAGTCACGTGGTATATTTAAAAAAAAAAAAGTGCATTGAAATGAGTTCATTTCACATCAGTTTCTTTCAATCTCAGCAACAAGTGAAGCTTGAGAAACGTGACTGACATCATCAGTGGCGTGATAGTGCCCTCTAGTGGCACTTCGACCAACAACAAAAGCACAACAGAGTCCAAATAAAAATGACCTTGCAAAAATTGTTGCAGTAGAACAGATATTTAACAGTGTTGTGTTGATTGTTCCTCAGTCTTATGTGTTTGTGGAAGCTGAGTTAAACTTTTATGACAATTCTGCTAAAAAATACTTAGGCTTAATATGTATAAGAAATGTTTCAGAGACAGTACAGAGCAAACAAATCACACAAAAATGACACTGCGAAATTATGAACAACAGTTTAATACAGAAGATTTTCCTCAGATCAGAAAACAAAGTTAATACAGCTTAACTCACAAGGCTACTGTCTGGAGAGATTTGATATGTCAACCATCATGGGAATGAATGTGAAGTTAAACAGGACAGACATTACAGCAGAAGCCTGTGACACTATGGTTCTGGTGCTCAACTGACAAGCTGCTGCTATATTATTGATGTCAACTGGGTTCAAAGCTACATTTAGATTTGTACTTTGCAGCATTTTTGCTGATACTTTCAGATTGTAAAACCACAAAATAGGCATGGAGTTCTGGCTGCTCCAAGATTTGTCATCACAATACATTTTAACTTCTGATTATCCACCAATCCGTGTATACTTTTTCCATAGGCCCAGAAAACATTTATACATTAATTAATTTTTTTCTCATTAAACTGTACACAGATTATATTGTTGCTCAAACAAACAATAAAAGACGGATCATTTGGGAGTGTCACCCTACAGAGTTATATTAAGGTTATCCACACTGCAGGGACACAAAACAAGCAAACAGCACTGTAATAACTTTCCCCAAAGCAATACTATACCAGAAAATGTAACAAAGATAATACACAAAGTTGGCAGACCTTTACCAGCTAGTGGCACATTGACATGAAGATAACAAGGAAAGGAAATTGTTAAAAAATATATTTGGTTAGTCTTCATTTTGCAGTAACTATCATGAAAAGAAAACATACAAAAAGGAAAAACAGAACTTAGTTTTGTCTTTGCTAACATTTGAAGATTTTTTTTTTGATCAGCTGAAATACAATTAATTTTCATTTTACAGCTAGTTCTGCAACTAAACAAAATGTGCTGATTGGTGATGTTATATCTATAGGGACCAAGAAAGAATTTGTCTCTATATTTGTTACATTTTTATGACATAAATGACAAAATTCTTTTCATACTGAACCTTCTTGCATTCTGGCATATAGGTGCTAAAACAGAGCAACAACAGACAAAACCCAGCAGTCGGGGTGATCAGCAGAGAACAGTCTCTTACCGATACCTTAGGATGTTCATTTATTTCAGCTTGTTCCCTTTATCTGCTCGCACTCCCTCACTTCCATTCACAGATCTAACAGGCACTTGAATTGCCTAACATCCCAGTATAATCACACTGATGTATTAAACACATCTAGTTATGCTAACAAAGTCATTACATATGATATATTATCAAATACTTCTCTGTCCACATACTTTGTCTTCACATGACACATGTGCAGCTTAAATAAAGCATTTAGAGTAATAGTAGTTTGTGTTGACACACTTACATTTAATTTATTAATATGCACTTCTGCACCAAGGTGCCCCAGAATCTAATTATACTGCATACATTATGGCAGTGTTGAGTATGTCTAGCACTGTTACTGAATGACGATGTGAATAAACAGACCACTGACAGAGTAAGAACAGTAACAGGGACTAAACACTGCAAGTAGTTACTACCGCAATCATTAGGTTAGATACCTTTAGATCTATGAGAGGATGTGGCCTTGAACATTTACGCAGAAGCAGCTTTATAAAAAAAAAAAAAGGAACAAGCTTATAAGTCTCTGTTTCTCAGTTTCTTTTCATCCCACGGACTTCCTTGAGCTTTGAGGTCAAGGGTGCTCATCTAATCTTAGCTGGGAGGCAGGTTCTGTGGTCCTGACGGAGGCACACAGGCTTGCTGACGTCATCTATTATTGCCAAACTCATCAGATGACCATTTTTAAACAATACAAAATAGAAAAAACACTTAGTCCTAAAAAAAAACAAAAAAAAAAACAAAGAACACACATACATACGCACACACTCATCCAAATAAACATTTCCTCTCGTGATGAGAGTTAGGCTGGCAACGATCACTGAGGTTGAAATGTAGGAAGGCAGTGCATGGAAAGGCAAACTGGCATCAAGGACTGATTAGGTGGGCCTGTGGACTGACTAGGACTCGCTGTGGCTCACAGGGCCTTCTTGCTGACCAACTTGTATAGGTGCAGTTGGTGTGTAGGGGGGCGGGGCTTCATTTACACTAATTGGGTCTCCGCCCTCAGAAATGAGAGGAGTGTGAGAGGGATGAGGATCAGTTGCTCCATCGCCATGGGCACACTCACTGTATGGAGGGGGCTTCAGGTCATCTTCTGAAAGGAAAGGAAAGGAAAGTTAGTGGTTCATCTAAGACTCAAAGATATAATGTGAAGGAAGACCTATTTTCCACTATACATATATATTGTAACGTACAGTAGTTTAAATATGTTCGTCACAAAAGTCCTGAGGCACAAGATAGCAGTTCATAAAAAAATAAACTGGATGTGACTGCAAAAAATGACACTCATGTTTTGACATACAAGTAGTGTTCATATCTTAAAATGTCCACATCTATAACCACATCCTGCTTTCAGAGTGATGCTTAAGATTAAATCAGATACATTCGTAGTTAGACTGTTGAAGTTAAAAGTGGCCTGGTTCATATTTGTACTAAAATGTGTCACACATTCAAATACATTTCCATTAATCATTTTAAATCTTCTCATCAGACAAAATTTATGGAAGTGGCAATTTTCAAAAAATATTCCAAATCTGACAAAAAACTTGAAGTTCATTTCAGGTGGTTTTTGCCTTTTTTTTCCCTTTATGATTGATTTATGCATAAGGACAGCACTGTTTAAATAAAACAATAGTAATAATAAACAGTGAACAAGTAACTCATATGATTGGTCAGCAGCTTGCACTGGCCTCCCCGTAACTCAATAAAATGTGAAAACATAGCTAGTACTGGAACAGGTAGTGTGGACTAATAATGAGAAGACTTAATTATGCCTTGGCCTGATCTGTAGAGAAAAAAATATTACAGCAATAACAATGGAATACTGTGATCTTTTTATTTTCTTTCACTAAAGCTACATCTATCATAACCTAAACTGTTGCCTTCAGATTACTGTTTGCTTCAAATACATGTGAAATTGTATGGGAACATGGCTCATTTTGAGAAATACCAATCTGAAGTCATTCTTGCGTGAAATGGAGAAGCCTGAACAGAATAAAAGACCTGTGCTGCTTCATTTGCCTGTAACTACTACAAAGAAGCAAAGACAACATCACACTTATTAGACAGAAAGTTCATTTAATAATGTGATTGGGATTGTTTTCTAGACTTAAGAGTAAAATCTGAAAAAAATTAAATAAAATCTGATGGCAGTAACAGTATTGCCTTCTGCGGGAAGTGAACTTTTTGTATGTATAAATAGTTACACTAAACTTCTTTTTTTCTGTGTAGCCTTGGCTACGTGGCTTTTTTTCCCCCCGAATGGCAAATATCTACCAAGGCACTCTTAAAAACTGCTGACATGAGTGGTGCATGAAGAATATTAAAACACAACCTTGAAACTGTCAGTTTCAGTGTGGTTTACTTCTAATCACAGAAGGGTATTTTGTCTCTATAAAGAAAACAAAGTATGCTGTGTGTGTGAAATTAAGTGACTAAGCTGTAACTCGTATAACCCAAACTGCTTTGTTTAATTTACAAAATATGAGAATGAACGTTATATAATGAAGGCTGAGTAAACCATGACGGTATAACACTTAATAATGATAATAGTCCACTAGAGCACCAGAACCATCCTGATACCCCAAACAATTTGTTTTTATGATGGTACTGACATAGCATTGAACAGGAAGTTGAGTGGGCAACAGGAGCTTATGTATAGAAAAAGGAAGTGAATCAGATATTATGAACTACATAAGCAAGCTGTTAGGAGCAGAACTGAAAACCACAAGTACACAGTGAAAGCAGGAAACCAGGAGTATATAGTGAAAGACTCTTAGGTTAACTCTAAATAAATGAGTACAGCAGGTTCTCATTAAAAATCTAATTTACAAGGTAGATTATTAGTGCTGAGGATGGTCTGACTGGGTCCGGTGTCTGGACTAGGAGGACACCGCTTTAAGCTAACACTGCAAAGTTTACTTTTAAAGAGCTCAATGAATAAAGAAGAGGCTGGAAAGAAGTCATAAATTATTGGGTTACTGTCTCACCTCCAGAGACTGCCTCATATGGTGGCGGCATGTCCAGATGGGAGAACGATGCAGCTGGGGGCAGGGCTGTGGAAGGCTCTTCTATCGACAGGTCATCCTGAACACCATACCAACTTGGCCAGACCGAGGTTTGCTACATAGGGAGAGGAACAACACAAAAAAGCAGAAGCATACGTAAATGGTGTGATAAGTCCAAAACTTTCAATCATTGTAATATGTGATTTTATATCCCAATAATGATACTGTAATAGTTCCACAAATTCAGTTACAAAATGGTTTACAATAACTTTACCACACTGAATCGCATTTGATTATCTTTTTATTTAGAAGTTCCATAGAAGCAATTTCTGTCCAGAATTTCCTCATTCTGTCACGTTCTCATGGGTCTGTTTATTTGTGGTGCCCTAATGCCTTTTTTCTCCTCTAACTGTAGAACACAAATGTGCCAAAACAAAAATATATTGCAGTTCAAAGTGTTATTTGTGACACAATGATTTGACCCATAAAGACCCAGAGCAAATTTTCTGGTAGCTCCCAAATGAATTTTTCTCTATTTTTTAACCTTTCCTAAGTGATTTATCGCCATTTATTCCAGTATTATTCTCTGTATTTTTATATTAAAAATCTGTAATTTCCCTATATTAAATTCACTGATCATGTAGATATTCATAAAAGCTCAAATTATAAAGGTGAGGATTATTATATCAAAAACAGAGAAAACTGAAGAAAAAGTGACTTTTTCGGTAAAATCTATCATTATATGAATATAGACCAAGTGTCTCCATCCACTGTCACTGATCCAACTCTATGGGTTTTACTGGTGAATCAATGTTGTAGAAATGACGGTGTTTCCACGTTCACTACGGAGCCTCTGAACATCCAAATGGGTCATATCTGATGACCATGAAAAGATGACAAACTGTATTTTACACCAATTATTTACATGGATTGATAGGATTAGTGGATCAAAAGGTATTTCACTTTTTATATCAGTAATGATTTTGGTCACCAGTGGATGTCTGGGTCTTTATGGGTTAAACTATGGAGAATATTTATGAGAAGTTACACATTTTCCTAACACCATACAATGTACATCTTGCTATTGTACAGCTCTAATGTTTATACATCCTGTATATACAGTATATACATGCAGTCAAGCACTTACACATACAGATACAGAAAAAAGAGGGAACACATAGATGTCAAATTTATCAGATAAAGCCAACGCTGAATGTCAACACTGCTGACAAAACCGGCTACTAACAAAACTAGTTTTTCTGTATACGGCTGCAGAGAAGAGACTGCTGCTGGTTATTGTAACAAGATTCAAAAAACCTCCTTTAAAGCCATCACTTAAGGTCTAAAGCAACGAACACACCTCAACACACCCACATACGAACTTTGTGAAACTGAGATACTAATCTTGAGGTGGAATGAAAAGAGTTTGGTATTTTGGCTGCTCATGGTATACCTCACTGCCCATACTGTCCAAGAGGCTTAAAGAGTGATACTACATCAAGCACTTTTTTTCTCCACTGTGTTTGATTAATCTAAACCTAGGATTCGAGTCGTCTTGGCGAATCTCCAGAAAACTTTCAGGGTGCCGGGTTATGGATGACCACAGGGCCTCCCTGCTACACATTCCATTAAAACCTAAACAGGGAAGATTATACACCAGAGAAAACAACAAGGGGGAGAGGAAGGGCTAGGACAGGCAGAAGACCAGTATAAGGAGGAAAAGGTGAAAACAGAAGGGTGCAGGAGAAATAGAGGAAGTAAACCGAGGAGCTGCAGGACAAAAAGAGATAAGGGTCTGATGAAGGCTGAAGATGAGTCAGAGCTGAAAGGGAAACGCAGAGAGGGAAAGTCTGCTGTGTGGAAAAGTGCAAGAAGATGTAGGAGGACTTCAACTGAAAACAGAAACAGCACATTACAGAATTTCTAATTAGCCACTACATGTTTTAAGACACTACTAACAGCAACCTTGTGGTATACTGGACTCTCCAGAATGTAAGAAATATTTCTGACAGGACACATGAGACTGCCACTGGTTTAGAGGACGATCAAGTCAAAAGGCCAGGCATCTAAGTTTCAACATCACTCTCCCCATTTTTTAGTAAATAAAACAACCAGGGCATTTCCTGTTGCACAAATATTCAGAACACTGCTAAAAATATCGTAGCCTGAGTTGCCTAGAAGTAACCAGTGATTAGAAGCACTCAAAAGCAGAGGGAGGGCGGTGATTAACAGGAAAACACTAAATGGACTTTTTATGTGTACTTGTGCTTTAATTATTTAATACTTTTGTCAGTCTCACAGTAGTTTTGCAATAAGAATATGTTGATGAACTCAGTCACAGCGAGTCAGCAATTAGTTACAAATTAGACAGAAAAATGTCAGAAAAAACTCTTTTATGATGACATACAGAGCACATTTTGGCAGGTACTGAATTACAAAGATTGCTTCCAGGTGTTTTAAAGAGGTACTAAAACAGAGAGGCCTGGGGTTGTACACTAATTGTGAGTGTCCAAACCTGCAGCATAGTCTACAAAAAAACAGACTCATACTTGTTGAGAAAGGCATTACTATTCTAGTCATATCACAGGAAGAATAAAAAAAGGGACTCCCTCCAATGAGATCTTGAAGGTGACAATGGCAGACAGCCCTGTATTCTGGAGCTAATCTCAAAATATTTATGAAAAGCATGTGTCAGTAAAACGAACAAAGTCACTCATAATACAAAAACAGCAATAAAAAGACTAATTTCTCTTAGGGAGCACAGAATAGTAGAGATCTGAAATAACAATAAAGGAAATGAAAACACTACATATCACAGGACTTGAAATATCTACTTCTCTGAGAAGGGACATGTCGATTCCTGTGAATCACTCTGGTCTTGTCTTGCTCTCTCTGCTTTCATTGATGTAAGCACAAAAAATCTCACAGGCAGAGGTAAAATTTGTACTCACTCTCTGAGCATAAGCTGCTCTGTCCAGATGTCTAATAACAAAGAGGTCAAACAAACTTAACAGTAAAATGTAAGCATACAAGTACATGCAAACTGGAAGCATGTAGTTACTATGTACACATCCAACAGTATATCTCTCTAAAGGCGCTCTGCCTTGTCATTGTATGCCAAGTGAAAGCCACTGTTTGGAAACCACCTGAGAGAGCAAACAACACCTCTGCAAAAATTTAACAAGAGCGTGACTTTTACTCTTTCAGTCTCACTTCTACTGCTACGCTCAAGTCTCTTAGCCTATATAACCCATTATTTTTCCCTACAAAACCTTGCGCCCTTATACACTTAACTGAGACCACACCAAAGTCATATCCTGGAGGCCTCAGCAGCTGACAGCTAGATTGTGTCTCAACCTTGAACAAGTTAGTAGTCACTTCATTGCGGGGGCGTACACTTACACTCTGTCTCTCACACATTTGATGAAGGTAGGCTCTTCCTCCAACAATGACAATTTGAGCATTGCGTGGGTTGCTCAGGTAGGCTGCCAGTTGCCTCTGTCTTGATCGGTACCAGCACACATAGAAGAATATCTTAACGATGATGAATATAATAACAACTCTGTTAAGGAAAGATGAGAAACAGGATCAGCTGAAAGTCTTTGAGCAACACTTCCAAGCAGCCACGTTTACTGGAAAAGATTAAATACACAAAACACAAAATCTGTACTTACATGTACCAGTACAGCTCCATATTTGTGAGATGTTGATCACTGGACTGAGACTGTCATAGCTGAGGAACAAGTTGCTGATCCCTAAACAAACACAAAAACACAACTTGCCTTGACAACCTGCCTTTCGGTTTTATTTAATCACTTACACAATTAACTCACAACATCCACTCGTATTAGCTTTGAAAACAATCACTATCTGGAAACTTATCAACAGCTGATCGGCTAACTTTGCTAGCTACTTACTTACTGGCTCTCGGAGTTAGGTGGAAAGGTGTGTCATTTCCCTGTGTGTTTCGGGGATGTGATGCGAGTAGAGCTCCAGGCTCCAGCAGTGGCTACAGCTAACGTTAGTTTAGCTAGGCTATGGTAGGTAGCAGGCCACAACAACAACAACAGCAGCTACTCTACTTACCCACGCGGCGGAAAAAAAAAAAACAACTGTAACTGCCCTTGGGTTATTCACATATCTTAATTAATTTACACACCGGACACGCTATAACCTTGCTATTTACTCGACAACACACTCCAAAACCTGACACCGCGGAAACAACTGTACTACTCCCACAGAGTTTAAGCTAACGTTAACTGACTTAGCACATCCCCGTGCTTCAATGCTGCCTTTGGGTCCAGTGGGCGGTGTTCAGACACTGTTGCCTTCACAGCGTCCCGTAAACAGCCCTTTTTTGACCAGAGGCGCATGGACAGTTTACATGTAAACAGCCCAAGCCCCTCTCCTAACCGTCGCCTTAAAAGCAACACATTATCATTTTGTACTCCAGTAACCTCACTGTGGGGAATAACATAATATATTAATTATACAAAGAATACATGCAAGGATAATTGTGGAGTAAATTTGGACACGTAAATAATAAACTCACGAGCGGAGCATTTGAAAAGCATTCTCCCCATGTTATATCTCAGCAAATATGTTAAAAAAAAAAGTCATCTTCATATTTTGAGTATTGCTGGGGAGTTCCACTGTCTCAAGAGCAAAGTATAATATTTCCGGGGGACCACAAAGGCATCGCAGTTTCGTGGGACAAAGGGTGAAAATATGACCAAATAAAGACTATTTTAATGACAGATGATGCAAGTCATAATATATAAATAAAATACTACTATATATATATATATATATATATACATATGTAAATATAAAAAAAGATCAGTAATGGGCTAAATTATCCACAACTTTTCACTGTTTAAAATTTACATCAAAACATCCATACAGATGAGCAATAGTCCATGCGTAAGTTTACATAAAACGTCTGTAATATTAACAAACCACTTAGTAAAATACGTAAAAAAGCTGACAAAATGGTATTCACACCGTTTTCTAAAATAACACAAAGGTCATACCAGGTTGTTGTGACACTCGCATCTCCACCACCATCTAGTGGTGACTATGGTGTAATACAGGATTTAACCAACTTAACCAACTTGTAGTTTTAATTAAATGATACTTTGATTAAACCATATGTTCTGATCTTATGAAAACCCTTTAGTAAAAAAAAATTTACACTAATATAAAGGAATATGTCTCAACTTATTTTGCTTTAATAAAAACACTGGGTATTTTCCTTCAATACAAATCACTTGGGAAATTAAAATAATGTAGACATTTTTGCTCAAACTAACTAGTCACATCAAACATACTCACAAATTTACATAATTTAGAAAACAACATACAAGAGTGCATAATAAACTCTTACCAAACGCAAAACATATTTTTTGAGTTTTTAATCCAACAATTCCTGTTTCATATGTAGCATAATTTACCATGTAAATTGATAACACTTTCTCAACTATTTGTCTGACAAAAAATGTGATTTTTCCCCCTAAATAAAGGCAAAGTATTTAACACTTTCCCTAAAACACAATTTAGACTCTTATAATGATCCTGTCAGTGTGTATATTCTGTTTAACCAGCGAGTTTGTGTTTCCAGCAAATCAATAACATATTCATGAAGCACACAAGAGTGGAAAAAACATAAAAACAAAGAGACACCAATTACAGATGCTCTTCTCTTTCCGCACAGTTCTGAGAGACAAAGCTTTGGGCAAAGCACAGACCAACACGCAGAGCTTTGAGCCTGTAGCCTCAAACAGACCTGCTGGAAATGAGATAACCTGTGCTTTATCTGTATGTTGCCTCTGGAACATTCCCATAGAGTTTTGCAAAGGTGGATTATGTTTGAGTTTTTAGAATATAACCACTGTGACTCCAGAATCCAGACAAAACATTACATTTTTCTCTTTCTTTCTCCCCTCGCTGTGCTGCTCATTCTCCCATTCAGTCTACTGGTGGGTCAATCACCACTGTCACTTCAATGTTCACTGAGTTTCAACAGTTTGGTTTACAAGCACAAGTAAGAAATGTGACATACTTTGCCTTTAATTACATTTTGTCAGTGACATGACACCTCTAAGTGGGTAAATCCATTGTCTTTCTTATCGGTTGTCTTCAACAACGATGGTCCGTCTTGGATAAGTGTCTATGTCCACAAATATGTAACGAAATTCATACTTTCCAGTTTCAGGATTCTATAAAATGACAAAAAAAGTTATTGTTATTATTATTTATATTAATAAAACTGAATGAATTGTCTGCTTTAATGAAGCAGAAGCATTGTGAAGTGTAATACTGAAGCAATAAAATGACCTATGGAATGGAGCACACTACAATAGGAAACATTTGACAACTGACTCATTTTACTAGTATACGCTATAATGCATCTTTTTAATACATGTATTTCTATCAAATGTTCAGAGTGCACCAACCTCTTTTGACTCTGAATGTACAGTTCCTTTAAGGCCTGGCTCTGACCCTTCAATGTAGAACTTCAGTCTCATGTGCTTCAGTCCATCCTTCAGATACTCCAGATGACTATGGTGGGAAGAAAATTAAACACCTTAAACACAAATGGCTATGTTTATATGTCTGAGCTCTATGTATGATAAACTAATAAAATTAACTTTTTTTCCCTCATTGTATTGTTTGCTCACAGAAATACTGACATAACACATAAAAGCAAGTATCAACTACAAGTATAAAAAGAGCATTAGAAGACCAAAACATGCCACTTAATGCTTTTCACTCAATTTTTTTTGTTTATTCCTCAAGTTGGAAGATAAAAAAAATTCCCACCTGACTTGCTGCCTCCTTCCTCGACGGGTAGTCTCACCATAACACTTGATTGGTTCCCCAAATGCACCAATGACCTAAAATTGAAACATTAGTTAGTCCCGTTTTTGCAAGAGCTGGAAAGCTGCCAAACTGCAAATGATGAAGGACAAGTAAACAATACAAAGTATTACCATGTGTTGGAAGATGGTTTAACTAAAATGACTATATTTGGAATAAGAATGAAATAACAGTACCTCTGGGTGCAATTTGACTTTGTTGAAAGCTTTCCCATAGATTTTGTTTGGGCTTGAGGAGGAGAACAGCTCTTGGAACACTACATACAGTAGCCCACCTAAAATACACAGACCAAAACACATCATCACCTTGAGAAGACAACAGATATTTTTGTGGAGGCAACATCTTAAATCTTAATCCTGCACTGCAAAAATCAAAATCTGACCAAGTGCATTTTTCTCATTTCTAGTCAAAATATCTCATCACACTTAAAATAAGACATAATCACCTAAAGAGTAAC
>JAPQRP010000015.1:24174335-24193992 GCA_037367295.1 Apogon hyalosoma | reverse complement strand
TATCTATCTATCTATCTATCTATCTATCTATCTATCTATCTATCTATCTATCTATCTATCTATCTATCTATCCAATGCTGACTAATATATTCCCTGCCTGTGGCTCAACATCAGATCCACCAATACTGTCATATTGAAAATTTCCCACAGGCAATACTCCCTGTAATGGAAATCATGCTCCTTGGATTCTGCTTGCTTGCTGTTTAAACGGCCATAAAACTAAATGGAAACCTCTGACAGTACCTTTTCTGTGAATGGCATCGAATATCACTGGCAATAACCGTGGCCACTAAGCTTCCATCTCCCTTTAATGGCTAACACTAAAGACAAGACTGTTTTTATTTTGGAGTCTGTGCCACCGCCAGTAAACAGTGTCGTCAGATTAATAAAGCTAATCAGTTTCATACCGTAGGGAGGTAACGTTGCAATAGGCCAGCACATGTAATGTATATAAATAAAATGTAAGAATCTGCTTTTGAGTCATTCTTACGTTCTTGGTAGGTTGTGAAAAGGATGCGGAAGCGACTCTTGCGACTGGCCTCATCTGCCCACATACGGATGACGCCCAGCGTGGAAACCAGCATGATGTCATTGGCCACTGTAGAGCAGAACTTGCTTTTCAGGTCTTCCACTGAACTGAGGTAAGACAGGATGAGATAAGAATCCACATTTCATTATCAGGTAACATAGCAATTTGCTGTGCATCTCAGTAATCCACAGATCAGCCATAAGTGTTTAGAATATTTTAGGCATCACTAGGCATTTTCATTATCTGAAGATAAATTACATAGTATGGGAGTGCATTTTGTTAAAGTTAATGAATTTATTATAACACTATCTCAAAACATCACTTTTTTTTTTTTTTTTTTTTAAATCTTGATAAAATAAATTACTTTGAGATAGAAAAATAGATTCCTAACAATAAAGTTACGTTCTACAACAACATATTCTACTACACTTCACAGTTGTATGTGGTCTGGATCTGGTCAAACCATCAATATTTTGTGTTAATCAAGTCAGATTTAAAGGAAAAAACACCAAATTATCATCACAACAAGTACCAAATGGCCTCAAATTTACTGAAGAGCTTTTACCACTGTGGCCCTTTACATAATATCAGAAAAAAATAAGGAGAGTGAGATTGAAAATGTCAGAAAGTCACACCTGCCACCATCATACACCGCCACAAAATTACGCTTGCATTCGTTGGAATTGGCCATCTCATAGTCCAGAAAACGCAGGTAGATCTGTCCGATTCAAGGTGGCAGAGAGGAGGAAATGAGAAAGACAGAAAGAAGAAGTCAGGCAGAAATTCAGAAAATCTAAAAGAGGAAAGAGGTGAAGAAAACAAGAAAGAAGGATGAGAAGAAAGATTTCAGTTCCTATTATGGCATCTTACTCATTATCCCAGTGCCTGATTTAGCAGCTTTGTAATGAAATAAGACTGACAGACTGCTGCTTGTATAAAGTCATTACACACGCATATCAAATGAGGACTGAGACAGACAGAGTCTATTAGCTTTAGACTCATTATCCATATCTGTTGAGATAAAGCATTACACAAAACCTACAACCTTGTTAAATTTTAGGGGACCTTGGACTTCCCATCACCAGCTTTGGCTGCACTAGAGAGTAAATCCCACCCATTTAGTGCTCATTTCACATCCACAACTTTTCTTTGAAATTCAAAGACATAACTTGTCACCAATGAATTACAGACACAATCAAGTATTTCTGTCAAAGGTGTCCTTTCCATCCTCATAATCAGTAAATGTACTTATTATCTCCTTTTGTTAAGTGAAATGTCCACCTTGCGTTCCACCTTGAATCTTCACAACTGATTTTCTAGCTAAGTCCCATTTCCTGATGGCCCCGGCATCATTGTCTGTCACTCATTCATCAGGCCGAGATCGTCCAATCACTGCTATGGTTCTGGTCCGCTGCGCAGAGCACTCGCCATCATTACGGTTAATGAGTGAACCGCTCCCGAACTGTGACAGGGAGATGTGATGCTTTAAATGCTCAAAGACGAAAGCTACAGATGGAGCAGGATAATGGACCTTGCAATGTCAACTTGGCTTCAACAACATGACAAGTGAAAAAGATCCATGGGGGAAAACAAGCTGGCCAATTCCCCCAAGGTTTCATATTGGTGTCAGTAATCATCTGTCTAATAAGAGTTTGTCATATTCTGCCACTCTGCTGACTATGTTGGCTTTGTCACAAGAAGCAGCACTTTTTTCTTTTTTTTTGCCTGCCATGCTGCAACAGAAGAACTACTGCTCATGTCAGTTGAATCTGCAATACAAAGATGAATGCATGTATTAAAGTGCTGCCTATGGGAAGCCAGTGCCTTCTGAAAATGAATATGTCCCACAGAGGGAACATACTTGCATTGATGCCTAATTATTTAGAATGCTGACAGATTAAAAAGTATCTAAACATAATTTCTTGACAGATGTTACAAGGAAGATGTCCAATGTTGCATGACTTTTTCGTAATTGATCATTTGTGGCTGTAAACGGCTCATTTCCGTGCAGCTTTTTGCCAAACAAGTCCAATTTAATGTGTAAAAATTTATTAAATATATGCTTCTGCCAGAAATACTAGTAAGCATGTCATAAACTGGGTGACAAAAACACATTGATCCATGATGAAAACCGCAGAAACTGTGACAACCTTCAAGTAGCTTCTTAGATGTTCTCCACAATCACAAACATGCTTCGAAATACTTTGTATCTTTATTAAAATCCAATGAAATGTCTTCAAAATAGACCATTAATGTATTTCAGGCAGGTCAGAGTCATGCTTGATTAATGTCTGACTCTTAAAATAACATTACGTACCACTAAATACATCTGTAATTTCACGAATACATTTGTAACAATGTACTATTTGCTGTTTGAAGTTAGATGTATGTCACAGCATGTCAAAGTCATTCATGCATGGTGCATTAGCAGTACCTACTTTAGTGTTAGAGCAGCACAAGTGCTTTTTTTTGTACTTTTATCCCTGAAATTCTGACATAACATGCATAAGGACCATGCCTTAAAATATCTGACATCATATTTTGTGCTTGATATCAGTAAACCTCAGTTCAATTGTATTATTCAAGCCTCACGCGCAAAGATTTTGAGAGAGTGAGTGAGTTTGCAGCGAATTAAACGTTTTTTTGCAATGAGACTTATTTGCATAAAAGGAGCTGATTTTGCACCGAATGTTTGAACGTTCCGTAATTTACATGCATGCAAATAAAGGCACAACATTAGTGCTATGTGCTGGGTGGTGCAGTTTGCAGGAAAGTCCACCCTCTGCAGAATCAATGTGAATTACACACTGTATTTTCTCACTTTCACCAGTTCTGCACTTCTGCAATCCTTTTATGTATCTGTCCCTTTGACTTTATCATGTGCTTTTAACTGATTAAAGTATATAAGCTACGATCATTAAAGAAACAAAATCCCCCACCTTGACTTCTACCACAGTTGAGAATCTGGAGGGTGGGAGTTTTTAAAACATAACATCTGAAACTGACAGTTTATTTTTATTTTATATAAGAGATTTCAGAGCTGCTGTCTCAATCGTTATCTTAATACACTGTGATGTGTAACGTTCCCTGTCTTCCATCTACATCAGAGCTTAACATTTTATAATCTACAAAAGCAGCAATAACACAATTGAGAAGCTATAATTATTGCCGACCCATGATGATGCACTTTTACAGTAGGGTATGTTATATACTGTAGTTTTAACCACAAAGGAAAATAGTCAAAATTTAAGCTACAGTTGCTTCCTTCTTAAATCTGATAATAAATACATCTTGTACATGAGCTTTAATTACAGCTTTGTCCTCCATAAGTCCATCTTTCCAGATGACTGGGTGTGGTAATACCTCCCCTCAATATTAAGACAGAGGGGTTTTCCCCCCATCATCTCTGTATGCAAATCCAACACCTGTAGCATTTTTACCCCGCCCCCCAAAGGGGAGGCAAGGGGTAATGTTGTTGACTTAGTTTGTTTGTTAACACTCTAGCAGCAAAACTACTGGTTGAATTCATACCTAATTTGGTTTGTAGATTGTCAGTAACCCAGAATAGATATCTTTACATTTTGGGAATGGTAGGTCAAAGTTCAAATTTTTTAGGATTTTTTTTTATCTTTTTTTTTTTTTTTTTTCCCCATTTACTTATAATGGCCAACATTTCAAGTGTCTGTAGCAGCAAAACTATTGGTTGAATTCATACCAAATTTGGTTTATATATTGCCAGTGACCCAGAATAGATGCCCTAACATTCTGGGAAAAATAGGTCAAAGTTTCTATATTTTATGAATTTTGTTAAATCTTTTTTTTTTTCCCCCATTTACTTATAATAGGTGAAATTTCACATGTCTGTAGCAGCAAAACTATTGGTTGAATTCATACCAAATTGTGTTTATAGATTACAAATGATGCAGAATAGATGTGATTATATTTTGGGAAAAGTAGGTCAAAGTTCAAATTTTTGCTGAATTTTTAAAATCTTTTTCCTTCTCCTATTTACTTATAATGGGTGACATTTCACATGTCTATAAAAACATAAACTTTGTTTCAATTTACTTCAAACTTGGCGCATATATATAGAGGCAATTGATATGCTGATATCACCACACACAGACACGATGACGTTAGCTGGATCCATGCCAAAATAACCTACAGTGCAGGTGAGGGGTGGGGTTTGTTGCACCTGGCACCATTTGTTTTGTTTTGTTTTGTTTTGTTTTGTTTTTGGCGGAAGTGCTCAGTTTGGGGGCATTTTACTTTCTACAGATGCACTGATAAAAAATTCAGCTGTGTTGTCTTTCTGCACATGTGAACCATAAACCTTGGAATTTCTATGCAGTACAAGTACTGGACTTCTTTGTTATTTTGCAGAGGTGGGCAATACATTGAAAAAAAAAAACAAACTACAGCCTTATGGACCCTTTTATGTTGTAAAAGATGACAGCCTTATGGTCAAAAATGTATTGTTTTTATTGTATCATTCAGCCATAAATTCTTCATGCACACACACCAACAGATGCAAACTGTAAATAAAACATTTTGATCTTGCTTCTCTAATGCTTCTATTGGTAAAGCTTTCAAACAGGCCAATGATGGAGAAAAATAAGGTAGCACATTGCATCACAAAGCCAAATGATAGCAATGGATCAGATAGATACAATCACCAATTAGTAAGGCAAGAGATTGGCTCCAGCAGGAAAACAGGCTGCCTCTTCATCGATTCTGCTGTGCCCAATAATGATGTAGAATCCATCAATGACTCTGGAAGAATATGTTCTCACTGTTGCTAAAAGGTGCCTTTAACAGAATTCGTTCTCTTCTTTGCAATTAGAAAACTATGTCCATATTTGGGTCATTATCTTTGTGTCAGACAATCCGTGCAGGTGTGCTTAAACAGACAGGATGTAAAGGATGTCTAAGGAGAATGCAGTAGCTCTGGGTCAAATGAGACAAATAAGTTATTATTTGTGATCCTCTGCAAATAACCATTGTCAGATGAATTTTGGACAGCTATCCAAACAAAAATGCAATGAAGAAATCATATTCACAAAACAAACTGCAGTTAATAGACATGGTGTTTTGTAAAACTTAGTTATCAAACTTCTTTTTTTACTTTGACAATCATAATCCAGCTCTCCTTCTGGCATCCATTGCATCCTTATAAATGATGCTTTCACATAGGCTTATTATCAGCTAGCGTTTTAATGTTACCTTGGATGCCAGAATAAGTTGATATATAAGCTTATGAATATGGTTTAGGAACTTATTTCCGAAAAGTTGATTTTTAGGATAAACTGACATTAAAATAACATTGTGGTGTAAAGCAATCACATTACGGCATTAAGACTGGTGCAGTGCTGTCACTTCTGGCAACAACACATGGCCATTATTGCTTACTCAAACAATATGTCTTTCTATCTGTCCCCTCTTCCCCCTCCTGTCTTCCTTTTCTTTATACCTCTAGTTCTGTCCCTCTCTCTGCCATCTGCCTTCTTCGTCCTTAACGTCATCCTTATACATTTAGATCTTCGATAAAATGCATTATTAAGTAAATCTTTCCCTTATCCCCTCTTTTCCCATTTTTCCTCTTCCCCTGTCCCCTTCTCCTTGCCTCTCTCTCTAGAGTACTTCGGTGCAGTCTAATTAGAGCCTCCGGTATAGGATGTCATTATCTCTCTACTGTTTCTGGCACACTGGGTACAGTGCAGTACTGTATCAGCATAGGGAAATGAAAGCCCTGCCCAGTGCATGCACAACCTCATGTATGCACATATGTACACAGTGGTGGGGGGAGGATGGCATCCTCTGCACAGGCTCCACTGCAGTAACGTGCACGTATGTTTTAAAAAGACAGAGGAAGTGAGAAACCAAACGAGACAAAGAGAGATCCAGTAGGTTTTTTTTTTTTTTTTTTTTTTTTTTAATATTTTATGTCTGAATGTGAACAGTGCTGGTGAAGATTTAGGACTATGTGCAACTGAAGATAGATTTGTACTAAAATTTTTATTTTCTGCCTTGTCCATCAGTGCCAATGACTGTCAGCCTTTGGCCCATGACTTGTCTTGTGAGACACTCCTGCAGGGCAAAATATGACACTGATTCAGACCAAGTGAAATACATCATACTGCCAGGCTCACTCTCACTGTCAGTCTTTCATACACAAACACAGGCCTTGCCTCAAACACATAGGGATCCATACACATACAGTACATGCACACACACATACACCTAAAAATGACTTATAGTCTTCTTTGGTGCTTTAGCAATGGTCTTTTGGCTGACTTTCCACTTAGAGGGACTAAGGGATCAATGATGCTTTTTGACCGCAACATTCAACTAATGCTTATTTCTAAGTAACACTTAATGTACTGATCCATGAGTAGTGATTATGAGGCACTCTAGCCAGAATATGTGGTCTTGTAGTCCCTGTGGCCTTGCCACTTAAAGTGGTTATCTCTGAAGGCCATTTCTAAAAGGAAATAAGCTGGAAATATGTGATTCACAGATTATGTCACATCTGAGCTCAGCAGCTGATGTGGCCATGAATCACAGTCACCATTATCATCAGCCTTTCAGTTCATGAGCACATGTGTGGCACAGAAACTTATTTATTTATTTATTTAAATTTACAATTAAACCTTATCATAGTCCTCTTCAGCGAAGGAATACTTATTTTAGTACTTTTAACTTGAATGTGTTCCTGATGTGTAACGTATGATATAATGATGTAAAAACGATCACTATAGACGTAACAAAGGCAAAGGGTGACATCTTGTAACATTAAAAGTTGCTGAATTAGTGAAACAAATAATGACATGATTACGCTGACATTGCAGCTACCTTATCTCACTCCTGGGGGCATTAGGATAATGCACACATTCATACAAATTAACATCACTACTCAGAGGTGTCGCATCTCATAGAGAGCAATGCACTGCTCTTAGAATATATCAGATGCCAAAAGGGTTGGAAACCAGGTTTAATATTTAAAGGCAAAATATGTAACTTTTCCCTAAAACTACATATACATTCCTACAATGAAATCCCTGTTAATCATCACTTGTGACCCTTTGTCAATATGGTGTATGTATGGTGGTGTATTTACCTGCAGAGACCCTCTGCTTGTGTTTTCTATTCTCCTCTTGTTTTGGTGTGTTCAGGACATTTCTTGGCATTGACCCTTGGGCCATAAGCTTGTGCATCCAGATATTACGTGGGATGTTTTCTGAACAATTGTGTTTACTGAGTCAAGTTGGAAATGTTACATTGTTTACCTTATTTTAAGAGCCTTTCATGTGAACCATATTCACAGGGTGGCCATTTTCCTCTGATGCCATGCTCAAGATGGGAAACTCAAACACTGTTATTAAAAGCATTATTTGATATTGCTGCATTCTTGAATGTAGAAAATCTGATGAACTGCTATCACTTCAATAGATGCTCAAAATCCGAAGGGGTGTTTGATCATATTTCAAGTTAAAACAGTATATTTGATGTTCAATATTTATTACACAACAGTTACCGTATACATTCAACCACTTATTTGCACCTGTTAATGTTAGTGTTTTCTGCCTCTGACCATGTAATTGAAACAGTTTTGGACCTAATATAATTCATATGAACATTGCACAGATATATGTATATGTTAGCATAATGTTGCTTTGAATACCAGGACATATGATAAAAACACTTTCCCTGGAAAATAGAGGAGCATTGCAATTTGCAGTCCAATTTACTTCCAGGCTTAAATATTGTACATGCACTGATATTTCAGAATCGACTTTTGGTATCAGTAAAATTTGCAAGGAAATAGTTGAAGAGTAGCTGTTATCTAGAGGTGTAAAAAGTGTTATTTTACTTTGAAATAGGGTCTAATATTCATCACAATTTTTATTACCTATTGTCTTTTCAGTAGCTGAGCAGTTGAGAGCGTGTGACACAATATTTTATCAGATTCCCTGCATTTATTTAACTTGAACACAGCACTACGACATTATACTTTTGTGGACAATATGTGAGCTTCTAACCCTGAACGTGACATCAGAGGAATGTGAATATGGTCTGCTTCCATTGTGTAAAATATTCATCTGAAAAGCAACTGGCAACCAGAGCTTTCACTTTTGCTTTAGTTACAAATGCATCAAAAGTGTATCTTAACACAGTGAGTGAATTTACTGTATATTGTCACCTTCAACCAATGGCAATAACTGATGTCAGTATAATGCTTATAGGATGTTTTTATGTAGATGTTATATATATTATCATACATTCCTAAAAAGGTCTGGATAAACTCTTAAACTGATTTTATGAAGATCCTAAAGAAATAAACTGTGGGTCCTTTTTTCCCTTTACAATTACAGTATTATAAATGTGACCAACCCTTTTTAAATCTATAAAATGCAGCCTTGTAATACCTTCTGTCCTTGAATGAATTGTTCCAACCATAAAAGTCAAAGTGAAAACGTGGACTTCTTCCATTAAATCAAACCCAGCAAATGCATCCACATGTGGGCCAGCACCATTTCAGTAGAAGATTTACTGCCATAATGGACTGCACTGTGTCTGTGCGTGTATGATTATGCCATATAGACTCATATGAGAAGTTATAGCATTTGTAAAACATGGCCTTTTCCTGCACTGCTGCTCTACCCTCTTGAAACTTTTAATCCTGTGGCATTAATGCAGCACAGGTACAGCTAGAAGATAAGGAGGCATGCCTAGTGTGTGTTAGAGAGTGTATCATAAGTGTGTACGTGTGTGAGCATGTGTATGTATGTCTGTCTGTATTTGTATATGCGTGTGGGGAATGTGGCGAACACCGTCAGAGAAAACAAATACATGGTGTGGGAGGCCTCAGGGTCCAAATGCATAGCAATGCTATTCCATCAGGACTAAGGCTCACTCTCTCTGTCCGGTCTACCCCCACCCCCTCCCCGTCCCTCTCTCTTTTGCCTTATATCCCTTCATTCCTCTTGGCAACAGCTCGCTGATTAAAAAAAATGGGCCTGACCCCAAGTAAACCCTCCTGCCTATCTGTCTGACCCTTGCAGGGGAACAAGTCTACCCTCAACCACAAACACTTACACTGGGATACTGCTGACAGCTGCAGACAAACCCACTTGCAATATCAAAGCATCCTGATGCAACTCTCTGTCCCTGATCTTATTGCATGTGTGTGAGAAAGCTGAATAGAAACAGCAAATTAGTAAGAAAATATGCTCAATATCTGAAACTGAGAATATCAAAAGGAATGGTGATGAACACATGCAATATGTGTCAAATGAACAGGTCTTCCAGCATCAATTTTTCTTGGTTTGTTTCCTGTCATTAACTGCACTCTGCTGTCACCTAGCTCACCCAGTTGACGTGAACATTTCATTTCCTCTTTATTTTACATGACATTTCCGAATGCAACTTTAAATCTAATTCACAGTTGGAGGGAAACGTAGCTTATGTCACTAACCTTAGAGCGAGGCGGAGCACGGATGTACCATTTACAGTCGACGGCCTCCGCTGCGCCAGCCTTCCCATCTCTTGTGATCTGATGAGACTCAACGATACCTTCTGGACCAACCATGTCATACTGACATGCTGAAACACACACACATGCATGAACACACCCAAACACACACACATATACACACATGTGTGGTTCAAGCAACACATGAACTCACAAAGTAACACCAGCACACACATGCATTAGACAAATATAGAACACAAACAATATATAAAACTGGGGAAACACTGTAAAATAGGTTTTAGTAAGACAGAGGACAGAAAGAAGGTGAAAGGGATTGAGACCAGGAAGATAAGAGAGAAAGGCAGAAAGGGAGAGAGAAGGAGTATACCTACAGGGCAGAGGTGGAGGGACTCCCAAGTCTGCAAAATCTGGATCTGAGAAGAGAACAGAAGAGGGGTAGGGGAAAATAGGGGCATTCATTTTTAATGCATGATTACAAAACTCAGAGCGTCTCCCAGAGCCAAAAACAACCAGGTGTATCAGTGCACACAGGAACTTCCTGCAAACAAAACTACAAACTGGTGCCCTTATTAATTATTTCAGCCACTGTCTTCATGTTAGATGAGGTAAGATGCTGGCTGTTATTTATCATGTTAAGGTGAAAATGAGCTCTTTTTAAGAAATTATTTGTTTTAACTTCTATTTCACCCTGTCTTACAGTTTTTACAGAAAAAAATATGACGTGAAATCGTCGATTTTAAAATGATTTAAATAGAGAATAAAATAAATTTAAATAGGAATGAATGTAAATGAAGAAAATATGTTCATCCTAGCATTATACTGCATAAAATCTGCATAAACTACCCAGAAAAGAGCTACTAGTTAAAATCTAAAACACATTTCCAAACAATTAAGTTTTCACTAGTAAATTTAGAGGATCAGTATCAAGTTGTTATGAAGAAAATTTTCTTCTGACACTTCAATCAGCATCCAAATCAAAACTATTAAGTTGTATTCTACAGCACATCAGACCATATTTTTTTCTTCCAATCATAACTTGTAAAAAAAAAAAAAAAAAAAAAAAGAGAGTAGAGACAAATACACTTAACTGTGAAAACCAGTTGCACTGTTGTGTCTCTGTTCACTCACACTAGCGACAAGGTCCCAGAGACAATACTAGTGTGTAAAGAGTAAAATCTCCTTCTCGCTCACCACACACTTTATGTTTAGGTCTTATCTTTGTTCCATTTTGCAGCATCAGAACAAAACAAAAGTACAGCTTAACAGAGATAAATGGAAGTGCAGAAACATAAAAAATGTCCTTAACAAAGGTTTTAGAAAATTATAGTAGACCTTTGGGAAGTGTTATGCTAAGCTTTAACAAACTTTTACACACTGAAAGTAAAAACAAATGGAGCCAAGCTGGGGTAATACATTTTGCCAGCTGAAGATAAGGAAAGCTTCTCCTAAAGTTTTGAAAGTCAGCTTGAAGTGAAAGGTTTTTAACATTTTTTTCTGTATAATGTTGCAATAAATTACATCAACAACCCCAGCCTCACTGAGATGCGTTACCTCATCTTGCCAGTGCAACATCATAGCCTTTTCTTCATCCCCAAAGATTCAGTATCACTCTTCTGATGACTACACAGAAGACAGAAATTGACTCCTGAACAATTTCCACCTGTCTTTTACCTGCCTGTCGCGCACGTACATGTGTTTCACCCAACTGATTATAGCAGAATTTCCGATGTAGCGTCTTTTAAAATATAAATAACTTTGAACTTGATGAAAATTGGAATTCGCTTTCACAATACCATAGGAAACGACCGCATTATGATGAGCCTTTTTTGTCACTTATTTAAATCTTTTTTTCAAATAGTTGCATTGTTGAATAGTTCCTTCTCAGTTTTCTCAACTATCAAGTCGTTGGACTTTATCTGAGCAACCATTTCACTATAATGGCACCATGAAGTAAAACCTTCACTGCATTAAATATGATAAAGCTGATCCTTTTTTATTCCAACCATCAGAACAGTTGTGCTTTCAAAGATACGCTGTTAGCTGTGAGCTCTGGGCTGCATTCTTTTGAGGACACAGCCTACGGAAATGGGAAATACAAAAAAGGCTTCACATTAAATCTGATTGTTCCTTGCCAAATCGAGACATGGCTACTACTGACTGAGCTCAGTGTGGAAAATGAGGGCTGATTGCACAGCATGAACACCTTTTCTAAATGTCACAGTTTTTTTGTCTGTGTGTATGCCCTAATTTTTATGTCTAGACATGAGTCAGAGCTTCAGTGTTTAAACCGGACATGAGGAGCATTCCCATACCTGGCAACACTACATGCCTGATGATAGGAAATCAGAAGGGGAAAAAAACTGAGTGGAACAGTGGATGAACATTCAGCATGTGTGATGATGACACTGGTTGGATAAAACCTATAATCAAAGGAGAGAGATTCTTGGATGTATTCCAGCGGCATTCAGGTGGGGATTCAGAATAAGTGAACCTCACCTCATGCTGAAAAGAAGAAGTGGCTTTTGAATAGCTGTGTTAATATCTAGCAAGGCCGCAGTGCAAATCTTCTCTCTCCTCTGTGCTTTCAGTACCAAATGGGACAAAGTAAAGCATTCAGGTGAACACAAATCTGGCCAGAAGAGGTGCTTTGAGCGTACTTGTGGGTTTCTCCAGAGACTTTTACTGTTTCTCTCCTGATTAATTGTTGCTTTCAACCAAGGCTCAAATGAGCCGATCTATAAAAAGCTGAATAGGGAATACCGTGTAATTTAAAAACACAAGTGGTTCCTCTTTCCTTGGACAGATACGTGGTGGTGAACATGGACAACATTTTTTGTCTGTTGGGAAAAGGAGTACTTTGTTTACAGAGTTCAAACAAATCCACCCACATTATCAACACACTGTGATCACTTCTCCATCTGGAGAGGTTGACAAAGGCATATACACTCAGCACAGAAATGTTGCATTTGTTTTTTGCTTCCAAGAACCTAACGTAAGTATTTGCTGTAATTACTTAACTTTTTTCAGACAAAAATAAATCAAAGTAATCCATTTGCTTTCTTTTTACAGACATAGGAAATATTGATCACACTAGATGACTAATGTGGGTGTCACTCCTGAGTTCTTTTTTTATAAATTTGTTACTGTATATAAAATAGAGAAAGCACATACTGTAAGCTGCTGTCACTATCGTTAAAAAAAAGGTTTCAACTTTAGCCTCATTTACTCAGATATAACAGGAGTTTCTTCTCACCAGTACAAGACTACACAGAAGTGCATTTTCTAAAATGTCCAGACAGTCCCTCTTAGCCTGTTGATAAGTACCACATGAAATGTGTTGTTACATTTTGCAGGATGTTTGGATGTGTACATCAGGCAGGTAGATGGGCAGGGAGGCAGACAGGCATGAAGGATGAGAAAATCAAAGTGGAGGACAGTTAATGAAACAGTGACCTTCAGGTCATCTGAGCTGGTTGCACCAGAGATTTATTATTGGGCTTTGGCATCACTTAACCCAGTACAATCAGAAGGCCAAGCAGCCTCACAGGAATACATACATGTTTGCTGGCACACACGAACACAAACACATGTACACATCCACACACCTTTGATAAAGGCTACACTTAACATGGCAACAAAGGTCCAAGTAAGAGGCTGCTCTGCCTATAAATGCATCACGTGCGACCCTTGACCTTTTTACAATGTGGCTCTTGAATTTCAATCAGGAAGCTTCCATTTCTTCCAACATCAATCACCTCCTCTCCTTCTCTGCCCTTCTTGATAAATCGATCCAATCAATTACACAGATTGATAAAATGATTGATGAAATAAATAAAGTACATGCACTTTCCAGTACCACGAGATTTAAACCTATTATTACTAAGCTGGTGCACCCAATTTAGTCACATTATTCATTGGACCTCAAACCTCAATTGTACCACAGATAATAAATGGAATTTACTGTGCAAACACACCATAGTAAGCACTGATAGAAATTTCATTGCGGCACATTCTATCCTTGCATCTATAATATGTGTGTTCGTCTCTGCCATTGTATCCATGCTGCAGCGTCACTATGGTGCTATCTTTCTCCTCTGCATTGTATAAATGCCTTTGCCTGAGTGAACTGAATTCAGAGCACATCCACACATGGCCACACCCTCTCCTCTCTTCATAAAGCTTGCCTAAGAGTGTAATCTTCTGGGGCTTACTGTATTTACCCTTTGCAACACAGAAAAAGCTCACTTTAAAGCCAGAGACTTCATGTTACCCTCCAGCAACATTTAGATACACACACAATATCATGCTATTGGAGGAGCATAAAACACTACACATGTTCTTGCAGTTGCCATCTGTCTATTAATGCATTGCAGGTGTACAGGTAGATTCACAGAAAAAAAATGAATTTACAGAAGCTATGCACAAACGCCCCCAAGAAGTAAACACAAGCAGCTTGCAAATGCCAGCTCAAATTTGCTTGTCACATTTCTTCAAAAATGTGTTTGTAATGCTAGCAGTGCGGCAAAGGTGATTTAGTTTGGCAGCCAGACACAAAAATATTCATTACAATTTTGTTGTAGCAAAAATTTCCAAAACAAATCATGAGTAGACCCTGATTAGTCCAGTGTGGCTCAGTAGCGAGAAATGTCCTTTATTGAAAAACCACAACCATGCACACGAATGAAACAGAGCATTGCAGAACTGTCAGAAGATGTAAATTTCTAATAACTGTACAATCCCATAAGTGTTGTGTTCCTCTTTTTAATACAGACTTGTAAAATGATGTGTTGTTACAACCCTCAACACAATGTATTATTAATGCAATATAATATGTCTCATTTGAAATTGAACATTAGGTTTCATTGCATCACATTTTTTTCAGTATAAGTTGCTCAGCCTTATATATGTAAAACATTATATGGAAGCAACTCATGGTTATTAGTGAGTGGCAATATTCCAGGAATAAAAGGACCCAAACATGCAGAGTGTACACACGCACACAAGGAGTCCACACACAAAAACTCAATTTCCCAGTGGCCTCATTTCCTCTCAGCTTCTCAGCAGTGACATTTAAATAAGCATCTGATTAATAATCTCTGCTAAAGTGGTTGATCAAGCTAATGAATGGCTGCCATTAATCACACCAGGCACAGCTGTGGATGGAGTTTGAGAGACAGGCAGAGAAAGAAAGAGAGAGATTGGGAAGGAAGATGGAGAGAGAGGGGAAGAAAAGAGGTGCTCTTCAGTTTAATTACCTCCAACCCCTCCAATTGCAACTAAAGAACAGTTTTGGCAGAGGTGAATGTCCCTGTCATACTTTTCAGAGTTTCTTCTACTCACTGCTGATCTGCTGTTTTCTATTCGAGCGCTTCATTCAGAGCCCACTTCCCAAAACACTTACACATATGCCATACATCTAGTGTGTTCAAAAACATTGCCTGGGGAAACAAAAGGTCATTGTGAAAAGAGCTTTCAATCAAACGGTGTCGTAAAGATTAACTATATAGCTAACACCCGTTCTGACAGCGCTTTGTTGACCTCGCGGATGACAGCACAAGCATACAGGGCAATGCCTGTGAAAAGAGGAGGCCACAGGATCTGCTGGGGGCTGATAGGATTCACCACACCCTGGGTGTTATGGCCAGTGAGCTGGGTCTGTGCCCTGAACAGCGATTAGCAACGATTTGTACCCCAATGCCATGCCACAGGCAATACCAACAACACATCAACAATCCTGCTGAGAACTGTACTAAACTAGTTATAGAGGAAACAATAGAGACAGGAGTGCATGCTTATGATGCACAAAGCAACACCAGCCACATTTTCCCCCTAATACATGAGTGGAAGCTTAACTCACTCTGTTTCATATTAAAGCAGGCATGAATAAAGTCTGTCCTTGACCTGTATTTGTATCAAAGAACCACAAAAAATATCACAGTAAATGCAAATATGGGCTTCTCCTTATGGTTAAATGGATGAAGCTGCAGAACCAGTATGTTCCATTGCAGATGTTCAGTCAGAAAGTATCCATCTAAAGAGGTGTGATCATCTATCAAAGCTCAGTGAATGGACTGCCACTGCATTTCCGAAGCATATAGATTACAAAACCTGTGTGATTTCTGCCCTTGTACGTGAAATACTGCTTCATGTGATACAATATTGATCACCATAAGGGAACAACTATAGAAATGCTGTCAAAGCCATAAGGATTGGGTGTCCTGCTCAAGTACATCAAGGACATAAGGATGGCATTAGCATGGCAAAACCTGATCACTCAGGTCTCTAACCAGGGTCATATGATTAATTTATGATTTTTAACTGTGTAATTTTTCTTCATTGTAAAACACACAACCTAAATTTGGAGGAAAATACACTTAATATTGTTTAATTTGCTTAGTTTCTTAATTAACTTTGATTTTATTGACTTACAGGTCATTTGTCTTTCCAGCCTATTGAGCATATCGAAGGAAAAAAACGGTTATCTATTAAGCTGCTCACTACCTGGGTCATTCATTACTCTGATCACATATCCATATGTATATTTTGCCTCTGTCCAGTTGAGCTGTTAAAGTTAACACAGCTGCAGTAGTGATCTTTGTTAACATTGCATCCAACTATACACTCACAGAATATACGCCACATCGAATAAAAGTGTCCATCAAATGGTAAAAGGTTTTTGCTTTGAGAGGACAGTAGGGGATTTGGCTGCCAGGATGGAGTTTCACTTCATTTTGCACCTTTATTCACAGTGATGGATTTGTGAAATCTGTTTATGGCTGTGTATCAGCGTGCCCATGTGTGCATGTGTTTCTCCATCTATTCCATTGATCAAGCTGTTAACTGCTATCCTCCTTTCCTCCTGTTTTCCTCCCATAATGCCCCTGAGAAACAATGACAAGGACACAAAGCTGCTACTGAAACAATGCAACTCCAGCACCTTGCAAACAATATGTCCCATCCTATGCGTGCGTTTGTCTAGAGTTTATGTCGCCACACAGTGTCATACTGGATCTGTGGCAATTTCCACAGGCAAATTAGAGTAAATGACTAAGCAGTGGAGAATGTATGTTTTAGTTGTAAGGGTTTGTGTGACTGTGTATTCCTGAAAAGTCTCATGCATGTGTGTTTTGTCGGTGTGTAAGATTTGCTGATGGCTCAAGCAGGAATTCATTCCTGATGGAGCAGTTAGTTGTCCCTAGGCATCACAGGTGTTTCTATCTAAGTGATGCCCCAATGACAGACACATTCCATCCAGGTTCCATTTGGGCAACCATGCAATAAATCAACACAACATCGCCACTCTGCCACTCATTACTGCACACAGAGTGTCTGAGAGGCAAAGAGAGAGAGATACAGTGACATAAAGGGACAGAGCGAGGATACTTCTGCTGATCTGCAAACAATGCCCCCCCAAGAAAGGTAATTTGAGAGTCTGATTGCTTTCTTGAGATAGTGTTTCATTTCACTGTCATGGAATTATGAGAGGTACCAGGCTACTGTTTCAATTTTCACTGCTGCTCTGCATCTGTTCAGAGGGCCCAGGGGGGAATCAGTGGCTCACAGACTTTTCTATGCCAACACCAGGCTACAATTTGACCCAAAGGGGTGATAAACTGCAGCCAAACACACTTTAGCAAGTAGCCAATACAAACACAAGTGGGTTTAATACGGGAATGCAGAAAAATATTTGCCATCCTATTGGCAACAAGAGCTATGATATGTATTTTAAAGGTGAAATTGTTGCAAGAGTAGTCCTAAATTTATTCTGAAATAGAGGAAAAAATAGTGGTGGGGAAATATGTGAAAATATAGAAAAACAATGTAGAAACTGTAGAATGTTCAGAGGAAAGAAAATAATGAAGGTGTAGATTGTAATTTTAGCTGGAAAGATGCACAGTTTCTACTTTCTGATTTAAAAAAAAATGTCTGATAAACTGGAAAACAGTGTAATAAGACTTACGGCTGCATTACATGTATTAGAATATCCATGGAGCTGTGTGGCACAACAAGAACTCTAAAGGAAAATGGTCATTACAAGCAGAGCAAGCAAAAGGTGTGGTAAAAAATCAGAAGTGTTACCAATATTTTATAGAATTCGTTTTCATTGTGCTCTCAATCTTTTATTGTTGTTGTTGTAGTACAGTACTTTGATCCAAAGCACTATAGAAATAATACATTTATAGAAATAAATGTATTATTATTATTATTATTATTATTATGTTTTCTTTTCGGACATTGAGTATTATGGAAGAGTCACAGTGAAATTGTTGTACCTTTGTGCGATATTCGTTTTCTTTGTTGGTTTATTTATTTCCATATATTGGAGTGTCCTTGTGGATCTGAAATTTCTTTTACCTACTTATGTTTGAAATGAAGTCTACGTCTATGCGTAATTTGACTATGAAATGGACAGAGTTTATTTTTGATATGTGTAATATTTTTTGCATTTTATGCAGGATTGTTTAGAATTTATTTTGACTTGTGTGAGATTTGTTAAGGTACTTTGAAGAACTGACATGGGAGTTTGTGATCAGTAGTAAAAAGATGGGGTAAGGGGGCAGAAGTATATAAGTTGTACTTCATCCCGCTCATTTTTAGATGGGGTTGTTTTTGCATTTTTTTCCTTGTTTTTTTTTTTTTTTTTACATTCGAAAAAAAAAAAAAATCTGTCAATCATTCAGGCTCCCTTAGAAAAGAAGTAGCACATTTACAGAATAACATGACATCTGACATTAAGCATATGAGGCAAGACAGCAAATCCTATCTAGAATCAAAACTGACATTTAAAGTTGGACAATTTAATTAGACACTGGCTTTAACAAATGTTGTAACCATCCAATTTCACTTCAATTACATTGCTATAGGTATTTTGCACAAGCGCCAAAGAAATGTTGAGTGTCAAAAATCAAGTAATCACTGACAGCAGGAGTAGAATTAATTTACATTTAAAATATGAAACATTTTTCTGGTAAAGTGCTTCTGCTAATGTTGAACGCAGGTCAAAGTTGAATGGAGAGAAGGTGAGGAACGGACTACGAGAATTATGTTGTATATGTATTAGACATTGATTGTTATTTACAGATCTAGTCCATAACAAAATTAGAAAAGACTTGAAAAATGACATGAAGTAAATGTAACTGTACATCTTATACATCTCCTTGGCATTTGTTGGATTTATGTTTGAGTGTATGTCAAAAAATCAGATCCAAAAAAAAAAGAACATTTTTCCTCTCAACTGTAGCACTGACAGAGTTTTGTCATTTTTATGGTTATTATTTGTGAAATTTGTGAATGGAGTACTTGTTGGAACAATCAGATGATTTGGAGAGTGTTGTATTGCATTGTGGGAAATGTATGGTTTTGTGCTTTGGGAGCTTTGCTAATACACGGTCCATTAGATTATGAATTAGATTACATTTGTTCTGAATCTTACTGGACTGCTTTTATGTGTTTCGTGAACTCACAGTACATTAAATGATCAAACATGCACAATCCAAACTGGGTTAAAAATGTCTCCTGAGCTTCTGCCCTGCATGTTAAACGCTTATACAGTTGTGCTCATAAGTTTACATACCCTAGTTCTTCATCCTCTGTATTGGCCCCGCCCCTTTAACATCAATGACAGATGTTAGTCT
>JAPQRP010000015.1:24158138-24174235 GCA_037367295.1 Apogon hyalosoma | reverse complement strand
CTTTTGTGGTAGTTGTGGATCAGACACTTTATTTTCTCAGATGCTAAAGCTGCCCATTCTTCTTGGAAAAACACCTTCAGCTCCTTTCAGATTTGGGGTTTTCTTCATGAACTGCATGTTTGACTCCTTCCCAAAGTAGCTCAATGATACTGAGGTCAGCAGACTGAGATGGACACTCCCTCACCTTCACTTTTTTCTGCTGTTCCAATGACAGGTCGACTTGGCCTTATGTTCTGGGTCATTGTCACGTTGGAACATCCAAGACCGTCCTATGTGCATTCAGTCAGGGTATGTAAACTTATGAGCACAACTGTACATCCTTGTTCAGATACATCCTGAATGTCTTCTTGCTAACAGGTGTAGAACCTTCTCTACATCAACAAGTTGTTATTTTCTTTTATCACCATTACAGATGCAACTCACGCCAAAATGCCGGCATTTGTGATAAGTAACAGATTAAGTGAGCATAAGAAAGGAAGTGAACCAGCACAACCCTGACACACACAAACCCACAAGCTTCGATCTTCTGTCACCTTTGCTTGACCTGTGTTTCTACACACATATACTGTACGGATACTACATCGCAGATTAATCAGATGCTAAATTGGCCGAATCAGAAAGGAAATAATAACTCTCTCCATTGATCCCAGGGGATTATCCTTACAGGACTGGTGAAGCAGCAGATGAATGGGGACACATAAGTTCATGGCTTACCCTCTTGTACATTTATTCTACTATAATATTTGATAAAAATGAACTAGACTAATGACACTGCTTTCTTATGCATGGCATTGTTACATAATCGCTACTTCATATACTGCAAAATAGTTTTGATCAGTATAAATTGGATTTGGTTGGATTCATTTCTTCTTATCTAGACAATCATAAGCTCATAAAAGTAATATGCAGAACTTGGTGTTCCAGGACTGAACTATGCGCTATTGTCTTTCCTCCTCTCTTTCACGCTTACTGACTTTCTCTATGCAGTCTATTTCCAAAAGACTGCTAAATTTAGCCAACCAATCCTGATTGCACATTAAGGCCATAAGAGGCAGACAATATTTACACCAGTCAGCACATTATTCTTGGAGCGACTACTCGGCAGGGTGACTGGCAGTCGGCTGCCAATTCTGGTATCACTTACCGGAACATTCATTTCATTGCATGTTATTTAGAGAAAGAGAATTTTTACTTTGTGTACATCAAGATTATGCTACTTCTCCCAAAATGTCACATTAAGTATGAAATTGCATAAAATTGCCAGGTAAATAATCACTCTGAGTGGTTGAACATAATGATGGCGAATATCCAGGCTGAGTGCTTTCCTTGCAGCATAGCATATTTCCAAGCCATGGCTATTAGATCCAAATAACTAAATGCAATCAACAGAAAAATAGAGAGGAAGAGCTGTTGAAGGAGAGCAGGGTGATACTGTAGTCACATACTAATAGAAATTAAATTTCTATCTACACACAGAAAACTGCATTTACACCCGCCACCTCAGGTTTTGCTGTTCCAGACAACTCCCAGCAGAGCACACTAGGAGGTAATGGAGGGTGACCACGGAGTTTAACTTCATTTGCTATTTGAGAACAATGAAACAGCCAAAATACTTGAACAATGACCTGAAGTTGGGCTTGATTTAGAGATCTACACACATACGCATTTCAGTAATTATATCCTCAAGTACAATTTTAACAATATCATGCCTCAGCTTCTCATTTACACACGTGTATTACAACTTACAGATTGCAGTAGATCTACAAATAAACAAAACATCTCACAACAGGCACAATATTGCTAAAATTCACTCATTTTTCTTAACAAATTTCAAGTTGTATTTGATTGTTTAGATTATTCGCATTTTTTTGTGATAGGACAGTTTGTAAATATAAACATTGTCATTATGTAATTGTATTGAAAATGTTGGACTTGTCATTATTGACCCACAAAGACCCGACGCTACTTTTGTGTCATTTCCCAAGTGAAAGCTGAATGCTGAAATGCCCAAAATCAAGCCGAAATGCTGAAGTTGGGGTTGATTTAGACATCTACACCCATCTGTATTTCAATAATTATATCCCCTTCTTACCTCTGCCTTTAAAACATTTATGTGTGAACATGTTCATTTTGTAAAACATAGTTTAAATTTTGTTTTTCTTTATATGTAAAAAGCAAAAAGCATCACTCCTCCATGTACCAATTGCACTTCAATCTTAATTAGAAAACTTGCGTTAAAATGTTCAGAATTTCAGATTGTTCACTCAACTGTCACTTGACTATTATAGGGAAAGGTCACTACAGCAGCTTCATATTGCTTTAATTGCCTTTCTCATGGAAGGAAATAATAAAAAAAAAAAAGAGGGATGTTGTCAGCAACCTCTAGTGTGTGTGTAAAAAGAAGTTCATAACTCACACTCATACTGGAGTAGAAAGGATCCAAATGTTTGCGAGTATATCGATTTCTGTGGAAAGAGCTCAGCGATTCTGTAATTTAACAATCATGATTACTCCTGGTTACTCACTTTCATCTACATGGCAATCTGACTTATAAACGGCACTGGAGGCCACTAATCAATAACACCGTATTGAGATTTCAGCAGAACATCACAGGCAGTGCACACACAGATATTCACATAGATAGCATAGCTAACACCCATGGTCATGATGATTAAGGTTTTTATGCAAAAGATGATTGCATGATGAGTACCTAAGTTGTTTTAAAGGTTATTTAAATTATAAAATGTATTAAAATTGTAGCTGCGACCCAGGATGGGGGGTACACTGCTGTGTTCATTAAATCCAGATACTCACAATAGAAAAATCCCATTAGATTTACTCTCTACAATTAAACATCCTGAACCCCTCTATTTTTTTTTAACTGATACAAACTGGTTTGCAATCATAAATATACTTGCAGTCACCTCCTGACACTTGATTAAGTCCCTTTTGGCACAGCAACAAATAGCGGCATGCACTGTGAGCTACTGATAGGTAATCAACTGACACCCTCCCCCACTGCTGTGTCCATCTTTTCTCCTCACCCTCTAGTCTCGTCACCATCACGCTATATGGGAATGATACTTGAGCGTCAAACAATAAATTATATCACACCCTTATCCCAACAGAAGACTGATCGCTGTCAGCACTGACACATTTCATTGAGGGGTCTGTGAGATATGAGTTTACGATAGTGTTGTGGTCAATGAAAGTGCAGGCAAGAGATCCTGGAGGAAGAGTTCATACAGGGCTGTGCATTTATCTACTGTACGTGCACATGGATGTGTCATTGTGATTCATACGCTGTACCATGTGCTTCATATAAGTACATGTGTGCATGCATTACAACCCCCATCCAATTATATGGTTGCATGTGAACATCCAAGATTCGCATGCATGCTCAGCTTTGTGGGTCCAGATGTTCTATTTTGTTGTACTGCGTGCTGTCATTACCTTTATGACTGCTCTGACATGCTCCCATATGGACGCATCTTTAGTGACAGGCTCATCATTTCAGTCAGGGATAGCCTCTGAAATGCCCTCTAACAAGACTGGACCACTGCCAAAGACTGTACTGAGACCACTGATGGACAACCACATCATCTATATTAGACATAGTCATATTTATAATCTAATAAATTCCCTTGAAAGCAAAAACATAAGGTTCTGCTTTAAACCTGACAAAATACCTTCACACAAAGGTGTAGATTTCAGGGGGGAGGGGTGGGACATGCTCCCAATATTTAGTCACACTGCATCTGTATCCCCAAATCAGAACATGAAACAAACAGAGGACTTTTATTTTGAAAAATGCTATAACACTACTAAGTATTTCCATAGATACTGGCATAACAGCAGGAAGTACCAGGCTTTTATTTAGAGAAGGCTTGTGTTATTTCTAATTTCCCATGGTTAATAAGTAGAGATACTCATATTTAGAATGAAAAGCTTGTGGTGATTCGCTACCATTTGCAATATTGTAATATTGTATCTACAAATGCAACACTTCCTTTTCCCATTTCAAAATTCAAGCCCCCTAGTGTCTCCATGGATAGAAACAATTCATTGCTTAACAGAACTTTTATTGTGTAAACATTCACTTCAACTAAAGACAGTTTCTACAAAAATATTAGACATACACCTGCTGTATCTGAAATTGTACAATAACACTTAAGATGTGGTGAGCATGCGGAGGGGCGAGATATAGTATTTGTGCTTTCAAATATAAAAAAAAAATAAATAAATGTATCATTAGATTATTTAATATAAAGAGTTCTGAGGCCAATGCCAATGTATTGAATGTACTGACAACTTTTAGAGTCAAATAATGTCCCAGTGTTATAAAAGCTAGAAGTACTGTTGTTGTTTTCCCCCACTGAACACAGCTGTAAATAAAAAGAATATAGAGTGATGCTACAATTGCAGCATTTCCTCTACAAGGGTGAGTTTGATTATAAGGTTTATGAAGGTATACAGTTATTATGTGACGTTATTAGCTTGTCTAAGTTGTTGTTTGGATGATTCCATCAGATCTTTGGTGCAGCTATTGACAACACAAACCGTACAGAAAACGGAGGTGATTTGTGTAATTACACTTTTCTTTTTTCTTTTGTTCAGACAAGGTGATTCGTGGTTTCATTGTGGCTATTTTCTGTCTAAAATCAGAGCCAAGCTAACAGAGCTATAATGTAAACTATCAGCTGATGCAGTACATAGAGAATATAAGACATAGCGTTACTTTGAATATATAGCAATATGATCAGCTATTATTTTTTTAGCTCAAAGGTGAAAACGTGATAACACCATTATACAGATGTGTGTAAACAATGAGGTTTATACTTTATTCAGTGTGTGATGCAGTCTGTGGATACAGAGCATTGATTCACTGGTGGTTTTAGTCCTAAGTGTGTTCTGGTATATGACTTCATCCTGTTGTTGAGAGTTTGGAGAATCAATACAACATATAAACACTTTAAGAACAGCTGAACAAAACTGTTGAATGTGTTAAATTAAACTTGTACATAGTGATGAACAGACACTACAAGTTTATTCCAGTTAGTGAGTAACAGCTACAGCTGTAGAATGCTTTAAACTCAGTCTCAAAATATGTAAGTGGCCTCAGGTTAGACCTCTTTCAACATGCTGCTTGTTGGCACTGAATTAATAAAACTACATTCACAGATGCTTATGTAGTTGTGCTTTAGACATTCTGAGGGCTGTTGGAGTACAGGAGAATACATATTTGACTGTGACACAGAATACCTGAAAGCACTGTTTCTGAATTTGTGTTTTCTTTAACATAAACCAAAACATTTCCAACATAAACCAGTGGCACAAACTGGTTAATAAAATTCACCAGAATGCAGGAACCAACCATTTATATCATATTTTTCTTGGTGTACTGTTAGGATGTGCAATCTTTTGTCATGATAGGGACTGTGCATTTGATACAGTGTGAAGTTGAAATATATGATCTGATACAAAAGGGTTGGAAAAGCATGTCGGCTTAAGCGCTAAAGCTGAGGGATATAGCTTATGTCTGACCTAAACCAGAGCAGCATGATGTAGAGGCCCCTTTTTTCTGTAGGACAGCACTGATCGTATTCAGTGAAAGATTAATGGTGACTGTGGCTTTTCAAAACCAAGCACCCAGTAGTTCAAGTATTGTCCCCTTCTTCTGATATTCTTAGTCCAAGCAGGAGTAGAACAGTCAAGATGAATCTATAATCAGTCGGTACCGATGGGATCTATGGGAGACTGCCCTTGAGGGCTAATCTATATGTGTCCCTAGTGCTTATGATGTCCATGAAATGTAGCCCTGCCTGGTCTAGACACTCAGGAGGATTCAAGAGCTTAGGCGTAAAGGGAAAAAGGTGGAATGGTTGAATTTTAACTCCGCTTTTCTTGGACATTATTCAGATTCTCGCTCTTTTTTTTATCTTACTTCTTTTCTTCCTGCCTCTCTACAATTTCCATCGAAAGCCTCTAAGTAGCCCCCTGGTAGACCACTAAAATAGTCACTTCTACTAGAGGACAGAAACATATTCCAGTGGTTTTCAATACAATAGTCTTTTTGGCCAGATATATATTGCAGGTTATTGATAGAATGGCCATTATAGCTGCAATATGCATTTTTTTTTACATCAATGCGAGTGGTGATTGAAAGCTGTGGTGATCAATTGCTGTCTAAAGTCTGTCAAACATATCTTTATTGTGCAAAGTCATTAAAAAAGTAGCATAACAGCTCTCTTCACCATATTTGCCTTTGCCTTCTATAGGGGCAAGAAACAGAACTGCATCCTCCAATCTACAGTTAAGGACAGAGTTGCAGCAGTAGGGGTGAGTAATTCTGTTTTTTTTTTTTTTAACACCAGATTTCTGCAGATGGTTTAATAGAAAGGTATGCAAGTGTCCAAAAATAGTTAAATAAACTCTTTCATTTATTGCCCAGAATCCTTGAGTAAGGTTTATTTTAAACCTTAAACAATGAAAATAAAAATAAACTCTACACCAGGTTTGCTCTGTGGGCTTTGAAGACTTTTAGTTTTGATGGTTTTGCCCTCTATTAGTTCCTGGAGTACACATTTAATATTGCTCCAATAAAAAAAAAAAAAAAAAACAAAAAACTTAACAGTCCTCTTCAGGGAGTTGCTGACACAATTTGCATCCTAAGCCTCAGAGTTCAGCTGTCGAGGTAATAGGGCTGATATGCGGTAGCTGCATTTACTGTCCATTTATTCATCCTTTTGTACTTATTTGTATCAGACCGGCTTCTATTTTATTTATGTACACATTACGCATGCTTGTGTGTGTGTGTGTGTGAGAGAGAGAGGGAGAGATTGCAGCTGTCAAAGTGCCAACCTGTCTTTCTGTTGCTCTGTCAACGTCTCCCTACTTGTACTTCCTATCCCATGGTGCAGAACAGAAAGAGGTTAGGAAAATGTCTCTTTCCTCTTCACTCCTCCTTCATCTTTTTGCCTTTTGTCCATCATTCTCAGCTAACAAATGTCAAGCCGGTTAGTCATTGTACCATCGCGCGACATACTGTCACTGTTTTAACCCATCATGTTATATGTCCAATATGAGCTTTGTATTGGCTACTGTTTAACAGCCAGCCTCCATATCTTTGCATTCATGTTTTGACATAAACATGCATCTTGGTTTCTGCTGTCATTGTGAGGTTGTAGGGTCGGTAGCTGGGCTCTCAGTGTGATGAGAGTCTAAAAACAAGGACACAAGAAAGGACCCAGAGGTTTATGTTATTTTGACATGCCACATACATGCCTCGTGTCAATTTGCATCAGGGATGTCAAGTATTGCCCTGTGGTAATGTGATCTATGTCGAGACACACAAGTTGACAGGCAACAATGTCATGGTGATACAGGATGCAGTGGTTGGTTTTTATGTCATATGTCAACTCAGATGTCAGAGATCACATGCACACCAGAATGTTAACATACTAAATTTACCAGTCCTTTCCATTTTAAACACACATATCAAATTTATAGAGTACACACGCATATAAATATTTATTTTGTATACATTACTTAACATCACATTGCTCCAATCTCTTTTCTCTCTATGGCCTCGGAGTTCGTCATTGTCGTTATGTTTTATTCATGGCTTGTTCCCAAACTGAAACCACTTCCTTCATTTTATAGGATCAGTGTAGTGGAGAATGGGTTTATTTTTATGTCACTATACATTACATTCCACCCAGAGTATAACTTAAATACTAATGGATAAATATTGTCAGTCAGTTAAAATAATTTCATTATGGTAAGTGGCTGAATTGCAGGGTATGATAATTATGTTGTTTGCAGTTTACTTGCAATTAACGCGCTCTGTGTAGCAACTGTGCACTGTACAAAATCCTTGTCGGGCTCTTCACCCATTCTGTATCTATGGTTGTGCTTCTCACAGACTCTGCCTTTTATCTGTCTTTTTCTGCAGTTCTCATCCCGTGGATAGAAGGGTAAAATGTGAATATTATTTTTAAAACATTTGCAGCAAATCTTTTTAATTTATGGTGCATACTTAATTCTGTCTGATGTATCATAAAAAATAATAGTCAATAAAGCTATATTAAGGCTAGTGTGCATATTTTGCCAACAGAAAGTTTTCTGAATGACCTCTAAAACGACTAAAGTTTCTCTAGATCGCCTCAGAGTGAGACACACTTTGCATGCTCTTCATCACCAGACTGCACACTTCTATGTAGCAAGATGATATATTTAAAACCCTAAAACACATTTAACCCATTAAACCCTGGCTCATTTGATTCCAGTCAGAAATATTTCAATGCAACATAAATCAATGGAGTAGCCATGACAGAAGCCTCATCCATATTAAACCAAGTTATGATCTGAAAACAGCAAAGTTAAGACAAAATGCGTAATCATCACTTACTTATGTGACCTCTATTTTTGTATGTCTTTTGCTCATTGAGTGAGTTTTAGGGGTAGAGAAATAATAGCTGTACCGCTGGATTTGCTTAGTGTTAGCTTAGCACTGCAAAGTTTGTTGCATTGTTCTTTTGTTTTAGGAAATTATGCATGACAAATACTGGTCTCTGACTCATTCATTCATTCACTCATTTTCTGAACAGCTACATCCTCAAAGGGGGTTGCAGGGGTGCTGGAGCCTATCCCAGCTACCAACATTTGAAGGCAGAGTACACCCTGGATGTGTCGCCAGTTCATCACAGGGCTGATGTATAGGGACAAACAACCATTCACTCTCACATTCATGCCTACGGGCAAATTAACCTATTAGTGCATGACTTTGGATGGTGGGAGGAAGTTGGAAAACCTGGAGAGAACCCAAGCAGACATGGGGGGGGGACATGTTAACTCCATACAGAAAGGTGCTGATCTCGAACTGTTAGATAGTTTTCAATATTTGGTCATTTAAGTGCTTATTTGGATTGTGTTCATCTGTCTGACAATTTGGTTTTGTTGAGCTTTTAGCTGATGTTGTTCTGGTTACGTGAATATATAGGATTTGTGTGTATTGCTACAAGTGTCAGGTATCATTACCATGGCAACAGACAAAATAGCTTAAGGGCGGAAGAAGGTACAGACTATCTGAAGATACTTAAATGTCGTATACTTAACAAACTATTTAAGTAGTTGTAATAAATCCTAGTTTTTACAGTATTTACACTAATATGAAAACATTCAAATTGATATTAGACTTAAAATAAAAGTAACAGTATATGAGAGAGTAACCATTACCTCCATTCCAACATACAGCACCCTTATCTCACCACAAGGGACATCAACAACAACATTTCCTTACTGAACATGTTCAAAACACAATGCAGTACCTCCTGCACATTGCTGGACCTCCACTGGAGAGATCCTGGGAAAAAAAACATTTGAAGTTAAAAACTTTAATGACCTCCTCCGCTGAGAAAAACACACACTTTATCACTGTTAACACAAGCTCTGCAAATATCCACCTGTGCCGGTGCAGATTCCGTTGCGTTATTTGTCAGGCTCTCCTTTCTGTGAGTGCTTTATTGCAGGTGTTTGTAGATCCATGCGCACGTGCTGTTTATGAGGATTGCAGGATGTTCAACAGAAAAAGCAAATGCTGTAATTTGTCAGTTTAGAAAAGCTAATGGGTACGTACAACTGAAGTAGTTTCCTCCTTGAACATTTTGTTAATGAGGTTCATTTATTCAAATTAGCCCTATTTTCCTCTTCCTGTCATTGGAAATTCAGATTTGTAGCAGTCCCTATTTGAAGTAGGACATTTTGATTTCAGGGATTTTTTTTCCCTCATTTTATCAGCCATGGAAGCTGAACACAGCACAAACATGTAAAAGTTTTATTATTAGTGTTTTCCATGTATAGATAAGGTGCTTTTTCAGAAAAAGGAATTACAAATATCTCAATCCTGGCTCACCAATCATTTTATTTCTAGATTAAATTTCTACAACCTCATTTATCACCCGTAATATTGCTTTTCCCCAAATTTACTGTAGCTTTAAGGGGGGATAAGGCCAACTTGGCAGTGTGACTCTTGCCTGCCACCAGCACAATAAGAAGGCAACAGGAAAGTAGCCAACCACTCGCTCTCAGCACTAGCTGTAAGTGTCTGAGCAGCAGGGAAGCTGTACTGCAACATAGCTTTTCTACATGTCTGCCAGATTTGAGCATGAATAAATAAACACAGAAAGATCTGTCCAATTTTCCGTCGGCCCAAAGGCTTTAAACATGAATACTTATGGCACCTGCTATGATCAGTCATTATCCTTTCTTCACATGCATTATTTCACAGGTGCCAAGTTAAAAATAGTTCTATCTATTTTTGATGGGTGCCAACGAATGAGTGAAATAAAGCACACTTGTGCTTGACACAGCACATGGTGCCAGATGAGGAGATTACTGCTGGTTAAGCTGTTCCAACTGTGGGTTCTGCAACCAAATCACTCAACAGGTCACAGTTCACTTGTTAGAAAACAAGGAGGCCTTCTGGGGACCTTCTGGGGTAACTTCTAAACCACAATTTCCTGCTCCATAAGTAGTCAGGTTGCTGCTCTAATTCAAATTAACATCTTCAATATTGAAATATGTTCCCATTAGCATAATTGCATGTGTTTATTCTTCACCAATAAATATGCTGATAGCTTTTCTTCATAAGCTCCAAATTTATTAACTCAACAAAAACTACACTTCTGTGTAATTGCGATAAGGCAGTGGCTTACTTAGTTGAATGTAATGCAGAAATGTCAAAGTGAAAGCTATATCTGAGTTGGTATATGCCTGTCAAATGCATACCGAGCAATGAGCAGTTTCACACAGACAGAGTATCCTCAGATCTGCTGAGGCATACTGTATAATACAATATGTGCAGATCTACTTTGTACATCTGTACTTTTTTTCTTACTTGTGGGAATAAGACGGCCATTGGTTTATGATCTGAGCAGGAATTCTTCTCCCCTACTGTTATCTTCATATTACCATTATCAAAGTCCCCTTCATTATGTGAAACAACAAGCTTGCAGTTCCCTTGTACACACTGAAAATGAGTAATTCTGATGAAGATTTGGATCAGAAAATAATAAGGCAGGTCCACTTGGTTCTTTGTAGTATTCTCTTTGGTGGAGATTTAATCATTTTAATGCCAGAGTTTGCCTCCCCATGCGAAAATGTTCTCCCAAAACAATTTTACACCAGACTCTGCAAAGGCTCGAGTGATTCATCGTGGGCTTAGAGCTGCCCAAGATGATTGTGATTTGTTTAAATAAATACAAGCAGCCCAGGGAGTTGTTTATCCCCCTTATGGCAGTATGATAATGGGTTCAACCAGACCTTTTTCTGACACTGGCATAGTGTTCAGTGTATCATGTGGAGATGGGTCTGGTTATTTCTATCCTACAGTGCGGAATTTCTCTGCACTGTGGATCTGAACTGAATAATTAACAAATATATGTGAAAAATAAATTATAATTCTAAAGGTAGAAGATAAACTATGCACCATTGTAAAAAGACATACAAACAGTGGAGGAGTTTAGTGTGACACAAGTATCAGCCAAGCATGAGCGTTAACTCAGCAAGATGCCCAGCATGGTGCTAAGAGACAGAGAAGGGTACAACCTGAGCACTGGGACACAGTACAAAATAACACACTGACATCCAATGACTGACACAAAATAATGGTGCTGGTGAGAGACAGAGCAGATTTTTGGGAAAAGAGAATAGGAAAACAGCAGACTGTGGAGAAATGGCAGGGGCTGGCAAAAAAGCAAAGTCAAACAATACATGCTATTAAACAGCACCAAGAAAAGGGAGAAGGAAACAGCCTAAAAGAATCATTGCGGGGAGGAAAAATGGGAATGGGGCTGCAAGCTGTCAAAATTCAGAGCAGAGCAGCAAGTGATTAGTAGTGATGTGATAAGTCGAGGTGAAGGTGTGTGGTTTCTGATGAGGGATAGCTATCTAGAAAGAGAGAGAAGTAAAGGAGAGAGGGGCAGGCCACCAGCCAAGTGGTCTACTACCATCCGGGGAAAAACAGCATCTGTCTCAGCAAAATAGAGAGGAGCAATCAATAACGATACAGTTAGGGTGTGTGCATGCTTGTGTGCATGTACATGTGTGTTACTGGTGCATTGGACATTGCAGGTCCTTTACACTGCAGCTGCCTTTTTGCAAGAAATATACTGCTGCTGAAGTTGTAACATGTGCATTTATTTGTAAAATTGTGTATATATGAAATTCTTAATCATCACCCCTTCTCATTGAAAATCATTTCTATATGTGGGTGCTTCTATGAAACTGGCTTCATTTTGGTATCTGGCACTATGCCAGCTTTTTTAGACCCAATAATAAAAGAGAAATTTAGACATATTTCCCCCCAGGATGTATCTAATGATGACCTCAGATAAATGCAAAAAAAAAAAAAAAAACCCTTGCTCTGAGCCATCCCAAAATTAATGAATTTTTAATAAAATATTGAAGCCAAAAATAGGACCAAAATTGGGACATGAAAAGCTACCTTGATGTCAGTGCATTTGATCTGAAAACATTGCTGTAAATGGTCTTATATACCCCTATAAATAAAGACCCTGTGTTAAATTTGATCATCCTATTGGTTTTTTTGATCCAGACGTGCGTTTTTCATGAATTGGCAGTCTCATTCCAGGTTTTGTGTCAAATCCATCATGTCCACTGGCGTTATATGCAGAACATGCCCATTTAAACACATAAATTGCAAATGATTTTGCAACAGTGGTCATTTTTTGTGAAACACTCTGCCTTGCATCATTAGTTTGATTGCCAAAATGTACCTGTGAGAGTACAAAAAGATATCCAAAAAAATTGTAGCGCGTCATTTTCGTATCCTTTTGACCATGTTACATGCAGATTTTTGTATTAAATATAATGTAAAATAATATAAAAATGTGTTTTATCTGAAAAATAGTTTCTCTTTTATCTCAGTAAGTATTTATTTTTTAAACAGACCCAAAGTGCTTCCAAACTTGCTTCATAACAGTAGTTTACATCTGGTTTGAATTTTTAGCTCCCATGTCCTGTTTGTAGGGACCAGTTTCATAGAAGCACCCATACCTATGACAAAATAAAACACATGGTCAATACGGTGTCTGTCCCATCTCTAACCTTCCCTTGTATAATATTACAGCCATAAATGCACTGAAAAAATGAGGGGGTGTAATCTTACTAAGTACTATCTTTAACACCAAAATCTATTTCTACCAGAGAACCAGTCCTTACTAGAAAGCATTTACGAGTGACTCAAAATGGCTGCTGAGAAGATGATCAATCACTGCATAGGTTTCTGTGACCTGTAGAAAATGCAAAGTGCAATCCGCATAATGGATTTTTATCCTTTACATTGGTTCAGTTTAAGTGTCATGGTTTTATAATAAAAAATATAGTTCCATTTATCACTGCCAGGAAAGTACACAAATATGCACACTACCTTGTTGACATAGTCTAGGCTCCAACAAACACACAGATGCATGATGGATTACCGTGCGTCTGCAGCTATCGGATGAGTGTATATATAGCGTATATGTGCTCTATTTAGTATTTCTATATGTAACCTTTGAAGTCTAATAAAAATGGGGGAAACACTCTTGATCCCGCAGAGAATAACCCCGTTGGTCCGATTCACTGCAATCAAAAGGACTGTCTGTTTCTTAGTGTGTGTCAGGGGGAATTAAGACCCCTGAATGAGAAATCAAATCACACAGCATTTCCTTTTCATCTTCTTTCGAATCGATAGCATGTCATAAAGTATGTTGAAGCAGACCTTGCAGCATTCTGGCATAATGTATGGATGAGGATGAGTCAAACTGCCTCCTCATTCTTTCACACAATTTCAAATAAGTAAGAAGCTTCTTGCAACTTCGAGCTAACTCTCTAAAATGTCAAGTTTATTCACAGTCACATTGACAGCTGAGATTAGACCTTCATCAGAGTATCTGTCCTTACAATACAAATATTTCCGTCATCCAATTTAGTCAATTTAGGCTTTTCCCTGCTTGGGTGTTTGATGGATGTCCAGAGTAGTTGGCAGTGGATGGGAGATTAGGCTTTGATGTTCAGGCCCAGACTGTTAGAGTATTCAGGTTGACTTTGATAAACCCCATTAGAGTGTCGCTATCTCCCTCTCTTTCTCTCTCTTGCTCTCACACACACACACACACACACACACTCTCTCCCCCATACTCACAGGCTATGAGCCTCAGAGGAATGAGTATGAGGGCAAAATCACAAGGTTGCTTCGACACTGCATAAAACCGGGGTAAGTGAGTGAAGATGGGTCGGATAAATGGAAGGGGGGAAAAGATAAATAACAGGCATCTTCTTGACTTATAAAGCAAACAGACTATGATTTAATTAAGTTGAAATTAAACGACACAGACACAGGGTTGCGTTACCAAAATTTGCATATGCAATCTCAAGTTTTAGTCACTGAAATATTGCGAGATGTATATCTCAGCATCAGCCATTCTTTCGACTGTGCAATGAAAGCAGCAGTAAGTGAACATCAGCTTAATCAGGAAAAAAAAATGAATGATTCGTTAAGAAGTCCTGCGGAGGTCGGTACTCTACATGCACGCCTACGTAACGCCCCATTCACCACTTGCCACTATCTAAATTGAAAAGAGTATTTATACCAACTTAGGGATCAAAAGTTAATGGAAGCAGTCATGCATCAATTGAGTTACATAAAAATGTCCGTCGGAAAAGGGTGAGATAACTACATCCTTTTAAAAGATTTTTAATTTTCTCAAATAGGCTTTTTGTGTCTGATAGAGGGTATGTGTATAGGGGGGTGGGCTGGTGGGGGTTGCAGGGACATTACTGCGAGACTTTTAATCAGACATCAGAAGGGGTATTAATGGGGAAATGTGCTGAAAGAGAGGGATCAAATAAAGATCTCACTGCCATGTAATGAAACATTGCTCTTTGGTACGCTGGCTAATCACGCCGGCCGAGCTGCAGCACAAATTACACAAAGCAAAAAAAAAAAAAGAAGAAGTGCAGGGACAGAAGCCGGAAAGTAATGATGATGGGTTTTACAATGGTAACTGGCTGTCCCTCTGTTATAATACACACAATGAAACTTTTGACATGGAGAGGAATCATCGCCTAACATGCCCTGCCCTGATGTAAACTCTTTTGTCATTCAGTGTTTAATACTTCTTTTAATCCCATCAGTTCATTGGAAGAAAATACTATCATTTCTGTTGCTTCACACATCCGAACCCCAGTCAAACTGTTGCCTTGAGCTGATGAAATCCCTCTCACATTAAATGAAAGGAAAAACCCAATTCTAATCAGGATTACACTGAGAACACCCGAAAAAAGATTTTAAGGCTTGTTGACAAAAAACAAGCAGTGGCAAACTATAATAGAAAAGCTGCTGTTAAGTCACAGTTTACATCCACGCACACATAAGCAGTAAAGACTATGATGAAATCTAATTAAAAGTAAGTGTACTTTTGGGGTGCAAAATAAATATCATATTGACACATACTGTCTTCAATTAGAGACAATTTTTACACAACAAACTGGCATTAAATGATAAAAGAAAAAAGTCTGTGCAGGATACACTGCCAAAAAAGTCACCACCTGGATTTAACTAAGCAGTAAAAAGTAAAAATAACATAATTCCATTGAACAAATACTGAAGTGTTTTAACAAGTTATTTAACTTTTTCAAAATTTATTTATTTATTTATTTTTTTACTTGTCTTGTCCAGCATCATAACAGCAGAATGGTGGTCTGGCTGCCTTGTTGTGCTGAACTAATTTGCTTTGCCAAGGGAAACTTCAGAAAGAATATAAGGCTCCCCTTCATATTCCACCATCTTTATTTGGGGTTTTGTTGAACTACATTTTGATACCAAACCTAACAGGAAAAAACAGGGGGAAAGGGAAGAGAACTGAAGGAGAGAGCGAAGGGGGTAGAAGAAGAAAAAAAAAAAGATGGCAGAGACCCTCACACAAGAAAATATGAACAATAATAGTGCCAATAACAACAACAACAACTAGAAAAGCACTCGGAGAGTGCAGACCTCTGCCAAGGCACATCCGTGGGGGGGGGGGGGGGGGCGG
>JAPQRP010000015.1:24127957-24157191 GCA_037367295.1 Apogon hyalosoma | reverse complement strand
GATGAATACAACCAAGCAACTGCAGCCGCACTCCCCCAATGACCTGGGGTTACTTTGTTCAGCAACATTATGTTTCCAAAAAAGCTGAATGTGAATATACTGAAAAACCAGGTCTGAACATCAGTGGATTTGTTCCTCCCCAATGACACAGACATATTCAAAGATGACAATGCCAGGATTAATCAAGCTAAAATTGTGACAGAGTAGTTCAGAGAGCATGAGACATCATTTCCACACATGGATTGGACACCACAGAGTCCAGACCTGAATCTACTGCGATTGTTTAGGATGTATTGGTGAAGACATTACATGGTGGTCCAAGTTTCCCATCATCAGATCTGTGCCAAAATTAATGCAACTCCAGATGGAAAACAAACAAAAAAAAAAATGCTATGACATTGCCCACTGAAATGCTGCCATGGTGAATGTATACTGTAATCAAAGCTAAAGGCAGTTGTTTTTGGCTTGGCAGGGTTCCCACTCTGTCACTGAAATTATTTTCCAGGACTTTTCCAGGACATTTTCAGCTGCTACAGTGGCAAGTTATCACATCATACACTAATCCATTCCCCCTCATTCTTTGGAAGTGTTCCTTTCTACAGTTGTAACTTGCATTTACCCAGATTGTTTCTATGTTTATTATTCAGACATTTGATGTGCAGTCTATGGCTATAATTTATCTATGAAAAATAATTATGACAAATGTATCAGAATAATGCAAACACACCCACAGATTACAGTCTAGCACTTCATTAGCCTGACAAACTGGAGTTACAATGTCCAGCTGGACAATTCCTAACTCAACTTTCTCTTCTCTCTTAGTTTCTCTCCCACACTTCCTCTAAAAATATTTGTATATTTTCAATAAATCCTTGAAAAACAATTTCCTTTGTTTTTCAGTTCCATCTCAGTTTAGGCACACAAGGTCACAAGGTAGGGGGAGTATCAATAATATTCCAGGATAACTTAACCGTTTCCAGGACATTTGACATTTTCTCTCATTTTCCATATATTTTCCATGACTGGATTGGTCAATCATTTTCCAGGTTTTCCAGGATGCAAGGGAACCCTGCTTGGGTGATGTATTATAATGTGACAGTGACTTTGACCTTTGGCTGCTGCTAAATTCTAAATAGTTCAGGTGAACATTTGTGTCAAAACTTATGAAATTTCCTCAAGATATTCCTGAAATATGTTCACAAGAGCCATACAGACTGATATCCTGAAAACACACATCCTTGCCAACCTCACAGTTTGATTCAATTATGATTCATTTGTCTGTGACTCAGATGCACAATGATTCTTGATGTGTCTCAGTTTATCTCATCCTGAGTACAGCCTCTGGCTACTTTTCCATCAATTAACGCAGACAGCTAGGTAAATATGAATTTATAAAATGGCTTCAAAACTCAAAATAGTGCGAGACAGTTGCATCTTTGCAATATCGGGATCTTAGCGACTCATCACAGCACATAAACATTATAAAACAAAACGGAAATCCTTTTCTCATGCAAAATAAGAAGAGGGTGAAGATTCTGGATTTTATTTGAGTATGATTATGTTGCAGTGCACCTTTGAATCATGAATTTCCACACCTCTAATCCCTGCCATGTAAAATTCTGCAGCTCCTTTATGGTTTAACACCCACACACTTTGCTAGCTGACACATTTTCATTCCTAACACAGGGCAATGAAATGCACACCTTTAGTAACATCTTTAAAACCATAAGAACTCACTCAGCTGTCAGCTCTGCATACCACCTTTGTCGTAGATCATGCCTTAGCAACATCACTGCCATTAACCTTACTACTGCAGAGGGCAACAGAGTGTGGAAAATTATGGATTTCACCTTCAAATAAAGCTTTATGGTAGATTTGGAGTTCACAGCTTTAGAGGGGTTTGTGATCTGAGTTGATGGTGTGAATAAAGATGTATGTTACCTCGCCATAGCGCCCATTTCAGCGAAACCACAACATGCAAGTCACACAGTTCCACCTTTGACCCAGTTTACTAATCAAAGCATGTTCATACATATAGGAGCGTATGAAAGCCCTGTGGTACTCAGAAATATATCTGAAAGCAAATGCAGTATGGACAAAGACTACAGATGCTTGAGAATGCTAAATGAGAAGGAATTAAAACAACAGAGCTTTATATTTGGGTGCTTCTATGAAACTGGGTACATTTTTTGGTACCTGGCACTTTGCCAGCTTTTTAAACCCAATAATAAAAGAGAAATTTAGACATATTTCCCCCCAGGATGTACCTAATGATGACCTCAGATAAATGCAAAAAAATTATACTCTTGCTCTGAGCCATCCCAAAATTAATGAATTTTTAATAAAATATTGGGGCCAAAAATAGGACCAAAATTGGGACATGAAAAGCTACCTAGGTGTCAGTGCATTTGATCTAGAAAACATGGATTGAAATGGTCTTATATACCGCTATAAATAAAGACATTATGTTAAATTTGATGATCCTAGTGGTTTTTCTAATGCAGACATGTGGGTTTTTCATGAATCGGCAGTCTCATTCCAGGTTTTGTATGTAACCCATCATGTCCACTGGTGTTACATGCGGAACCTGCCCAGTTAAATGCATATAAATCGCGAATGCTCTTGCAAGAGTAGTCATTTTTGTGAAACATTCTGTCTTGCATCATTAGTTTGATTCCCAAAATGTACCTGTGAGAGAATAACAAGACATTAAAAAAAAATTGTAGCGCGTCATTTTCGTGTCCTTTTGACTGTGTTACATGCAGATTTTTGTATTAAATATAATGTAAAATAATATAAAAATGTGTTTTATCTGAAAAATAGTTTCTCTTTTATCTCAGTAAGTATTTATTTCTAAAACACACCCAAAGTGCTTCCAAACTTGCTTCATAACATTAGTTTACATCTGGTTTGAATTTTTAGCCGCCATGTCCTGTTTTTAGGACCAGTTTCATAGAAGCACCCATATATAATATTCAACAGCTCATTGTTTTCACACTGTTCAATATAATACATAAGCCCAGTGCATTGACTCTAATATTTGACATGACAACATTTTACGGTGCTTTACAGTACTGAAGTGACCAATTTTTTTGACTGAGTTTTGTTTTAGCCAGGAGGACAAAACCACGGATGTTTTGACAAGTAGTGTGTTGAGAGATCCGCCGCTAGGAGCTAAAAACTCACCCCAATGCTAGTGCCACCAGCAAATGAATGTTTAAGCCACAGCCAAAGCCCTCCACTCCACACACTCAATTTAAGCATTTTCACTGAGCTCTTTCTACCACAATCTAAGTTTCCACAAAGCCTCAGAGCACGCTAAAATCAATGACTCAGACTTCCCTCCTGATCACAGTCAATCTCTTCTATAAGCTACAAACACACAATGAGGTATTTTTGAGGGGTTTAAACCTAATCCCACCACCATTTTGTGCCCCCACCCCCACTTTTCTTTATTTCTCTGTCTCACGATTGACCCCGTAATTCAGTTTAAAGCCCCCTTGCATTGCTTTTGTGCTGTGCTGAAATAAATGCTGTTGCTGTGGAGATTAGTTCAATGTTGTGTGATTACAAGCGGAAAAAGGCAAAACAAAAAACTCAATATGTGCGGTTGAGCTGCCTTTTTGCATATGGTTTGTGATGGAATTACTTGCTGTCTTTGGAGGCTAGTGAGTTTACATGGAAGAGATTGGTCTACGTCAAACATACAACTTGGGAATCTTTAAAAGGATAAGTCATTCTGCATAATAGAACAAATGTTTTCCCTAGTTTTAATTCAACAGTTAGGCAGTAACCCACGCATACATTTTCAGCTTTTGGAACAAAGAGATAGAGTTAGAGGGAGGCTGTCAAATATCAGCTGAATCAGAAGGTGAAGTTGGCAGACTTTTGAAATACTATGAAAGTAAGTGTTGCCCAGGGGGCGACAAAATTCTCTGCCGAGCCTCACAGATTCAACCTAATCTTTTCTAATTTAAGCAAAAAGAAAATTACGTCCTTGCGGCACACAGCTATCTAGGGAGGGGATGGTGATTTCAATCTCACTTGAATTCTACATCTTACCAGAAGAGTTCCAAGAGGATTATGCCTGAATATTTAAGATAGCTGTACATGGTGAGATTGGTTATAAGTATTTTTAAGAAAAAGACAAAAAAAAGAGCAATATTGACAAAAGACAAAACACAGCAGTCCTGTGGAGTGTGTGGTCACCGAGTCTACATTACTTTACTCTTTTTTCTCTCTTGCAAATATACTCATTTTCACTGCCAGCATACAAAACCACTAACCAATGCCTTCTTTACAAAAAAAACGAGAGTACAAAATGAAAAGGATTTTTTGATCTGAGGGTTCAGATGGAGCTGCTCAGTAGAGGTCCAGTGTGTATGTCTGTTTGTGCACACGGATTATAGGAGTAGCATACAGATTTGAGTAGTTTCCCCCAACTAAAATCCAGCTTGACTCCAGCCTTAGATGAGAAATGTCCTCTCCACTCAAAGAGCAGAACAGCATCGTGTTTGCATCTGCAGGAATTCACAGATGCACATAAAATAACTAACCTCTGCTTCTTTCCTAGTTTACACAGAGACACTTCATTCTATGCAGCTCACTATGGGTGATCATTGCAGGGCATTGAAACTGCAGAATGCTGATTTCCCAAAAAAAAAAAAAAAAAAAAAAACAAAAAAAAAAACAGACTCAGGCAACAGTATTGTCAGCAAAGATTTCGTATATATCATGCAAATATAAGAAGTTAGCAGAAATGCTTTTCTCTAAGCTTGTCTATCGAGGATTATAAATGAATAAAAATTACATAAATGCACTAAATTGATGTACAATTTTTTGTGTTTATTTGTTTGTGTGTTTGAAAAACAGAAATATATCTTGAGGCAATTTCGTCCCACGATAGTCAATGATAAATTTGATTATTCAATACAAATAAAAAATGATAGTGCATGCACAGAAGAAGATATGGTGTGATAGTCTCAATTCTACTCCTCCAGATATGAAGCCAAACAACTGTCACAATGAAAAAAAATATTACGTGGTGACGTGTTTTTACAGTGCAAATTCTTTAAACTGTTTCAGTGATGTCTTATAAGAGGTAAATAAATCATTTGATGTGTCTCAGTGTGGGTGGGTGTCTGGGTAATTTTTTATTATGAAGAAATGTTTGTATGCATGTTAGGCACAGAGGCTTATTAGAAACCACAAGGTAAAAGCCAACTGGCATCCTTTCATAGACGATGTTCAGAAAAGCCAGTGTCAGCTCAATGAATATTCAGATAGAAGCACAGCCTTGAGGGGACATGGAGCAGCCCCAGTCTTTTATCAGTCCTCCTCGCAGCTTGGCTATAAACTATTCACAGCTATCCAAATCTTCCTCTGTATCGCTGAATTCCTCTTTCCTTTCTTCTTTCTGTCTTGTACCGTTTGCCTGGCAGATACTTTCCTGTTCCATGTCTCGCTCATGTGTAGCAGTACTGGAGCCATGGTGATCTTCTTGCTCTTTCTCTGCCTCAGTTTCTCCAAGCTGTACATTTTCCTGTGCAGGGAAATAATGACCTCCAGCAGCGGTGGGTGGCCATGTGCGTCGCATTGTATAGAAGTGGTGTGATTAATCGAGCTTGCCAAATAGAAAATGAAATGCCAGTAAGGCCATGCTGTTCAGCAGGCTGTTAGTGTTTGTTTGAGAGTGAAACAGATGAACACACATGATCGACTTTCTGACTTTTCCAGGTCCTTGCTCTCAGCAGTCTGCCAGAACGGCTTCAGTTGTCCAATGGAAGAAGATGGTCTTAATTGACTTGCTGGACTCCATTGGTGTGCTGTCAGTGATCTGAGAAAGGAATAAAAATGTTCTTCTGGACACCCCTGCACCTCAATAATCACAGATGGATAAGCAATTTGAGCTTTGACGATGATGAAGGATGTGAAAATGTGAAAAAAGGTGATATAACTAACACCTCTCTACGAACGTATTTGCCGGTTACGTTGTCATACTGACAGTTCTTTCAGCGTTCGTGACTCAAGGTTCCTGAGCCAAGCAAATGCTTGACACCTACAGTGAAATGGCTTAAGATGAACCGCAAACAACTACATGGAACATCATGCAATCTGTTTCACACTTTCAGGAAACTAAATGTCACACACAGCAAACACAAAACATTTAAATTTAACCTGGTGTTTTCTGTAGGACCTGTTCAGCGGTCCACAAGCTGACATTATGGATCCTTTGGGTGCAATAGCAATTCTCTACAAAGACACAGGAAAACAAAAGGAGCATGAAATGCTACATTATATTGATATCACAGACTTCAGCATTTATCCAAACTGAGCATCACAGCCTCTCTACAGCTGCCCCAAACCAATATAAACTGTTGTAGTTCTATAATTTTGTGTCATTATTGTTATACTGCTCATTCATCTAACTAGAATGTTTGAAGAATGATGGTGTGTGAGCTCTCAGATTACACCTACTGTAGACCATAAACCATTTACCATGACTCTTCTATAAGCCTGTCAACTGGTAATGATATGCATTACCCTTCTGACACAGTCCTAATAGTATATAGACGAGCACAGCTAGTATATGACAGAGGCAGCACTTGCATTTCATGAAACATACCACCAACCACTTCCGATGCAGAAATATATATTGTTACGGCATAAGCTTGAATCTACAAATGTTTTATCATTTCAGAATGTAAGAATTACTCAAATTCCACATCTCATAATCCCATCATGGTCTTGCCCTCCGTCATTGTTGAACATGGATGTTGACATCATTCTCCCAAAGGCAAAACAAAAGCTTGCCATTGCCTATTAGATTACCCTGATGCCAAATGTGATTTAGTTTCCCTTTGGGATCAGACTTTCGCTCTTAGATGATAAGCTGGGAATGTAGAATTCAATCCAGTGCCAGAAAGGATGGAAGAAAATGGGAGGAAGGAAGTGTGGGTAAAACAGGCCACTCATCATTCATATTCCTATTGAGCCAGTTATTAGACTTTTTATCCCTGCATGTTAATACACTAACTCCCAAATGAAGTATCCCTATGATGAGAAGATGAAAAGAAAAGCAAAATCCATCAAGCGTGGAAAACAATCTGTTGTGCAATGTCCTTCGAAATGAGACGTACAATTGGGAGCGATGAGCAGAGAAAACTCTTTCACCTTCCAAATATGAAAAGACCTTTTCAATCAACTCTTAAGAGAATAATTCTCTAAGACGTTTTAGATGGGTTGAAGCCTTAATGTGTTCAGAGATAAAACACACAGCTCAATCTCATTGCTACCTAATACAGCATAATGGAGAGAGTCGGGCTCTCAGCATGACAGCCAAGGATCCACCACGGTGATAGGCTAATGAAACAAAGAGCCCTAGGCAAGCTGTTATGCCTACAGAGGAAGAGAGTAGAGAAAAAAAACACATTTACAACGGCCCAGCTAATTTCCAATGCAGTTCTGCGAGTAGAGACCATATGCATCATGTGTACAACGTAACACTGCGTGAATACACAATGGATTGCTCTGTAATTGTAGCACAGAAAGGACACAGAGGTTTGAATGGGAAAGCAGCCAGGATGCTGTTGCAGATCAAGGAGATGCCTGTTGTAGACAAACACATACGCTCCAGCACAAGTTGCACATTTACACTCACTCACTTGTATAGACACATTCATAAGACAACTGCCCCACTCAAATCCCCAAACCAGGTCACAAACAAACCCCAAAAATTGCATGGTTTACATTACTGCAGGCTTCCAGGTACAACAGAGCAGTGCCCTGACCCCCACAGCATCTGTAGCTGAACAGCAGGCCTGGCTAACAAACTGCCACTGAGGATGGAAGTAGGAGGCAGCCTGAGCCTCTGATTGATCTGAAGGGTAATTGGCTAGGAGCAGCTGAAGCAGCCAAAGGACGTAAATATCAGCCATACTGCTGGATGGTGAGTTAAGTTCCATGGGGTGATAAACTGACTAGTTGTCCCCTGAGTGAAGGCTCATTGTGTGATAAGCCAGTGAACACTCTGTGCTTAGCCCTCTCTGCAAAGCAGGAGGAAGGAAGTGAGATACAAGAACAAGGGATAAGAAAAAAGTCAGGTAGAGGGGATGGAGGGTGGGAGATGTAGAGGCAGAATGAGAAAGACAACTAGTTAATGCTAGAATGATTACAATAATTACAAGAAGAGTAATTGCTAAGTCAAAGGACCAGGAGATAATGCTCCAATAGAGTATTCAGATGATCATCAGATGATTTAACTGAATTCAAATTTATCTCAATATTTGTATTTACTGTCCCATCTTTGCAGAACTACATGGATAAAATATTACAATAACCTGCAGGAAAATTACTCTACCTATGACAATTAAAGCCTGGTTTAGTAAATTACAATCACTCTTTCATGGTTCTACATAATGAAAGTGATGCATCACACACAAGGGTAAGAAAAAGGAATGTCTACCTCACCATGAATTGGAAGCAAAACACACAGAAACCATGTACTTGGCATGAGAAGAAGAAAGGCAAGGGGAGATGAAAAGGGCTAGTGTTGTGGCTGAAAAAAGGAGGGACACAGAGATGAGTGAGGATGAGCGAGAGTGTCACGGACCTCTTTCACAGCTGCAGGAGGTGTGCCTGCAATGCTAACTCGCTCTATCCATCTCGTTTTGCAAAAACAGAGGCAGTGACAAGCAATGGGCGACTTCAGCTGAGCTCAACAATAAGGTTATTTTTGAATGACCACATAATTTTTTTTTAATGAAATGAGACAGGTTAGGTCAAGGGAAGAAAATTCTGCCCTACCAAAAAAATCTGTTTTTTTTTTTTTTTTTTTTTTTTAAGTCCATACTACACACACTGAACTGAGTCATCTAGACAATAGAAACCAATAGAGACTCCTAGAATACTTCAACTGATAGAATTACTTGAGGGAAATTGCATTACACAGGAAGAGCATACCTACACTGTGAGTAATGTACACCTCAATATTCCCCCAGTAGAGAAAATACAAACCCATAACAATCAAAGAAACAGCAGGCACCTCTGAACAGCAGTGTAGGGAGCAGTAATGACAATATGTATTAGAGCAAAACATTGGGTGGATGATCTTTTTGTGATTTATGAGAAGTGACTATAAGAAAGCAGCTCATTCAGGCAAACATACTGTTCGCTGAGATCATATAAGAAAAACATGTAATGCACCACAGGCAATTTCTCTCTGTGATCATATACCTTTTTTTCCCCTTGATTCCATGTGCATTGACCCCTTTCCTGTGTTGGGCCACAGCGAATTTAATTTGCTTCCAATGTCTTAGGTGGTCTACTGGTGCATGCCAATGTTTGACATATTTGTATTGTTTGAAGGTGCTAGATTAAAGGTGAGAGAACCTCAATAAAATGAGCCAGACAACATCTCCATGACTTATTTTCAGCGTGGAGAATTTCACTTCTTTCAAATGATTTTGCTGCTGCACAGGCTGTTTCTCATCTCAAACTTATTAAGGTTTTACAGCATAAAGGCCACTTTTATTTTATTCCTGTCAATCATCTGTTGTTGATGTTGATTAAAATGTCTCAAGAAAATGCTTTTTAGGCATTTCCAAACTGCAATACACAGTTGCAAACTACTTTGACTGTTTACTTCACAGTTTCCGTGGATATTTATTTGTGCTCCGTGTGTTTCTTTTTCAGTTTCTTGGAATGAAACATACGTCAGAAATGCTCAGGTTGGGATATTCACCCTCTTCTCTTTTGCCCATAAAGCAACAGACTCATTACAAAACAACATCCTAATTTCAGTGTCAGAATATTGTTAGTTGTTTACTGTGGTTTGGTCAGATTCCTTATTGGTATTCCTGGCTTGTCATATTAGAGCTTCATTCACAAGTCGGGTGAATGAAGCTCTAATAGGATGCAAATGAACAAAGACCAACCCTCAAATGTAAATGTCAGGTTTTGCCACTGGCAAATGACTTTAGAGACAGATGTGAACCCGGGAAGTAGCCGGACTCTCTTTCCAGCCACAGTAGCGGTGCAGCCATAGTCAACTCCTTATAAGAGAGAAGAGTCGATCGCTTTGGTTCAATTTTCAATTTTCCAGTTTGAGCCCATCTAGGTTCAATCTCATGGCTCAGCCTCCTTAATGATAGGTCCATATATCCTATTCTAGTTATAATCTTAAATGTCATTTGACTCATTTCATTCCAAAAATGATTCTCAGTCCACTTAGGGCCGTAAGGCGCTTAGATCAATCAGTGTCCACTTTATTATACATTCATTAGACGTGGCCTGAATTCACAGACAACAAGCAGCAGTGAAAGTATATGTCATATGAGGTTGTATGGTATGACCTACTTCAGTTACAATTTTAGAAATACTAAAGGCAGAAACAATACTCCAATTAACATATCTATTTGGTAATAGTTTGAATTGATTTGAATTTAGACCCAAAATATTAAAAATAAGCAATTGACAAACAATTTCCAAAATACAGTTGATAACCAAAGATATCATAATAGAGCAGCAGAAAATTCCTCCTAAAAATATACACAATTCATATTTCCTTTACATCTTTTAAATTATTTACAGGTCTGCAGAGATGTGTGTGAGTTCTCTGAAATACTTTCACTAGAGTAGCAGAACATCACCTGCCCCAGGAAGCAGTAAATGCCCAAATCCTGCCTGAGTTTCCATCTTGAAGCATCTGCCTCTTCACCGGGTCTTGGCTCTGCAAACAGCCAGTGATCAGCGAGCAGGGAGCAAGAGGGGGAGAACTTGCAGCTTTTATTTGCTCTGGCTTTGGCTTAAGGTTGCTGAAACACCACTTAATCTACCAGTCCAGAGGGTTCTAAGGTCACATTGCCCTAGGAGTACCTCCACACATATACACACATATACACACCCGGGTTCTTGCACTATGCAATATTCTCTGCTGTCCATGCTGTATTCAACTGTTCCACTTACAATTTTATATTGCGTATTATGGCTACAAGGCTGCTGGTCACACCATGACATTTTTGCTTGTTTTTTTTTTTACTTCAAAAAATAATATAACTCAAAGGAAAACATGCACTGTGCACCACAGGAAGCTTATAATTCACTGGAATTGATAAGAGAGATTTTAAACCAAGTCCTGGATACACCAAAATCAGCTCGTAGACAATAGTGGAAGGGCATGGTTTCAGAGGCTGGTATTATTTCAGAACTAAAATATTAAAATAACTAAAATATAGTTGTGCTGCATAATAGGCAAAGGGGTGAGAAAAAGAAAAACTAACCCCATGTTGTGAGCAAATTTAAACATACAGTAAGTCCCTTTTACACAGTCTATCCAAGGCGAAAATGTTGTTCTTAATCTCTATTCTGTATAAAGGGAACAAATACGGAATGGGAAGCATTGTTGTTCTGCCTTTGTGCCATGAGCAGAGGTTCAAACAGACTTATACCAATGTCTGAGTGAAAGGGAAAGCTGGCATTATTGTTTATAAGGATGACAAACTGATATAGGAGTAGGTGATCTGGCCAAAAGATCATATAATGATCTTTTGAAGTAGAACCACGATCTCGGACCTGAATCAGAATTTTCAACCTCTTATAAACTGTAGGAAACTTATAAGCCAAACTGTAGGTTTTCCTCTTGTTTTGTCTGGTTTCTGGAGGCTTAACCTGTGCTTTTGCTGTTGTTATATGACAAAAAATACTGTTTTTTTGGTATAATTTTGGAATTATATTATTCCAGTACTTAGATGAAGTAAACACTAGTCGATATTTTCGCGTACATGGAGTTACAATACTTCCATTAATTACCCAGAGTGTGAAAGCCTAATTTGTCCCATGTGAGTTTTATAATGAATCAAACACTTTCACATCAGGGTAACTACAGTATCTGCGTAATTCAGAATCGCAGCACGTCGGAGCTCAGATACCTGACCCACAGCTGATGAACTTAATACATAATTCTGTGTCATTATTTTTCAGCAGCAGCAAAACAACACGTTAAACAAACTCTGCAAGTTAATGCTGACTAAATCTGAACACTTTAGTGCAAAAGTAAGTATCAGTATAAACAGACTGAGATATACTCTCTAGCGTCGCAACCTGTGCTAGCGACATTAATGCTACAAACCCATAGCTTAGAGCAAGGTCTGTGTGCAATGAATTCTGTCAAATATTGTCATTAAACAGGCCATTTAAAATGAGTGTTAGCAGGGTAGGACAATTTTACCAGAGCTGTTATCTTTTTATGGACACCACATGTATGATGCCTCTAAAATGTCATATTAAGATTATTTGCTGTCTAAAATTGTTCTACTGCTCTACTCTGATGATGTGTTAGGTTTGCAACCCACCAATGATGGATTTCAACTCCTCTCAACTCAAACCATTAGCAGCCTACAATGTTCAATTAAAATAATGAAGAAACTACTGTTCACAATGCCAGCCATGTCCATGTGTTCCTTATCCAATGAACATGGGATGGAATCTTCTGCCATTACTGTTACCGGGCATTATGCTTATATTTTAGCTTGGCCAGCCATCCGATGTTCTCAGTGTATTCAATACTGAGAAAACAGTCTGGAACTGGTCCATTTGCCCTGAATTATTCCTGATCTATTTTATACCAGACCAATCACAAGTCTTGGGGGTGGGTGTTGCACAATGCATCATACACATCAACTTCTTTTTGTCGCGAGTCAAAATCCGTTCCAAGTCCGCAAATCTCTTTACAACTGTTGTTGGTTGTTTGATTCAAAAATAAGGATTGAATTTCAGATTACACAATGTATTCTTAAATTTCTCTGACAAAAGCGTCACATCCATCTTTGTGATTCGTTTAGTCGACGCCTGTTAGTCCCACCTTCATATTTGGTTTCACGCCCCACAATTCCAGATATATTTCTTATTGAGAAAGGCGGATGGCTTGGCCAGGCTACTTATATTTCACCTTTATATTCCTTTCACAATACATTCTATCTAAATTCACACAACGGTTCGATCAAGCGGTAACATGTGGACACATTTCGTGTTCAACAGTCTCTGTCATGTAAGCAAGTAACTTATATGTGTGTATTATACATATTTGAGTAGGTATTTACAAGCACTTTAACATTATGTATAACAAAATTTGGGGAGATAAAATTTGTAGGGTGAAAAATGTCAAATTTCTGCTTGGTAACATGTGGACTTGAAACAGACATCAGTTTTTTAAGCATTACGCAAACATTCAAAACATGCTTTTCTCGACAGAAATTGATATCAAGTAGGACAAAACCTTTTAGATATTATGTTCAGCTATGCTGAAAATAAATTTTGGAGTAAAATGTTGAAAAGTCTCTGTTTTATTACAATGAGAACGTGGTAACGTGGACAGGCTGCCACGGTAACATGTGGACGACTCTTTACCATTGTAGGCATCACCCAAAATATATTAAAAGATCATTACTTTCTGAAAGTTTCACTCAAATATCCAAATTATATGTAACTTGAAAATTAAAAATTTGTATTTTTTTGTGGTAACATGTGGACAGCGCCTTTTAAGTAACTCACAAATGTTCACACTCATAAATATCAATAATATTCACAAAATAATGAAAATCTAATACTTGAAACTTAATAGTCATCTCTATAATCAACAGACTGAATAAATGTTCTAATGTTTTAGATATAATTTTTAGTGTCAAATTGGAGCTATATAAAAAACATGGCTATGGTGTAAAAAGTACAATCGATAAAATCGGTTGTAATTTTTTTCTACAAGTGGTATTTTAAAAAGGATAACAGCTACATGAAATAGAGATCTTAAGCTAAAAAATGAGACTACTTGATAAATGATGTGTTCACTTTTGCTTGATCAAACCCACAACTGGGCTGCTTTATGACATTTTTTTCTGGTGCAGTGTAAACTGGCAAAGTTAATGAGTTAATGGCAATATGGCTGGATGACAGTTTGAAAAGAGCTACACTATGCCCTTGACTTCCTACAGCTTTTTCCTTTAGAATGGCTTGATGCCTACCCCTTTGTCCTATACTGTCTTCACTTAATTGTCTGAGTTGCCTTTATATATGATCTTGATTAAGGAGCAGTACTGTGTAATGACTTCTGGGATGCACTTGTAGTAGGCTCTACGCATATAACAGAATGTTAAGTTGTATATCTGTGAGCTACATGTGACACCCTGGTGGAAGGTGCATTAGCATGCATTTAAGTACACTATAATTTATGCTTGTGTAAATACAGGAGCAGCTTCTTATTAACCTAAATAACCTAGATGAGCTGTGTGCGTTTGATTCATCAAGGAGTTTAAGAGAAAGAGGTGGGAGGGAAGATCCTGACTACAGAGTAAGGTATTCTCATTCGGTCAGGTAGATGTGAGTCACACATGCAGCCTGCCAGATGGACTCCACATCCTGCTATGATGCTACACAGTCTCACCAATGAAACTGTTTCTTAGTGAAATTAATCTAGCAGACAACAGTCCTGCACATATGTACTCTCTAAAACCTAATGCAGCTGTCATTACCCTTGCAAAAAGCAGCTGACATGTGTTTTACAGTGAACAATAAACATGCTGCAAACATTCAATGATACATGGAGAGCATAGGAATGAGGGATGTGAGTGTAATTTGTTTCCTAAATTAATTGAGCAGCACATTTCTTGGAGAACCAAGTTTATTTAATCACTGTTCTTTGTGTATCGCTGCTGGCTGTTGTTCAGTGTATTTCTTACTTCCTCTGATGCCACATATAAATTGAATCCATAACATCTGCAGACTTTAAGTGCTTCGTTCAAGCAGCTCAACGTATACTGGAAACTGTGAGAATCCGGCTCCTGGTTCTTCATTCACTGACTGCAATACTAACTGGCTGCATTAGTCATCAAGAGCATCAGCCTTCTGAAAGGAGACTGGCAGAATATGAAGAGGAGACATAAGAGTTTTTTTTTTTTTTTTTTTATCTCTCCACTTCTAAAATGATTGAGGAAGGAGTAAAGGAGCTGATTCATGTCATCTCTGTTGGCACTTTTTTTTCCCTCACTCATTCATGAGATGAGGCCCGTATGAATTAGCGTGGTTAGCAAAGCAGCTGCAGATGTGAGGCACTACTCACACCACCAGATTTCAGAGTATCAAGTCGAGTGAATTCAGGACTTTTATCTTCTTTAATTATGTAAATCATATGCCACAGATATTTCCTATCAACTGAAGAGGCAGAGCTTCTTTCCTCTCAGCACATTTTCAATGAGACTCCCAAGAGACACAAGAACAAAAAACAATTTGTAAATTGCATATTACAGGGGGGAAAAAAAAAAGTGATCTAGATTTCCACAGTGTCTCTGACTTTCAGGGTGGTAAATTACAAATAATCATTCCTGTGTAGACAGATTTTGAATATTTGCAAAAGTAATTGCAATGATGTTTGTACTTGTATAGAAAATAGTAATGTTTTTATTTTGCTAACACATTTTGCAAAATAAAAAGTGCATTTCTACAGTGTAAATCGAAGCTGAGAGAGCTGTAGTTATCTGCAGAATGAGAGATTCATGCCTCAGGAGATTACACTTAGGACAACACAGCACTTATTCATGCCTGAGTTAAACTTTGTGTTTATTCATGTGCATCTTTTTTGATAGTAATGCTCTCAGTAATTTAACTTGAAGTGTGAATACTTACGTATCTATCACTAATGAATTTTTTTTAACTAGATTTCATTCCCTCTGACTTCATTTCTTCATCATAACTCCCTGAACATATTAAAAAATAGCTTCATTCAAACTAAGTCCCTTAGCTCTTCATTTACAGTGGCTCTTTACCTTGATGGCTTTGTCTTCAATAGCCTGGTGCCACAAGAGTCTTTTTGACATTATGTGTTAATCGTATAAACAATGACTCACTCAAGTCGACAATGGCAAAATTTCTCTGAAGTACAGTGGTTGTGGAAACAAACTGGTATACTTTATGTGTCATGTGCACTGCACTTTTCAAGCCTCAAACACACTAAACAGTTGACAGTGTTATTAAGCCCAGTCAAGTGTAGATGGAGGAATATTAAATCATGGTTATGCCCTGATTCCCTGCCATCAGTCATCATTCTGCCTGTGTAATGGGATCACAACCAAATTTGAGGCAAATTAAGAAAGCCACGGTTTTACACATGACCATAATTGCTACAATTGTGTTCGACAATACAGACACAATACTTTTGCGATGCTCACTCAGCTTCTTCCAGCTCTGTACACTGAGGAGTGATGCTGCTGAACCAAATTAAAATCTGACACTGTTTCCCATCATGACAGATATAGAGAAGAGAAATAACAGCCTACCCAGTCACAAGAGGGTCCCAGCCTATGACAGTATATAGCCAATAGAAATACTGAGTGTGCAGACAGACAATCAATAAAACTGCAAGAGGCCCCCACATGGCTGTCTTCCCTGGATGATGTTTGTTATTCATTTGGAGCATTGCTGCTAGAGCTATAGAGCATGGATATGCTTACAAAGGAAAAAATATTAATTGACAACACCAGCAAGGCAAACAACTGCAAAACAGACAAAATTACCTGCAGTAAAGTTGTAACTTGCTGAAAATCCCACTGCTTCCAGTTCACCATCTGTAACAAATTTTATCCACAGATATCGGCCACTACTCCTGATATCAGGCGGGCTGTGCTGACCACAGTATCGTCCGAGCATTGGGGAGAAGCCAAAGGGCCCATCCCGGACCTCGATGTTGTCAAATTTACATTCCCAAGAGGACTCGATTGAATAATTCTCCTCAAAGTGTAGATCAATACACTGCCTTGGAGGAGCTGGAAGACACAATGAAAATAATTACTATCTAATGCAGCGCAGGAGTGAAGTATTAGCCATTCATTGATGAACATTCAACCTGTTTCATTATCAGCACACCCACTAGTTCAATACAGATCTCAAATCCTGACTGTTAGTCAATTCATCTGATAAACAACATAACTAATGTAGGAACTGTTGAGCTTCTGTAATAATTTCAATAACATATCTTTATCACTGAATCAAAAATGATCTCCTAATATGAAATAATAACAGTCTCTAGTTGCCACTCTCTGTCTAATAAACAACTACATCTAATCATTCACTCAGCAGTTAATATGATTTCCCCCTTGAGGATAACAAAAGGAATGCCTTAACAAAGAATAAAAAGCTGGATCTCCTTGGTTTTTATTGCTGCTGCTGCTGCTGCTTAAAGCGGATATTTACCTTCAAGGATGTAAACACACTCTGTGTCTGGAGGGTATTTGTTTGGGTAATTGGGAGAAGTGAAGAGCCCTCCTTCTGGTTCCTTCACCCATGTTCCACATTGACCTGCAGGCTTTACTCCAGAATTGTTTTTCACTACAAAAAAAATGGAGTGAAAGGAAGGCAAAAGACAGATATTAAAGCAGAGGAAGAGGACATCTGAGCAGTAAAGATGTGAGGTTGTGGTGACGGAGATCACAGTACCTGCTGTATCCTTCTTTGTTGCCCCAGACAACCCAAGTATGAGAAGACTTGCAACAACTGTGAAGAAAATACAAACATATATTTTTGAAGAAATTCTCTGTCATGTACACATCCCTCTGCTCTTGTCCTGAGCTTTATTTCAGTTGAGCAAGGGCTGAGTCAGCAGAGAACACACTTTAAGTTTAGGATTGTATAGACATCTACAGATGTGCCTACCAAATGTAACCTAAAAGAGTCAAAAAATGGCACAGAATACCCCCAAAATTGTTATGAACACACATTTTCTACAGTCAGAAAGTCCCAAACTTGCTGCTTGCATTTTGCTTTATAGGCCTTTCATATCCAAACCCCTGCAGGCCTGTACTGTAACTTTGTGCACCACTTACGTGCAATCTGTGGCTCCTCTTCTGCTTTAAATCTCTTTAAAATAAAAATTTAAAAAAGTACAGACTGAACTGACCTAAAGAGTTAATTATGAATAGCTGTTAAATGTCACCATCTCTGTTTTTGTTTTTATCAAAAATGACAAACCTTAAAAAAAGAGAGGAAAAAAAAAACAAAACAAAACACGATCAACTTACAATGTGACCTTCAACGGTGAGTTTACAGGTTGTAGGATGCGATGTGTGCGTATCTTACCTCGTCATATTTGTTTTATCCACAGAAATCACTATTCCTTGCCTATTTGCTTATTTATCTGTTGCTCTGATATTTTGCGTCCTTCTAAACCGATTAAAGGATTACTATACTTCTTCTGCGTCAGGGTAAGACATGTTTGGGCAAGCAGTAGATGCTTTGACCAAGTATGCTTCAGCTGATGAATACGCATGTCTTACCGTGATGGAAGCTGTGTCCATGTACCATGTCTGTTCCTTTCACAAACGGCTTCAGACTCAACTAATTCCATTTAGATTTAGGAATACTTGGAGAGAAAAAAAAAAAAAAAAAGATTGAGAGTTTCTGAAGATTCACAACGGAAAAGTGCTCATACCATACAATCTTTTTGCTGGAAAAGAAAATGTAAAAGCAAATTTACTCCTGGGAAAAAAGAGATTTTTTTTTTTTTTTTTAAAGGAATCCTTGCAGATGTTTCACAACAACTAATCACCAGTTTCATATAAAACCAAAAACAGTTCTAAACACTCGCCCGATTTCCATCCAAACGTTTCTAATACCCTTTGGTGCTTTTGATGCACTGAAAGGATTAATAGTCCCGTCATCAGCCCTTCTCTAATCGCTCCACCTTTACGATCTTCTTTTTGAAAATATCATGGACAGCCTTTTTTGTCCTCTTTGGTCCCTTTATCAGGAGAGGGGGTCCTTTAGAAGCATGTAGAACCACGCAGCACTCATCTCTGCAGCGTTATCTTTACTCTTGCGCGGTGCGTAAAATCCCCCGGTTTGGCAAAATAAGAGAAAAAAAAAAATTAAGTTGACGTTCTTTTGGGTTTCATTTGCCGTATTTTTTTTGTTTCTCAAAAGCTGTCAGTGTTCTTAGTGTTCCCCTCTGTCTTGGCTTCTATCAACTGGAGAGTCCCCGCAGCCAGTAGGAGTTAATGTATGATCTCCCTCCTCCTTCCGTTCCATTCAGCACTACTGCCGTCCAATGCGCCACAATCCTCACGTACTTTTGATGCACGTATTAAAAACTTCTCCCGGAAACGACTTCATCCACGCACACGAATCAGCATCAGTATACAGAAGGGAGGGCTAATGCGCGCGCGTGTGTGTGTGTGCGCGCGTGTGTGTGCCAACGTGCGTGTTTGTGTTTCAGCAGTAAGCACGCGCTGCAGAATTCATTTCGACCCGTGCATCCACCGCGCAACGAAAACGGAAAAGTAAGCAAAAATAAAGCAATGAGATATGAAATGAAATAAACAAACAAAAGCCGGTATCAACTCGAAGACTGAGCTCTGTCAGCATGATCAGACATGGAAAACTTGCGGGATAAAATAACTCCAGTTATTCTGAAAACAGTATTATTATGCAAAAAACAAAACAAAACAAAAACAAAAAAACAACTGGGCGCATCTAAGCACATCTTGGCTTTGGTAATCTATTACATTTACGCACAGAAAATGACCTACAGTAGTTAGAACTCCCACTCCAGTGTCATTATGGGTGACATCTTTAGATTTCCCCCTATCCACTGTGCTTCTAATTTCTAGAAGAAATTGAGCAGTAAAGCGAAACCTGCAACTTTCTTCTTTTTTTTTTTTTTTTTTTTCGTTTTTCTTGTCTAAAAAAAGTTAGAAAGCCCTATTACTTTTCTTAGGTGTGAGTGTCAGGATGTATCCGCACTCATCTACTGTGTGTGTAGCTGCTCTCACACCTGATGACAAAGCTGATCAGAAGGTGCCCAGGGACAAGTCAGGGGCTCGGGCTCCCAAAATAGTCTTGGCACCCGGCAAAAAATATCCATCTTCAGATACTCTTGCTGCAGAGGCAATCTTGGACTCAGTCCCTCTGTGTGTGTTATTGTTACTGGTTTGCATTCTTTGGACAAGCTGGACCAGCTTGAAATATACTGTTAATGAACCAAAGTGTTAATGCATGCTGCTAGAAACTCCTTTGTAGAGCTGTTTTTTTTTTTTTTTTTTTTTCCAGACCTTTGTGCAGTGACTTTGCCTGTTCTGTCTCTTATGTCTTCCTCTCTGTGTTTTTTCCACATAAACCCTCTTGAGAGTTCTGCACTGTCTCTAATGTCCTCCTCTTAATTACGTCCTGTCCCAGACACTGGCCGGTTACTCACTGCTCTAAAGTGTTTGGTTTTAAAGCAAGTAACACAAGACTTTGCAGGTGCCATGCATGGCTTTGAGGATACCTGTGGGAGTGGGAAATCTCAGCAGTGTGTTCAGCTAAAGACTCCTACTAATCTGTTATACAGAGTGATTTAATGGACTTTGGATTTAGACCCCCAATGTAAAAAATTTGAGGCTTAGCCAGTTAGTTTCTTGCTTCTGTATGATCAACACCCATGTAGTTTGAAACCCACAGAGTAGCACAGCATGTACCCATTCCTCCAGAATTTCCCCAAAACAACAAAGACATGGCTGAAAGAATTTAAAATGTCAATTTTTCTGCAAAAGGCAAAGCCTATTATAGATCTTACAGTCTGAGGGGATGTCAATAATATCTGCAGCAAAATACAATGCGGTGCCCAAAGCCTGTTATTGATTAACAGTGGTGCTGTGGCGTTTAACAACTTTCTAAGCACAACACCACACGTTTCTGATGGGTAAACTCCAAGATAAAGCAGCAGGGCTATATGGGAATTATTCAAATGAGGCTTATCTGGCTCACTGTATGCAACAGTAGCCCTGGTGAATTTAACAGCAGCCTCCATTTAGCTCTCCGGCATGTATAAACTGTCTGTTTGACTGAATAGCTCTGAGATAGTGGGAGCATCTAGGAGAGAAAAAAAATGTATTCTCTAGCAGTCTCAAAGTCTGCCATTTTTAATTAAGGAAGTCTATCTCTTTGGCCGGAGATAACTATTGTGCTGTGTTGGCCTCACCTAAATTTGTAATTGTAATCAGTTTGGGGAAATGGGACATTCAGGCAGGCAACTGTGAGTTTCACACATACTAGAAAATCAATGTCTTACACATGCAATGCCCTGTTTCATGTGTATGTTTGATTAAGTCTCATGATTATGTATTGTTAAACTGCTCCATAACTACACCTTTGTGTATATAAAGACAATATGCAAATGAACACCCATAACAACTGCATTATTTCACTGTGAAGATAAAATTCGTCATTGCATCCTGTTCATTTGGCAAAGAGTTGATGAGGAAATTGGACATTCACCTTCTACTTAGTGTCACCCTAATGACACTGGCAGCACAGTTTCTTTTTGTCAGTCCACCAAGGGACATCACTAAAGCGGATAAACACTTAGACTAATGCCTCCTGCCCAGTGGGACTCAAATTAACCTTATTAGTGATGCATTGAGCAGTTTGTTGGCCTAAAAAACACAATTTATTTGTCATTCAAGGTGCCTTGTAGTTCATTAAGCAAGATCCAGCTACAAGACGGGGTCGTTCCAACCATGGGATGAATTTTGAGCTACATTTTATGCTACATTAGCTGTCTGGGTCTTTGCTGATAGGCCGCCGTTAACCTCCCCCTGCACCTGCAGCCAGTGGGAAAATAAATCCATCAGATTAGAGTTTATAAACTACCTGTGGATACATTTTTGTTGAGGTGTCTTTGTTAGTTTGCAGTAAAGCCTGCCAGGGTAAAGCCTATGCAATGCTGTGCTCTTATAAAGTTATCATAGTAACTTTGTGATGAAAGTGCAGTAGAGGTTTATTCCCTGTTCATGTCTTAATATTAATGTAATTCTTGTAGTCTAAAAAAATAAATACATGTAATACATCATGTACTTCTTGTTACAGCAGTACTTCACTTCGCTGTATGGATTGCATTTCACTTGAACAAAAGCCTTGGAATGAATGGATACAAATGTGAATGTAATAGAACACACTCTTGTGCTCTCATGCTCTAATACACACATGCCATTGTACAAGAAGTGTTCCAGTCCATGTATGATTTGGAGCATCCACAAGGTCATCTATGTTTCATCACTGGTGCAGATTCTGTCACTGAAACATACAAACATAAACTTGACTTTCCAGTGAAAAATTAAAACAAGTATTCTGGACACGTGTACCTGAGACTAGTGGCTTCACTGACGTCAAACTACTGAGTAGAGAATGAAAGTAAATGCTGTTTTTAGATCCCTTTTTCTGTAATTCAAGGTTGACAGACCAATGTAATATTTTTAACTGTGGGTCTCTGCAAATGAATTCACCATCTGCAAATCTTTCAGTGTTGCTAAAAGCGGTTGACTGCTTATGAGCATATAAATAATATTTTGCATTACAAAGTCCTACGATTTGATTTCAGCATGCTATTTCTTTTTTAGGAATTCAAAGCGCTGAACACTAATTTCACTTTGAACCTCAATCACAATCAGCTCTGTCATGTCTCCTCAATGCTGTAACTCATCTGTCAATCACAGTGGCTTTACCCATCTAGCAATTAACATTAGCCCATGAGGGGTAGCCGCACTGTCTGTGAACCTAGACGTCTGCAGATTTTAGTCGCAGTTATTGTGTTGAGAGTGTGTGAACTGACAGATTTTCAGGAATTTTCAGCTTATCTTGTGCTTTTAATGCTGCCTCTGCATACCTTTCTCTCTGTCCTCTCATACATACAGTATGATCAGTCATGACCAGAAACAGTGATTTACTGCTTCACAGGTGTCCTGGATTTGGGATAACATACCCTCTGCAATCTGTTCAGTGTATGAATCCCAAACCCCTGAGTTAAATTGACTGTGTAATTCATCATTTGACCTCATTAGCCACTTGGTGGGGGAGTGTCATGGATACTGTAGAGTCACTCCATGGGGCGTAACACCCCTTATGGGGAGCTGAAGTCACCAATGTCATAATGCCACAAGAGCACATGTTTTTTCAAGCTAAATGGCAAAGGAACCAAATCAGAGCCAAAGTTTATTTACAGCACTGGTGCAAAGAGTGTTAAAAAATTTACAGGTGCCACCTCTCATTTACATGCCATTGTAAAAACAAGAAACCATTAGTAATAACCATGTTTTTGTTTTTTTTTTTTTTACATCCTAATTCTTTGTGGAAGTGTAAAAATGTTACTCGTCCTTCTCCTGTGCTCAAGGAGGCTGACTGGAAACTGGCAGCAAGAGATTATTTCTGCTGAAATGCCAGGTGTGAGTGGGTGTAGTGAGGAGATATGACCTTTATTGGCCTCAGTGTTTGAAGACTGAACCTAGCTGCTGAGATCCCCTCACCCTTAAACATCTCCGCTCTGTTTCCACATTGTCAGTTACAGCTGAGATGTGCACAGTACATTCCACTCAGTTCAAGTGCAGTCAATGATCCTGCTCTAAAATGTCACAGTGAAGTTCCCCCTTTGAGAGTGAGTCATGATAAAATAGGATGTTTTGTGTTTCAGTAATTGAAATTTGATAAATGTGAAAAAGTGAAATAAAAGGAAAATGAAAAATGAAATTCACTATCCCTGAGATTCATATTCATTTGAACCAAAAACGTGGACACGAACATTATATTCAAGCATAATTTTTAATTACATTACTTCTCTTTCCCACAAGAGCTCACTCATCTTCCTTGCAGGCACTGCTGTGGTAGAAACTGTATGATATGAAGAAGTCCTAACCTACTGTACTCACTGATATGTGGAGTCAAGCCTGTGATGTGTAACAAATTCAGTTTTCTGGGACACAGGGCAGCGGTTATTGTCTGTAATGGAAGAAATGAGTTTGTCTAAGTCAAAGAGAAAAGTTTAATTCAAACTCTGAAGTTTAATCTCATAACTTTGATTTTTTTTTTATATGAAATGACATTTCAAGCAATACAGCAGAAAGCACATGGCTAAACACCATTTCCTCATCATTACTGTGGCTGTCAAGTCATTACTGTCATGTATAAAAAGAGACATTTTTCCAAAATAATACATTCTGAAAGATTTTCACTTGTATTGTTTGAGTATGAATGTGCATGCAAAATATAAACACAAAATAACAGTACGCAGTAAGCATCTTTTGAACATTAAGAAGAGTCAGTCAGACTGTTAAAATACAGATATCTGCTGTAGAAACACAGACAAAACATGATAAACTAACTTCAGCAGTCAGTGTTCTGTGCACAAAATATACTGATTAACCCATAAAGACCCAGCACTACTTTTGTGTCAGTTCCCAAATGAAAATCTTAAAATATCTAACCTTTCTTAAGTGATTTATCACCATTTATTATAATATTATCTTCTGTATTTTGCACTTTATCAGGATAAATCATGTATTTTTCTGTATTTAATTCGCTGATCATGTAGATGTTCATAAAAGCTCAGTTTAAAGTTGAGGGTTATTATATCAGAAACAGAGAAAACTGAAGAAAAAGTGACTTTTTCAGTAAAATCTGTCATTAACTGAATATAAACCCAGTGTGTCCATCCACTGTCATTCATCCATCTCCATGGGTTTTACTGGTGAATCACTGTTGTAGAAGATGACGGTGTTTCCATGGTAACTATGGAGCCTCTGAACGTCCAAATGGGTCATATCTGATGACCATGAAAACATGACTAACTGTATTTTATACCAGTTATTTACATGGATTGATAGGATTAATGGATCAATAAGTATTAAACATTTTAGATCAGTAGATGGTTCTGGTCAGTGATGGATGTTTGGGTCTTTATGGGTTAACTTTTTCAAGGTTAATTTGACCACACAAACTGAGAAGAGCACATTTCCTTCTAACAAAAAAACACGAGGACACGGGAGCATATGGATTCATTCGTGAGTCATCAGCCTGCACAAATGTTGCAATATGGCAGTTAAATAATTAATCTCAGAGGGGCTCTTGCCATATTGCCCTAATCTTTTACCATGTACATTTCATGAGATATGCCAAAAGAGGAAATGAAAAGCATTTTGAGAAAACAGTGATGGTAAATTTTTCTTCATGTGTAGAATGAGGTTTATCTGGCTGTCACAAGTGCATATTCATCTTATTTTAATGGATACAAAAGTGACCACAAGGCTTAGATTGGCTGTAAATGTAAAAGACAATTACATTAATATTTACATAAAAAAACAAACAAAAAAGAAAACTATCAGGTCATTATATTGTCATTAAGCCAGCTGATGTAATCTCATCACTGCAGATCCAAAGTAGCAAACAAGAGCAGCATTAGACTGTACCGTAGGAGAGGAAACCAAAGGCAGAGAGGTGGGGGAAGGGTGGAGAGGAGAGGAGAGGAGAGGAGAGGAGAGGAGAGGAGAGGAGAGGAGAGGAGAGGAGAGAGGGATGATTAATGATGACTGAGGAGAAGATGGTCAAGGTGGTTAGTAAAATTAACAGAGGCTTAGCCAGCAGCAGACCACTGGGAGTAGAAGGAGTTTCACAGACCCACACTGACTCAGGTCCAACTTATGCATGTGAATGTAAATGCATCCATGGATCTGTGTTCGCATTAATGAGCTCTTCTGCAGTTAGACACAAAGACAGCGCTGCATCCATCAAAAAAGACCTTTGATTAAACTGAGGTGTTTCAAATGTTACAACACAACTGAGAATCCTCTGCCTTGTGCGTGCATCCCTTCAGCTGTAATTTGCACTTCAGAATGACACAATGAAAGAGAAGTATTTGTTTGATTTGTTGCTGTCTTTTTTTTTGTAATGTAAAAGTTGCAGTTACATGGAGAGATTTCATTCCACCAGAGCTTGAAATCAATCAAAAATAATCAACAAATTAGAATGGACAAACAATCAATAAGGACAGAAACCCCTTGTAGCCACCCTCTAGAAAATCAATGATTTTAATTGTGCTGCTAGACACATAATTCTGGTGTTTTCAGCATCCAACGAAGGCTCATCATGAAAGCAGTTGAACCCCCTCTGAATGGAGTGCTGTGTCAGTAACAGACACAGTTTTTCTCACTTATAAGAACACATTAATTGCTCCGTGTCAGAACTAAATGTTTCTGTCGTAACACATATCTGACAACTAATGCACATCTGACGAGTCCCAAAAAATGTAATTATGTTTTTAATGGAGAAAGGAAATCCTCTTAACTTTCTGAAAAAGGAGCACACATCTCAGAGACATGGCAGCCGGTCTAATGATACAAATAAGATAAAATACACACATGTCAAAGTATTGTAAGCAGAATAATTGTAAAGGGTATTCACTGAGTACTGATGAATATTTCTGTCTGATTTGGAATTAAATGCTGACTCCATTAACCCAATGCCCCAGTGCTGAGAGTAGACATTAATTTCAGACCAATGAAATCTATAATATACGTTATTTATTATTCCAGTGTGATTTAAGAGTTGGTTATAAATTAGTCTAAAAGGTTATTTGTTAATTGCTGATTTGGGCTCGCTGTTGCAGTTTCTTTGCCCTTCATGCTGACAGCTCAGAACCATTGAGGCATCAGTACTGGCCTCTGTGGTCCTTGATGATCCTCTCAGTAATGAATTGGCCTAAGACTGAATTTTTTCTTTCAATATGCTGAATGCTGAAGGACAGAACAGGCCACAGTCCTGCACAGAAAAGTTTCTAATTAAATGTTTATTCATAGACAAATAACTACTACTAAATTCATTGGCTTCGACGGAGTGGGCACAGATGGAACAAGTGGTGGCAGGCATAACAAACCCCGCCCCTCGCACATATATATGCAGTCTGAAACAACGGGAACGCCCACAAACGTCAGATCCGGTCAGAGCCGCGGGGGAAAACAAACCGGTCTTTGCCATTAGCCATAATGCTGAAGTGCTGCTGTGTGCCCTTTTGCACCAAAAAAAAAAAATCACTGATTAAAGTTTTACATTTTATCAACTAATAAAACGGAACCATAAAGGAGGACAAAATGGCTTCAAGCTATCAGAAGAGAGGACGAGTTTAGCAGATTATGGACCCAACAACAAAACATGTGTATGTCTGCAGTCAGCACTTCATTTCAGGTCAGTTTAATGGAATGTGAACCATCCCAAACAATTGTAGACTATGTCAGGGGTATCAGGAATATTAGATTAACTGTTTAAAACGCTAGTGAACTTTGTACTACATTTGGAATTTGTGTAGATTTCCTCGCAGCACGTACAAAAGTACACATTTAGTACCTAAGCAAAAGTACAGATACTTGTGTAAAAAGTCTGGTAAAAGTAGAAGTACTGATTAAAGTTATTTACTGAGTATGGTATATGTAAAAAATAAAAAAAAAGTGCTGGCTCTAATGTACTCCAAGCATAAAATCAAATCTAGCCGTCTGAAGGACATTTCTATGGGCTGTTTCTGTGCAAAACTAAAAGAACCTCACATCATATTGGACCGACAACAACATTAATGAACATTAATTCATCTATTTAATGTCAGGTACTAAAATTATGATAACTTTAATTCATCCCATCTATAGTAAAAGTGATACATTCCCTCACCAGGTGACTCCATTAAGTAGCAGCAGATGTCTGTAAATGACACTTCAGTCACAGAGTCGGATCATTGGCCCAGTCTTTTAAATCATATGGACAACAATCCAACCACAGTGTATTTGATTTTTTAAATATATCGATCCTTGTCAGAAGGCAATAGCGACTCAAAGTACGTCATGGCAACTTGTCAGCGTTAGCAAAGCAAGTTGAAACTCAGTGTTTTTACATTATAGTGGACGGGGGAGAAGGATTGTTTCCCCCCTTGGGTTTCCCCGCCCCCGGCTGTGACGTCATTGCCGACTGAATCTATTGTAGCTTATTTTGGCATCGATCCAGCTGATGTCATCATGTCTGTGTGTGGGGTGATGTCAGCATATCAGTTACATCTATATATGTGCAAGTTTGAAGTAAACTGAAACAGAATTGAAACATTTATAGACATTTGAAATTTCACCCATTAAAGGAAATGGGAGAAGAAAAAAATATCTAAATCTATCTAAAAAATGTGAACTTTGACCTACTTCTCCCAAAATGCAACCACATGGAGCGACCATGGCTCAGGAGGTAGAGCGGGTTGTCCAATAATTGAAGGGTTGGCAGTTCGAATCCAGCTCTGTCCTAGTCTGCCCTTGGGCAAGACACTTCATCCAACTTATCTCCAGTGCCACTCACACTGGTGTATGAATGCATATGAATGTTTGGTGGCGGTGGGAGGGGCTGTAGGCACAATTTGGCCATGCTTCCATCAGCCTGCCCCAGGGCAGCTGTGGCTACATATGTAGTTTACCAACACCAGAGTGGGAATGTGAGAGTGAATGCATAATGGGTCATGGGTAATGTAAAGCGCTTTGAGTACTCAAAAAAGTGCTATAGAAATCTAATCCATTATTATCTATTTTAGGTCACTGGCAATCTATAAACCCAATCTGGTATGAATTCAACCAATACAGACATGTGAAATTTCACCCATTATAAGTAAATGGGGAAAAAAAAGAAGTAGAAAATTCATAAAAAATTGAAACTTTGACCTACTCTTCCCAAAATGTATTGCCATCTATGCTGGGTCACTGGCAATCTATAAACCCATTTTGGTATGAATTCAACCAATAGTTTTGCTGCTACAGACATTTGAAATTTCACCAATTATGAGTAAACGGGAGAAGAAAAAATATTTTAAAAATTCAGAAAAAATTGAACTTTGACCTACTTTTCCCAAAATGTAACTAGATCTATTCTGGATCACTGGCAATCAATAATCCCAATTTGGTATGAACTGAAGCAGTAGTTTTGCTGCTGGAGTGTTAACAAACAAAGGAACAAACAAACAAACAAACCAAACCAAAAACAATACACCTTGGCGGGGTAATAAATGCACAACACTGTCAGCATCTGGCATGGCTCTAGCATTGGCAGTGAAACATCAGGACAGAAAGTAACATATATTTGCTGAGAATTACAACATTGTTCATATGCTGGTTTAGTGGAATGGGAATCAATTTTATAGGATACAAATTACAGTTGTGGAAAAAATGATTAGACCACCCTTGTTTTCTTCAATTTCTTGTTCATTTTAATGCCTGGCGCAACTAAAAGTACATTTGTTTGGACAAATATAATGATACCAACAAAAATAGCTCATAGTAGTTTAATTTCAGAGCTGATATCTACCCATTTTCCATGTTTTCTTGATAACCAAAATCACTTCAGTTCTTACATCAATATCTATGGCATTGTACTGACAAAAA
>JAPQRP010000015.1:24094359-24117459 GCA_037367295.1 Apogon hyalosoma | reverse complement strand
CGATCTTTGCCTTTTTTGAAGTAAGAATATAGAATTAATATTTGATTTATAATTATTACCCCATATCGCCACAGCAGTTGAGATATAGAAGAACAAGAGAATTATACAATATATGGAGAGATTTCTGATCTAAAAGGTTTTTGCTTTTAGGCATTACAGCAAAACTTTAAGCTATTTTTGATCTAAGAAAATGTACAGCTGGTCATCAGTTATTATGCCTAAAAATGTTGTTACGGACACGCTTTCAATTTCAGTTTCCTTGATTCAAATTTTAACTTGTTGGTTATTTTTCCTTTTACCAAAAATAATATATTTGGTTTTACTAAGATTTAGTGATAATTTATTGATGTCAAACCAATATTTTAGTATGGCAAGCTCCTTTTCAACTGTATCTAACATTTGATTTAAATCTTTGCCAGAGCAATAGAGGCTGGTATCATCAGCGAATAAAATACATTTTAGTTTGTTTAGAACCTGACAAACATCATTTATATACATAATGAATAGTTTGGACCCTAATACAGTGCCTTGCAGTACTCCATGGGTTGTCAGAATAAACCAAAGACTGAAATAAAACCTTAAAGTTCAGCACTGTCTCCTTTATAAATCCTTCAGAAATAACTACAGTACAAATAAGAACATTTGCTGTCAGGCCCAGTGAAAGAAAGTACAAGTGGTAGATTTACAGCTACAGAAGATGCCAGAAAAACAGTGGTTAAAGCCTTGCAATGTCACAGTCTGTCCTCTCCCTTTGATCTTGATAAAATGTTGCTGAAGAGTTGCTGAATTTGTGGCTTTGTCAGCGATGACCCTTGGGATACTGTATCTGTGTCCCAGGAGCCAATGTCTTTGTCGTGTAACATGTATATTCAATCACATACAGGACAAATATTTACAAGGACCAAGCAATAAATGTCAGACAGAAGCGAGTTAAAGTGGAGCAACATCTCCACTCAACATGTTCTGACCTTTACATTAATCTTCAATCCACTTTCCTTCTTAAGTCTCTGTTAAATCCCTTTCATACTGCCACACTGGTCTGAGACGACGCAGGTTGTATGATTATGAGTGTTGAAAGTGATTTGGTTTAGAACGCCTACAAAAAAAGAAGTACAAAAGAGAAGTTCAATTGATTAGTCTTGGAGGATGTGAAAATAAATTGGCTTTGATATAAGACATTCAGGTGATTCTGCTTCAGAGATTTAAATGAGATACAGAAAAAGGTTCGCTCTTCAGTTTGACATATGATCAGGGATAAAATATTTTCGGCAAAGCTTCATCCTGGATTGATTTGTGCACAGATATTTGCCTATTAGTTTGTTATATCCCACTTAATGGCAAAACATTAATTATGCATAAGGAACAACACTCCATGGTAGGTTCTCACAGTTGACAATTGTCCTTCGGAGAAAGCATAAATAATACAAGGCATCACATATTGCCCACAGTGGGAATGATAAATAGGTCAGCTCTGACAGAAAAAGCATGCTGTCATGGGAACTTATGCCTAAATTATTAAAGAATACTTTGACTGACTTTGGCGTGTGTTCTGATTGTACTATTTGTTGTGCAAACAGCTGGACAAGCTAAATTTGTTCCTCATCTCAATTCTGCAGGATAATGGACCATATTTAACAATCGACCTTGCTGTGAACTGAGTGCAGTGACATTAACACACTGCTGCCCCCCCTTGCTTTTGGGTGTCGCTCTTATTTATGAGTCTAATTGCTTGCTGTTCTCACTCACTGGGAAATTCACTGTTTCAAGTTCTTGGCCAAAACACTGACATTGTACTGGCAAAGCTCTGCTCAGCTGGAAAGGGACAGGAGAAAAGCAAGAAAGAAGAAAAAAGCAATAACTTGTGACATACTCATTACCCTGGGGCTTTTCTTTCTCAGAAGGCACACTTCTGAATCGCAGACTCAGCTGTCTACGGATGCTCTCTATTAAACTTTATCAAGCCAACGAACACACGATCACTAATCAAATGGGCAATGAAAGATGTCTGAGTGGCAAAGCTGAGAAGTTAATTAAGGCAGCTTTTTAAATAATTCATTTGTAACTGAAAAGGTATATGGAGCTGCAAAAAAAGTGTCCCGTGTGTGTCGTTTATTAGTCATAGGTCTGTAATAAAAGAACGAAATGTGACGGAAAAATCAAGCAGTGTGATGAAGAAATCATTCAGAAAAGATTTAAATTAACCACAGCGCTCATTTTCATTCATAGAGGAACGTTTCTGCAACATCTGCCAGTGCTTCTTTTTTTTAATTCAGTGAGACTGGCTCGGCGGTGTTCTTTAATTTATGTATAAGGCTTCAAGTCGTATGACAAAATCCAAAAACCACTTGTAACAAAAATTATTCATTGGAGCATTTTGTAGTCTGCCACCCTTATGGTTAAAGTATATTTAAGACTTGGCAATCAAACACGCTTGATTCGGTTTAGGGAGGGATCGCTCCAATTGTTTGATGAAACTCTGCCTTAGTAGATAAAACCAAGGGTTATAAGATTAAAATATGGCTGTTAAGTCAGGCACCTTGTAGACCCAGGCACACACACACACACGTAGCCTTTTCCAGTAGGTTAGCCGTATCTGACACTTTGCTTCGGCTTTTGCATGTAAGAGACAAAACACAGACAAAGATTGAGTCATAATGAAAATGAGCTTTGTTCTGCATGTAAACAGATTGGTCTTCTAATTTTACTGAAGCGGATTTGTCCCTGTATGTGGTGAAATTACTTATTAATCTTCATATACAGTTATTAAATTCTTAAGGTTGTAGAAAAGACAGAAGGCAGTAGCAGTTTGTTTGCAAAAGCAGTCCATGATAACTGCCTGTTGTGTTTTGCAGAGTTTAACTAAAATGGATCGTGACATAATGTATTTAACAGTCCATGATAGAATAAAGCCATAATTAATTGACTGATTAGTTAAATTAACATCGTACAGACGTTCTATTCACTGCTTTATTGATCGTGTCATGTAAATATGCACATACGGGTAATAACATAACCGTAAATTGTTTTTATATACCTATTAATCTGTTGGAGCTAATTAACCTTTGAGCAAGTGATTAATAATGTGGCTGGCACGCATTTCCCTGCAAGGTAAAAGCCATTATCTACAAATATAAGACAGTGGCTGGAACTGACAAGAAATACAGATAAAAATCCATCCCACTAGAGATGTCAAAACCCATGGATATGTGGACTAATGGAGAAGCTCATCTTTTACAGCAATCAATGTCTCTGCAAACTCAACACAAGACAGTCAATTTAGGCCTGGTCAGCAGAAGATGCTCCTCTTCATCTCCACCATTAAAGCCTGTTGTTGTGGAAGGGGAAAAGTACTTGTGGCCTTGATTTAATAGCTTGTTTAGGATGATTCATTTAATCATATGTGGTGTGCAGAGAGAAAATACACCATCTTTAAATTCTATGGTTTTCTATGTCAGGCCATTCTAAAAAAAAAAAAAAAATCAAATAAAAATAATAATAATAATTTGGTCTTTACAGAGTTATACAAGTATTTCAAATTTGACGCCACATACAACAGATTCCACCATTTCATTATATATTAAACAAAAACTATGCAAAAAAAAAAAAAAAGTAGTCGGAAGAAATTAAGTACACATCATGGTTCAGTACCTTGTAGAACCACCTTCCATGGCAGTAAGTAGTCATTTTGTGTGTCCGTACATTTTGACTCACTCTTCTTCACAGTATTGTTTCAGTTCACTGAGGTTTACAGTCCTTAGTTTATGCATAGAGTTCTCTTAAAGTCTCATTATTTCAATTAGATTGAGGTCTGGACTTTGACTTGGCCATTGCAACACCTTGGTCCTTTTCTCTTTCAGACATTCTGTTAATAGATTTGTTGGTGTGATTGGGATCATTTCCCTATTGCATTTTTAAATTATGGACAAGCTTTAACTGGTGGACAGATGGCACCATATTTGACTCTGGAATACTCTGGTATACAGAGGGGTTTACTGAAGACTCAATGAGTGCAAAGGTGCCCAGGCCCTGTGGTATCAAGACCAGCCCAGATCATCACCCCTCCTCTCCTGTGGTTGACAGATGGTATGAGGCTCTTATTCTGTGTTTGGTTTTCCCCAGATTAGGTGCTGTGTATTATAACTAAACATCTCTACTTCAGCCTTCATCCTTCCAAACAAGACGTGGTTCTTTGCAAACCTAGGGGTGTTTTCACACTGGGTATCCAGATCCATGCTGTATCTGGATACGTTCACAAGTGAGTACCATGGCCCGTGCCCGAGTACAAGTGGGTGTTTCAGGGCCAAAACAGTAGGTGGCGGCTGGGATGCTGTAAAGAGGGGTAAACATGACAAATTTATGGGGTCCAGCTTATCTGGGGGTGGGGGGCAATAGAGCAGTGGAGGAGGCCCAGCGGATACAGGTTAGAAGTTGTGAAAATTTTGTGTAATAGAGGCATAGAAGCCGGGAGTCAGACGTTCAAAGCATGTTAAGCTTCATCCCAGTGCTAGTTACGTTAGTTATGGACTGCACTTCCACGTATATAACTGCCCCCCCGACAAATTGATAAGATACGGAATTTTATAAAGGGCTCACATCGTTTAGCTTTCATGGGGCCCGCAATTGCTAGCGGCACCCTAGGGTGGTGGTGTGGAAGGAATTCTGTCACTATCCAACAAATGCGGAAATCAAAAGAAGACAAACCCTTACGTCATCAACCGAGCGACTGTTCTATTCATTTGTCTACAATGGCGGCAAGACAAGCAATACTTTCCTATCTGTTAGCCTGTTTGAGGCAAAGCCATGCTGCCCTGTATTTTTTTTTAAGAGAAAACATGTTCTGCTGGCCACCTCTCCAAACAACACTGTCCAGTCATTCCTGTTCAGTATTTTCCTAGTTGAACTGTCATGAACTTTAACATTTAATTCACTAACTGAGGCCTTTCGAGTCTGAGACGTAGCTCTTGAGGTTTTGCAGTTTTTCTGAGTGTTGCACAGTTTGACCTTGTGATGAATTCCCTGTGACGTCCACTTCTTGGAAGACTGGCAACCATCTTGAATGTTTTCCATCTGCAAACAGTCTTTTTCACTGTAGATTAATGTCCTTCAGATAGTTTGGAAATGGCCTTTCCAGATTGATGGGCAGCAAAAATTGCTTCTCTAACTTCTTTGCTGATGTCTTTCCTCCTTGGCGTTGTGTTAATGCATATTTGAAATCCCCCAAACCAGCAAACTATGACAACTTATGCTTTTCTAGAGGTGATCACACTGGCTGATGATCAATAAATCAAGGATATTTGCCTAGGTCGCTGCTACATACTCTTCTAATCCATACTAAAGACGGCATTAAGATGGTAAGTAGCTCGTAAATGCTTGGACATTTTGACTTCATTGTTGTTGCCGGAATCTGTTTCTGTATTTTATCTTGACATTTAAAACCATAGAATTTAAAGAGAATGTGTCGTGACCATATGTAGCCTCTTCTCTTTTGAAGAAGAAGACCTCCTGGGTACTCAGGATGCACTGAGAGATTATAATAATACATATCTGTGAGAGGAAAGACTTCCCGTCAACATGCATGAAGCTTGAATTGGATTCTCAGTGTAGATATTTATTAGTAACATACTTGACATCATACCTATATGTGTATAAAAGGCTGTACTGTGCTTCTCTCATCCATCATGTATTATCTCTATCTACCAGGTCTCAGTATTCGAAACGTAAGACATAATCCTACTAAAAAGCCTGAAGTGGTTTCTGTTTCTGCTCCTTGGTGAGGCAAAAGCAGATAAAACTTTTGTGATTTGCTTTGTGTTAATGGTCTATAACTTTGGCAGAGTCATTATAGTTAGCATCTTTTATTCAAGTTAATTGTGGATGTCAATCAATCAGTCATCAACCAGTGACTGCCACTTTGAAAATGGACCACCATTTTCTGTTTAACACTTACAGAGTGCGAATTAGTAATTCACAAGCACAAATTATTAAATCAAGAGCATGAATTATTAAATTGAGAGCATGGATTTTTTTTTCTTTATTATCTTTTTATGACGTCTCCCAGTCTCTGAGCCCTCCATCCACTTTGAGGCAAAAACCACAGTATGACCTTTGGATTGCTGGGATGGTTACTGGCTGATACTGTGCTCAGTGTCAGAACAGCCAAAAGGAGGAGAGGACACCTGTTGACCTGCTCCTCCTCTACTGAACACCCACCTCTTTGACATGGAGCAATTTCTGGTGCATTAGTGTCAGTAGCAGCACCTGCAAACACACCGGTGTTGATCCCAAAGCTTTCACCTTTTTCAAACACCAGCCTGAAGACACTAACCCTCCCACCACATGGAAGCAAAAAAAAAAAAAAAAAGCTCTCTGTCACACACTTTGTAAGCTTTGCGTGTGCTTGATTGGTTCTTCTCTGCACTAGTGCACAATGTGTCTGGTCAGTTCTGTGTAACTCTGTAAAACAAGCACTTCTTAATCCACCTGAATTCCTGCAGTTGTTTTCCAGTGTGAATCCTGCTCAAGCGGACACATCTTTAACATCTTTAACCCAGTGCTGACCTTCACTTCACTGACATCCATCCTGGAAACTGTAATTTCCATCAAGTCATGTCAATAATATGTTTTCTTTAACTTGATTAACCCATTAAGACCCAAATAGCAACCGATGACCAAAACCATCTACTGATCTAAAATGTTTAACACCAGTTGATCCACTAATCCTATCAATATATGTAAATAACTGGTGTAAAATACAGTTATTCATCTTCATCAGATATGACCCATTTGGACGTTCAGAGGCTCCGTAGTGAACGTGGAAACGCCATCATCTTCTACAACATTGATTCACCAGTAAAACTCATGGAATTTGATAAATGACAGTGGTTGTAGACGCTTATTTTTATGTTCAGTTATTAACATCTGTGCTTAAAAAGTCTATTTTTTTCATTGTAGGTAATTCATTTATCAAGACAAGGGTGGTTCACTTCTGACGAAAGCTACAGGAAGTAACTGAAACTAGTAAAGCAGGTAAACAAACAACTACCCCTGTCTTGATAAATGAATTGCCTAAAATAATTATATGTGGAAGACAGTATGAACCTGTACCAAGCACTTTTTTTTTTTTAACATAACATCCCTCAACTTTAATCTGAGCTTCCATGAACATCTGCATGATCAGGAAATTAAATAGAGGAAAAATACATGACTTTCACAAAAAAAAATGCAAAAAAAAAAAACAGAGGATAATATTACAGTAAATGGTAATAAGTCATTTAAGAAAAGTTAAATGTAGAAGAAAATTCATTTGGGAACTGACACAAAAGTAATGCTGGGTCTTTATGGGTTAATCATAAGGAGTGGCATAAAAAAGATAGACCATATGATCAATCAGTACTCTTGTGAATTACATTGATTTTGTGGTGGAAATCAATTATGTAAGCAGTATAATATAGAAAGCATAATATAAAACAACATTACTACAAGCAATTCAGATTAATCTGACAAGTTTAATTCTACTTTAACACTAAACATGTCAGATTTTATAGAGCAAACAGTCTAACGTGTTATAATGTCTCACAATCCACATTGAGTATTCATACCGATGACTGTAAAGATGTTCCTCAAATATATTTTACCTACTTAGTCTTTAGCTGGTCCCCTTAAGGCAGGGCTTACGTAGTTTGATCTAATCACAAGTTTTGCCAGGAGTAGTGTTTGCACTGATTATTAAGTGGAACTACTAATCTCTACATTTCCTCTGTTGTATTTTAGACCAGAATTGAACAAAAATGACAGTGATTTACTAAGGTAGGTTTACATATCCCTTAGGATATTAAAATAGCGTCTTTTAACTGTTTTTCTTGCTACTTGTATCTGTAACCTTGTATGCCAAATTGAATCTACTGTATATCCAGCTGCTCATATGAGAATAGACGCCATATTTTTTGCTCAAGACAAAGGTGACCAAAAAAAAAAAAGAGAACAGATTTCAAATTAAAAGAGCGATTTTCTGGTGCTATATAGGAAAATCCCCCTCTATCCCCCCGTTGAGGGAGGAAAGCCTGCTGCAAATGAAAGACTCTTCTCTTGAAACCAGGCACCAAGCCAAGCACAATGTCTGTTGGCACTGGCAGCCCTAAGGATTCTAGCTATTTATTTTTTCTTCTTTTTTATGTTTGGCACACAAGAGACAAAGAAAGGGTTCATTCAAGACAGGCAAAGGAGGCTGACTTTTCAAATGTGGCAATTAACCTCCGGCAAAAGATTTCTGGTGCGGATTTTGGATTCGTCAAAAAAGGCAAGCTAAACTCCTTCATTACTTGTTGGTTTGCTTTGATGGAGAAAAGCAGAAAACCTAATTATAGCGCAGATACAAATGTCTTTAAATACAGTACGAACTATAAAGTTAAACAACAAATTAGTACAAGAGGGAAAGTTAGGCATTGTAGAAACAGCAAATTGAACAGGAAAAGAAATGAATCTGAGTTGCATTAAAGAATATATGAAATGCAGCTCAGAGGTCATATCATTCTGTCACTACATCCTCATTTAACCATATAACCAGAAGCAAAGCATCAGTACACAGATATACAGCTGCCAACATAATACAAAAATCCTAGATCTAATCCTGGGACATAAGAACCTACTGTATTGCTCCAGATTGTGCATTAACTCTTTAAAACTTGTGTCATCGCTGACTCACCCTGGGCATATGCAGTTTAGATGGCTGTAACTCTTTCAGTGTTTGTGCAATTGGAAAAATTCCAACAGTTTCTGAAACCTGAGATGTTGCACTTTGTTGACTTTGTTGGGTCATTACAGTAATTTCACTCACACCTGCATTAGAAGCTGGAGAATAAGCCGTTTCAGCAGTATTATAACATGCAATGAAGTGTAAATGCCTGCTAGATTTTGAAAGATCTGAGAAAAAAAACAAAAAAAACAATGCTCTGGAAAAATGGGCAAACGGACTCTCTCACATCATATTTTCTAACCTCTTAGTCAAAATAAGAAGTCCATGTGGACCATTTTAGGCTTAGGGTTTAAAAGGTTAAACTGTACTTGTCACCTAAAACAACCTTAGGCACATTCAAGTCAGCCTCCTTCTCCTTTGCTTGTTTTGTAAAGGAGCATTAGTCTGGACAAGCAGCCGTGTTACTTGCTGTACATTACTTTAATAAACAATCCATGGACATCCTGAAAGCTAAAGTAAACTAAGGACACCTTTACCTGCTCTGATTAATGATGTTGTTTCTGCTTCGCATCAAGCATCTGGCGCTACCGCCTGCTCACCTTCGGGATTCGGGGCGCTTTGCACGAAACAGGTGACGTCAGGTCAAAGGGCACATGTACGTCGCGGGGTTTCATGCTTGGCGAGGTCACCCCTGTCCTTCTTTTGCACATCCAACAACACTGTCATTAACCTTCAGTCATGGCTATCTGATGGCAAAGCCCACTGGAGCATCAACTCATTTGCTTAATAAGAGCCCCTATCTTTGAATAGGGGATGAAAATAGGAAGTCAATCAGCAAAAGAACAGCATAGGAGAGGGAGCATATCCTTGCCTCATTAAGGCGAGAGATTGTGTTTGTAAAACTGGTACAGTGCAGCCACTGTCAAAAGCAGCACCTACTAATTCATTGCGAAAATGTGTAAGAAAACAGTTATAAAGAGACTTGTTTGAAAGTGTCTAAAAATGCTAATACTACACAGAGTAGGCCAAACCTTAAGCCTCTGATTTGGGCTACTTCTACACTGTGAGAAGGGTTAGACACTTCAAACAATGCTTTTATTTTTATATTATTATTTGATGCCAGCTTCAGGACTGCCAGCTCAGTAATAAGACAGATTTGCGAGTATCGTGCTGTTTGGCTGCGGCGGAAAGCGCATAGCTGTGGATTGTCAGAGACAGGCGCAGATATTAGTCATCAGCCCAATCTGCCTGTGATGCCTGATGAATTGGTCGACCACAGCAGAGACGGCAGGCAGGCGGCCACAGTACACCAATTATCAATCACACACACTGCTGGACTGTGCTCATATTTCACGACGCCATAGTCAAATGGGATTGATGTCACACAGGTGGATTGATATACAGTAAAACCTGTGCTTATTGTCTTATTCATCTTTGAAACTAAATCTCTGTGGCTGGTTTCTTTGCATTTAAAAGACCCTTTTTGTTCCTTCTTTTAACAGATGTCATATGAGACATTGACAGTGATCCAATAATATGATAGCGGTTCTACTCACTTATATTGACCACGTCTCTGCAAACAATTTATCAGTCCGCCGTCTTATACTAGAACCACACTTAAAAGTCTCCCCAGTACACTTTATCTGACTCCAGAGATGCAGAATGTCACTTGTCTTCTTGGCCAGACTGTTAGGCCTGACAGCCAGTAGATAACTATATTATAGTACACTACAAGCAGTAAGAACGGAGAATACTTTGGGGTAAATTGCCACCCATGAGATAGTGTAATTTGAGCCTCATTTCAATTAGCAGAATTACATTTGGGTATGTGTGAGAAGTTAATGGTGTCTGGGAATCTATTTGTTCATTAAACATACATAATGAATCTGAGATGAACAATTAAAGGCGGCATGGAAAATGGCTCAAAATATAACTGATATCCAAACAAGAGAGACAGGAAGAGGAAAATAAAACAGCTACAGGGGTCGATTCAGGTGCAGAATGAATGCATTCGGTGGAAAGAGATGACACTGAAAGAACAATTTGAAGTGTATTATGGACTCACAAAATGTCCTGACAACTTTTAAGTGTCTCTATAAAGCATATCCTAAGAGCAACATCAGGGACACTAGCTTCACATTATGGTCACACTACAGATATCTCTGCCTGTCCTTACTTGACTTTGAAATGACTAAATATAGAAAATACAAGCAACCTGATTATTACAGGAGAGCATAAGAAAACCTGTGATAGATGTGGGCACCCGAAAAGGTGTCAGAAGCCCTCATAAAAAAAAGTAATAGGACGGCTGTGAACTGGGAATAAGTGACAACTAGTCCTTATCATTTCTCTGCTATTTTCTCCTTGTTGAGGGACTGGGGATAGAATATATATAGTCAAAGGTTATACACAAACTGCACAAGCAAATATGAATTAATCCAGTTTGAGGTTTCTGGAAACACTTACACCTTAGGCAGGTCGGAAATTAAGATGAGAACGCTTGCACAGAGTAATTTTTGTGTGCTGTGAAGTTATAATTGTCAGCATTATTCAGTTGTACTTCAGAGTAAATGCACTAAAAGAACAAGCCTTTTTTTTTTTTTATTTTTTTTTTTTTATGAAAGCCTCTGTTTCTGAGTGCATTATGAGCTTATCAGAAAAAGAAAGTTCTGAATGTGCAGAGCTATGATTCAGAGCTCTGCCAGCTCTTCACTTCCGCTCTGTTGTTCCTTTAACTACCTTTTTTCACCAGTGCCAAAGGTTAATTATGAATATTACTGTATAATTTCATTCTGTCAGATACAATCGTGCTTTATTTCTAATTCAATAGAGCTTGATTATCCTATTGATTTGACTGGATAAATGTACTGTAAGCCCTCTACGATGTGATGGTCAAGTACCATAAGACACAGTCTGCAGTCCTCAGAGGGGTTACATTCTTATGACCTTTTAATAATTTGCAACTTACATGCATTATACAAAACTGGTGACAATTCCAACACCAGAGCTGAACCATTTATCACGTTACTAATCACAGACCAGATCAGCTCCATACAAAATGAAATGAAGAACTGCATGCTATAGCACTAACCAAGGACAGGCAACTGATGTGTAGTTGCATTAGTTCACGTGTAACATTCTCATTAACCCTTAAAGACCTAGAACTGCTCTTTTGTTAAATTCCAAATCACGTTTTCTCCATATCCTCCTGAAACCCAGTAAGTAAAAGTTTTGTTTTTTTTTAACATAATTACCTTGATTGGAAACCGTATGATGCCACAGTTTTCCTGAGAATTTTTATTTTTATTTTATTAAATGCCCTTTGCAGTGGACAGTTTTTTTTTTTTTTTTTTTAAATAAAGCCACTTGTCCACTGCAGAGGACAAAAATGCATCGCTGGGTCTCAGGAGGATATTTAACCTTCCCGAAGTGATTTGTCACCATGCATTAGCTATATTACCTCCATAAGCCTGAAATAAATTGATTAGGTTATTATATCACAATTAATCTTTAGGTAAAACACAGTTTCTCAGCTTTTCAGCTACGTCATATGTGACCCATTTGGACATTAACAATAGTGAACATAGAAACAGTGTAATTTTCTGTAACATTGATTCACTAATAAAACCCATGTAGTCTAATAAATGACAGTGGCTGTAGATGCTTGTTTTTATGTTCAGTGAATGATATGTTTTGCTGAAAAAGTCACTTTTTAACCTGAGCATTTATGAATAGCTACATGATGATGTAAATGAAATATAGGAAAAGACCAGATTTTTGCTGAAAAAAACAAAATGCAGAAGATAGTATTATGATAAATGATAATATATCACTAAGGAAAGGTTAATGATAGAGAAAAAAAAAAAAAAATTGGAAGTCACCTGAAAATAGTTCTAGCTCTTTAAATGTTAACTGTATTGACAGGTTCAGCAGTTTAGACGTTATTTAATATTTTACATCAGATTTGGTTGCTCACAGATGTTTAGGTCTTAAAGGGTTAACATGTCAAAATATCAAATGTTACAGTTAATTATCAGATTTTTTTTCCATATACTACATCTTTGATGGTATAAAATAGAACCAAGATCACATCTTGAAGTAGTGATCCAGGAAATCAATAGTTTACTGTGTTTTTAATTACACACAGGTTTCCATTACAGACTCCTACATCTATTAATGCCGCTTTTTTTTGCTACGCAGAAGTGTAGGCACAATAAGATATGACACACTGAGACGAAAACTGTGTGTGAAATGATGTGGAAAAACTCTACTGTCTCATTCAAGTGACCCACTCTGGTAAACAGAGTTTGAACTGTAGTTGAACCCGAAAATAAGGAGACACATTTTTGTTGTCAGACAGCGAGGAGGTTATGCTAAGGGAAAGCTATTATACAGTCTGTTGCTCAAAACTCATGTCTACTTGTTTTTAAAAGACATATTGTTTATTTTGTTGACCAAAATGTGGCTCTACTTAGAGACACTGAAAAGAATGGCAATGACTCTATTCAAATGTTATTGTACAGTGAGCAAAGATGCATAAGAATACTCCAGCCTAAGAAAATTAGTTTCAGTTTGAGGATAAATATTACCATACCAAATATTAGAGAGAAGATCTGAGAAGTCTACCAGTTGTTTCCATTGTTTTCAGTACAACTGCAAATTAAAGATTAACCCTTGAAGACTTAGAATTATTTTTGTAGAGACTTCCAAATGAAATGTTGTCTACCTTTAACCTTTCCTCAGTCATTCATTGCCTTTATATTTATTTACTTTCATTGAACATTTTATGGAATTTCTTACATTTAACTAACTGGGAATGTAGATTTTCATAAAAGCTCAGAGTAAAATGAAATGTTATTACATCAAAACACAGACACATTTTCAGCAAAATATACCATTAACAAAACATGAAAACGAGCATCAACAACCACTGTTATTTATCAAACATGAATTTTTCTGGTGAATCAATGTTTCAGAAGCTGATGATTCACTGCAGAGTCTCTGAGCGTCGAAATGGGTCATATCTGATGCTGCTGAAAAACAAAAACAAAAAAATAAAAAAAAAAACATAAACAAAATGCATTTTACATGAATTATTCAAATTTATTGAAAGGATCAGTTATTCAAAAGTTATTAAACATTTAAGATCAGTAGATGCTTTTGGTCACTTTAAGGGTTAATTGTATATGAACAACTGTTGGGTCATTTATGGACACATTACCCCCCCCACACCCACCCCTTGATATTTTGTCTCCTAAACATCATTCTATCAGTGTTGCATGGAATGGCACCCAACCATCATTCACATTAGAGAAAAATCATCCATTTGATTGCAGCTGACATCATTAGAAATTAATCTGATAATGTCATTCCAAAACAGCAATTAAGAGCAATGAAACCATCTGCAGCCGGAGAAGACCAAACTAAGAAAGAAGGCAGAGAGCAAATGATGAGAAGCGGAAGGAAAAGGAAAGAGAAAGCTTTTGCGAGGCCAGCCAAGCAGCAATTGCTCTGCACAGTTGAGCAGTAGAGATAAGCCACAAAGCAGATGCCTGCATATCAAGTGCTTGCCTTGGTTGCCACATTTCCAATAGCTGACTCACGTCTCTGAGTCGCCTGAGCCCAGAGGAGAGAAATGTATGTTTGTCTGTGTGGTATGTTTTAATTCCTCTGTCCTGACAGATATGTGTTGGTGTCTAAATGTTTGAGGGATTAGGGGGTTTTCCAGACAAAAGGAAATGCCTTTGAAAGGGTCATGGTCTGCTTATTACCTTGGCTCAGCTTTCGCAACACGAACAGAACAGGAGGCATCGATCATGTGTGGCTCCGTGACCACAGCAGCCATTTGAGATGCTCAGGAGGGCAGATCGGTGGTCCGCTGCTAACTTTAATGACTAGGAGCTGATTGAAAACTGAAATACAGTGACACCTTATGCTGACATCTGTAAAAGGCTGCAAGGTGGAGACAAAACTGAACAGACAATAGGGATTTGATTCTGCTTGTAAAACATATGAATCATATTTGTACACATTAAGCAACTTTGCTTTGTGTTTTCCACGCTGGGGTGCACAGACAGTCCTGCAGTATTCTCAATAATGGCTTTTGGTTTTCTGTCTGCAGCACTGATGCATCCAATCATGTTTTCTTCCTTGTTCAATTTCTGTAGTTGTCAACAAGTCTTGGTGGGTCTGGTTTTCCTCGACACCCTGTAAATCTAATCTGTAATTTTAAGAGAAGGCATACAAGAAAGAAAATTAAGAACAGAGCATCGCCTTTCGTTTTTATGTGGGCTATGCAAATTTCCTCTTTCCCATCTGTTTAATATGAGTAATAGCTAGATATACTGCAGAAGGATATAAGGTGGGATATATAGTATAAAATCCCATTTCCTGAAACCCTATTTTCTCTGGAAAGTAATTACAAAATACATGCCTTGTGCACTGAAGCATGAATGAATAAAACGATAAAGCATGTACTTATACTAAAAGGTATAGATACTGCACAAAGATATGGCTCAGATGTGTAATTACGCTGAAGACATAGCCACAGTATCCTCAGTGTTTATGCCTCAAAGAAATACAGGGAACCTGAAATGACGACCCTTTTAAAATTCTCAAAAAATGTTCTGCCTGAATATGTTAATTATGAAGTTTGGAAGCAGGACTGTGAGAGTTAAATGAAGGAAGAAGAGACGAAAGATTGAAGCTATAGCTTTAATAAGCAAACATCAGGGCAGCACGGCCAATTAACAGGCACTCTGCAGTAGAAAATGCCAGAGCACATGAGATAACAGATTAGCATTAACACACAGCATTATTACGGAGTGGGGCCTGTGAGAGTTGAGCAGAGTGTCAGTGATTTTTCAATTTCTGATTAGGCAAACTTAAACACCAAGATGAGTGTGGTGTGAAGACTGGTTATTGATTTTGCCTAAGAGACACATTCTCAAAGTGACTATTGAACCACTTCTGGGCAATGGCAATGGAGGACTTGTCTTTAAAGGTCAGTGAAGATGATGTATGCTTAGTTGAGTCTACATCCTCTTCTGTTATGGGAATATTTTGCCTTTATTCCGGAACGACGTCTGTGTGAGTGAATTGATGGGATCATTTGGTCCCACCTCTGTCACAGCTCTGTAATGCCTTTGGAGGTAGTAACCAATGTCGCCAGATATGACTGACAGTTTTCAGCCTAAATCCAACGTTAAACCCGCCCTTCTCATTGAAAACCAGTCCAAATTTCAACCCCTCCTGAGACTCATGTTAAAATATAGTAATATAATGAAAAATATTTTTAAAATATAATAAAAAAATATTACATGCATTATAAATAACACGTCATACGCATGCTGCACTAGGTGCACTAAAAAACAAAAAAACATAACTTGCTGTGCACTAATACCCCTCGGCAAAAATGGACAGACAGATGGACGGACGGACAGACAGATGACACAAAATAATTACAATACTGGCTGAAAGGTAAACACAAGTAGGCTCCCCACAGAGTGCAATCAAATAACGAACACAGATTTTCTTCCCAATCAAGACATCACAGCAACAGCAAAAAAAAGTTTTCCAATACCAGAGTCAAATGTGAGCAACCAAACAACTAAACTAAACAACTGTGAACTTATGCAGTTCAACACACAAACACTCACACACACCTGATTAGCTGAGAATGAATCAGCCACCACACTTAAGTTAATCACACACAGCGCACATAGAACAATAAAGTGATCTTACTTATGCACATTATATAATTTGTCTTCTCTTGAACTCTGATGTAGAATATTGAACATGAATAATTATATACAGTCAGTGAAAGCCAGGTAAGCAGACTAAAACCCCGTTTGTTTGAGCTGCCAACCGACGGTGACCAATCACAGCGACATTTGATCAACCAGTGACTGTTACAGACTGAGGATGCCAAGTTGGACTGATTCTCTTCATTTCAAAATAAACAAACTAATGATTTGAGTGCAAGGACACAACAGTTTATTGAACTGTTTAAGTTTGTACTTTTTTGACCCATAACATCAACTATTTTGCTAAAAATCCACTGAATGTTGTGAAAACCAGTCCAAGTCTTATCAACTCGCCCAATGCCTCTTTTTCAGCCTAATGTGAACAAAACAAGCCCAAACTGGCAACACTTGTAGTAACAGAGCCGTGATAAAGGTGGAATCATGATTTTGGAACGCTATGTAAAAGGAACACCTCTTCCGCAACCAAGGTGTAATGGTTTGATGACGTATTCCATGTGCGACCCCGCAGCAGGAGGATTTAAAAATGAGTGCGGGCCGTATACAGTAAACAAACATAACAACACAAACAGAAAGATGTCGAAATGGGGAGACGCCAAGATCCGAGAGCTGTTGTCACTTTGGGCGGAGGACTTTATCCATGCTAATATTGATGGAATGGTGATAGACAGGCCGACTCTGGAGAGGTTAGTAACACCGCTATGCTTTGGGTATTTCCAACACGCAAGCTATACATCACACTATACACTGTGTTGCATCATAGCCCCTTTGATTCCGGAACGCAGGTCTGCTGTGTGAAAGTCCAGCTATTTCACCTCTGTTACTCTTTTGGCTTGGCTGTGGAAATCGGTCAGTGGTGGAAAAAAGGTGGGATCACCATCTTGCCTTTTTTCCGGGATCTTTGTGTAAAAGCAGCTAATGCTACATTCCAGGCAGGTTTTTGAACCTGTAAATCATCACTTCAAACCACGACTCATGACTCTGTTGAGTTCCAGGCAAGTCATGCCAAACTGCCAGAGCGCAAGGAATTGTGGTAGCTAGATGTAAACAAACCAGCATGGCGGACCGCCATTTACAGTAATTTCTTCCCAGAGGTGTTTGCTCTTTGCTTATTTGAGGGAAACAGAGGCAGAAAAACAGCTCATAAGGCAAGAGAAGTTTTATGTTACGGTTGTTGTGGGCTAAATCTGGATACGTATTTGGTATTAATTTGTTGTTGCACTCAATGGACTGAAAACTACCTAACGCTAGAGCAGCTGCTGATTATGCAGAACATTTACAGATAAATAACGTTAACGCAATATCTTGTTTTAATAAACAATCTGCATAAACACTGCATCTATGGGGGCTGCCATTGTTGTTTGACGGGCTACGTGATGTCAGAACTCGGAACTGGGAGTACGTGGATCTAGTACGAGTTCACGGGTGGGAAGTCACGGCTTTGACAGCTATTTCAGTGCATTTTCACCGGTAGAAGGTTGGAAAAACACGAGTTACAGGTGGCCCTGAACGCAGCATAATATTTAGACATTTAGAAGAGTTACTCTAAACTTTGGAGGACCAGAGAGAAAGGGAGGACTTAAGATAATTAGACAAACAGTGTTTGGAAAATTCAGCCATTTGTTATTGTATAGTGAGTATGTTTAGTTTTCCTGCATTTGCTTTTTTTTTCTCATTAAACATGTATTTATTAAGATTTTCTTCTTTAAACCAAGGCAACAAGTCACAAACAGAGAACATGGCATGAAGAGAGTATTTATGTAAATAAAAATACAAAATACACACACAAGAAGGAAACTAATAATAATAATAATAATTATTATTATTATTATTATTAGTTTTATTATAATATTACAGAAAAAAGAACAGACTTGACAAGCTTTGGGAAATATGGACCATTTTCTACAATTTTCTTGGAAATAATAATACACCTGTTGATCACTGAATGGATGACACAAATTTATATATATTCTTATTTGTTTTGATCTTCTTCTTTTTCTTTTTTTTTTTTTTTTCTTTTTTCCCTGCATTTGGCTAGTTCCAAAGTGTTCACAAAACGTTTTTGACCTGGACATCAAATCCTTGTATTTTTGTAACTGGAGAAATAAAATACACTGTCTTTGAATTACATGGTCTTATATATCAGGACATCATCATAATAATAATAATGATAATAATAATAAAAAAAAAAATAAATAATAATAGTAAAAAGTCATCTGGTCTTATTAAAGTATTAAAATCTATCCTCAAGGATAAAACAACACACAACAGATTCCACCGTGTTATTTATTTAACAGAAATGAAGCCAAAATGGAGAAGCAGTCCATGAAAAATTGAGTACACCCCCTGGTTCAATTGCTTGTCGAACCACCTTTCTCAGCAGTAACGTGAATTAATGGTTTTCTGTATCAGTCACATCGTTGTGGGGGAATTTTGGCTCACTCCTTTTCCAGTTCATGGAGGTTTACAGGCATTTGTTGATACACAGTTCTATTAAATCAGTAGCATTTCATTTGGGTTGAGGTCCGGACTTCGACTGCAACATCTTGATCCTTTTCTTTTTCAGACTCAATTTTGTTGTTGATTTGCTGGTGTGTTTGGGATCATTGTCTTGTTGCATGACCCAATTCCAGCCAAGCTTTTACTATTGAACAGTTGGGCTCACATTTACTCTGGAATACACAAAGGAGTTTATGGTCATTCCATTGTCTGCAAGGTCCTGTGGTGTCAAAACCAGCCCAAATCATCACCCCTCCAACACTGTTCTTCACAGTTAGAATGAAGTATTGGTGCTGATATGACGTGTATGGTTTTCACTAAATGTGGTGCATTATGGGCCAAACATCTCCACAATAGTCTTGGTAAGGGATGCAATGGTGATTTACACTCAATGGTAGCGAATATAGGTAGTACTGAATTTTTCATGCACCACTTTTCCATTGTGACTCAATTTTCTTAAATAAAAAAAAAAATCACCTGATACATACAAAACCAGGTTTAAATACAGGTTTAAAAACATGATTTTTGTTATGATTCTTTTATTTGTTGTTGACAGTTACACTCCTTACTGAAGTATTGGATAGGTGAAGTAGTTGAGCATCAGTGTAAAATAAACATGCAGGGTTTAAGGGTTAACAGGAAATAATGTGGCATCAGAGTTATATTGTTTTGCAGACTTTCTGTGGGTGTGAATGTGACTGATGTTGGAGGAAAAGTCAATGAGAATTTGTGAAGAAACACCGTAGAAAACCACAAGAGGTTAATTTTGAACATGAGTGATTGTACATGAAATGTGTTATAATGTGACCTAACAGTTTCTTTTTATATTGTCTAGTTTTAATGCTAGTCATAGCATTAATTAACTGTTCTCATTTATCGGTTTGCTGTGTTGAAACATATTTGGGTTGTTGAAAAACCTGCAAAGGGAAGAAAGTTTTCTCATTTATATTTTCTTGCTCTTGTCATCTTATGGACTGAAAGTGTCCAAGTATGGGGAAATAAAATTTGGGATGTGAATTTATCAGATTCAAAGAGGGTGTTCTGTATTTTTCCCATTACTCTTTAAATGCAGTGGACATAATGTGAAAGTTGCTCTACTTAACCCAAATGAATTTTTCTTCCCATTTAACTTTTCTAAAGTGATTTATCACCATTTATTGTAATATTATCCTATGTATTTAGCATTTTTTCAGTGTAAATCGTGTATTTTTCCCTATATTTAATTAGCTGATCATGTAGATGTTCATGAAAACTCAAAGTAAATTCAAAGGTCAGTATATCAAAACAGAAAACTAAAGAGAAAGTGACTTTTTCAGCAAATCTATGAATAAATGAACATAAATCAAGTGTCTCCATCCACTGGCATTGATCCAACTCCATGGGTTTTACTGGTGAATCAATGTTGTGGAACATTCACTACGGAGCCTCTGAACATCCAAATAGGTCATATCTGATGACCATGAAAAGATGAGAAACTGTATTTTGCACCAGTTATTTACATATATTGATAGGATTAATGGATCAACTGGTGTTAAACATTTTAGATCAGTAGATGGTTTTGGTTGCCAGTGGATGTTTGGGTCTTTATGGGTTAAAGTGTATGCATGATTTTTTGTTTGTTTTTCTACAGTTGATACTCAAATGTATTACCAACACAAACTTTTGCCAGTAAATTGTTTAAATAAGTGTTTTCAATTTTTAAGACTACAAGGGTTTAAATGGACACAAGCTTGAATTTATTTAGGATTTTGACCCTGGTTCACCTCTGCACACCTCAGTGAAAGCGAGGTTACGTTCTGTCTCCAGCTCGTGTAAGTGAGATAGCGCAGACAGAGGAGAAGCGGTCCATCCCCTGAATAATGCATGCTGCTGCCTGTCCAGTGAGCTGTACATGTCGTTTTCCCTAATAAAGACTGGCCTTTCACCAAATACGTAAGGCAGTTTAGTCAGGTTATTACATTACACATCTGACCTTACTAAAACAAATGCCAGGTGTAATCACTGAGCCGGCACGTTAGTGGCTCTCTACGTGAATGTCACGGGTTCACAACCTAACACAAAAATAGACCACATTCTTTGGATTTCCACTGGCAGGTAATTCTGTTTGACAACTTGTAAATTATGTTTTAGGTGTGTTATTCCTAACATTCTGCCAAAAGTCCTGTGAGATCTAAAACAGAACTGGTGGTGTGTTGTTTTTACCCCGCCCCCCCGAAGTGGAGGCAAGGGGTATTGTTTTCAGTTCGCTTTGTTTGTTTGTTTGTTTGTTAACACTCTAGCAGAAACACTGTTGGTTGAATTCATACCAAATGTAGTTTATACATTGCCAGTGACCCAGTATAGATCTGTTTACATTTTGGGGACAGTAGGTCAAAGTTCAAATTTTTTATGCATTTTTAAAATATTTTTTCCCCATTTTTTCCCCATAATGGGCAAAATTTCAAATGTCTGTAGTCACAAAACTATTGGTTGAATTCATACCAATTTTAGTTTATAAATTACCAGTGACCCAAAATACATGTCATTACATTTTGGGAAATGTAGGTCAAAATAATTCATAAAAAATGTACATTTTAAGCTTTTTTTTCCCATTTACTTAAATGGGAAAACTTTCATGTCTGTAGCAGCAAAACTATTGTTTGAATTCATACTAAACTGGGTTTATAGATTGGCAGTGATGCAGAATACATGTGATTACATTTTGGGAAAAACAGGTCAAAGTTAAATTTTTTTTAGGAATTTTTAAAATATTTTTTCTTCTCCCATTTACACATAATGGGTGAAATTTGAAATGTCTATAAAATCATCAATTTTGTTTCAGTTTACTTTAAACTTGGCACATATGTAGAGGCAATTGATATGCTGACATCAGCACATGCATAGACATGATGACATCAGCTGGATCGATGCCAAATAAGTTATAGTACGTGTGAGAGGCGGGGTTTGTTGTGTCTGGCACCACTTTTTTTTTTTTTCGTTTATTTTTGCTGCAAAGACAAGATTACCTAATAATTATTATTATCTTTTTTTCCGTTTATTTTTGCTGCAAAGACAAGATTACCTAATAATTATGGGGGAAAAAATATGGTGGTAATGTCTAACCTTCTCCCCAAATCTAGATATGTTGTTTTTCTCCCTGTTACTGTTACCATACTTCCATATGCAATGTAACATCTGTACTTAAGAAAAATAAAAATGTTATAAATAGGAATAAATGATGGAATGTATGTTACAGGACTATTTATTTGACATCCAGAAATGTTATAGCCCCCTGGAGAAGAAAAAATAGATACATGTATAATGCAATGTACGATGCTGAAGTTCCCCACTGTCTGTGTCCTTCTATAATCTAATGCCGTATAATCAACTTTAAAAGATTTATTGAGCGGCAAACGGCGTACATCACTCTGACGTTATCTCTCACTTTGATTTATTTCGACATCCATAGGCAGACAATTTATAAACAACCCAATGCTGCATGTGTTTAGCCTTTTGATCTGACACATGATTAAATTCATGATGTTGTGAAGATCTGGGTCCCAGTGGACACACATATGGACGTGTAAAATGATAAAAAAAAAAAAAAAATCCTGGGTCATGGGGTGGGAGTCACATTGAAACACAACAAAGAAAAGAAGTGTTTCATAAGATAATAATGTACGTCAGATACAAGGCTGACAGTGTCTTTTTGTATCAAATATCTGCAAAAACTGCATTGTCTGTACTGCATAATGTGTTTTTCTTTTACAATACACTGAAAGCAGCAATGGTCTTCCAACTGTGTGTTAACTGATATATATTCATAGTTTACCATTTGTTTGTATATAGTTAGAAAGCATACAGTGCAGAGAACCACACAATGCTGATTAAAAGGGAGCATACATTTGTGTTGATTTAGCATAGTACATATCTGATGTATCATAAAACACTTTTATTCCCATAATTAGTCACAATGAACAGTGTAGCAAGAAAGCATTTTTATGGTCACAGCCATATCTTCATCTGTGTAATTGGATTAGTGGCGTAAAAAGGATTTAATTGTCTGAATTGTATCGTTTTTACTATAAAATTTATTTCCGACAACTGTGTGCCATATAACCTGTTCACCGTTCCACTTGTAAAGTCACAATGGGTGTTTGTTTATAT
>JAPQRP010000015.1:24081648-24094212 GCA_037367295.1 Apogon hyalosoma | reverse complement strand
AAGTTTGTTTGGCAAGGAATGGAAAACATGATATGCTAATGTGTTGCTGCTGCCAACAAATTAATTTGGAAGTTACTCCTGACTGATTTGAAATGATTAATCACTAGATTAATGACCGACACAATAATCAAGGGTAACTCTGAAATGTGAACCTTGTTCAGGTAACATTTAGTTCACCTGGGGCTAGAAGCCAAACACAAACTTGTCTGTGTGATTTATTGCTCTACTTCTTGCTGCTTTTTCTTCTGTTTCCTTTTATTGTTTATATTTCTACACAAAAATGCACATTTAGCACAATGAATTTGAGAAAAAATACAGGTAAATTAGTAGAAAATTAGACCTTGACTTAAACTCCTGTATAGTAGGATGTAAAATGTCAACTTTTTCCTCTCAGGTGATTACCAAAAATGTGATCCTTTCAAATATGGGGTATTTATATCATCTCATTTTACAGAACGTATCAAAAGGTGTGATGCAGTGTTATTTAATCAGGAACATTTTGTGGCTTTTAGGCAGACTGTGTGAGTGACAGCAGCACAGCAGCAGAGAGGATTAACTTAATGTTCCACCTTGCATGCAAAACAGTCGAGCTTGTCTGTAAGGATTGCATCTACAAAATGTTACAAGGGAGGTCATGATCAGTGGATTTTAAACATTTCTGCATGCTTCATAATGGCAATGTTTAAGCTGAAACACCAGAAAAATGTGTTACAGTCATACAAAAATCTATGATGTGTTGTATATTGTTACAATGTAATAACAGAAAAAGGTTTGATACTTCTATAATGGTGCACAGAGCAAATCAGCAATTGCTAAAAAGTCGCCGTTTAAGCAGAAGAAGACACGAGACAGTGACTCACCAGAATGTTTAGTCACTGACAAAGTCTGACTTTAAAAAACATGATGTCTCTGAACAAATTCTGGACCCCAGTTAATGTTTGTGCATAATATTTTTTAGTAAAAAAAAAAAAAAAAAAAAAAAAACATCTCTAAATCTGGAGATTCAGATCCTCTGAACCAAGAAAAGGTTTGGGTTTTTGGGGGCAGCTTAACTTTTCTTTTGCTGCAAATGAAAGGGTGTAAAGAGAAAGACTTTTTTTTATTTTTTGCATTGTGTGATATAATTTTTTTTATCTATTTTTTGAACTTTCATCTCAATATTAGCACAGCAAAGCACATGGAATACATTACATTTTATATTTTTACATAATTAATTAGTTAATAAAGTCTCCAATGGTAAAAATCAAAGTAAACAGTGAGCGCTAATGCTAATGCTAATGCGTATGACGAAATATGAAATCTTATCAAATATCAGCACTATCACAACACAGTGGAAACATAGCATAGCTAAAAGAAGAAAAGCATAACTATTCTGCATTTTATGGTTATTTGCTTATCACTGTCCCCCATACACGAGAACTGCACGGTCTGTATTGACCATGTCACACCAGCCAAGCAACATTTTTCTATAATCAGATCATCAATATCAATCACATGTTATCCTTGTGCCGCCAGCTGCTGACACCGGACAGAGGGATATCTTTCATTTCTTCTTGAAGAGGAAAAATTCTCTAATCCTGTTTATGTTTCAAACAGTTTAATTTCAGTGGCAGCCAGCCGCAATTCAAAGAAAACCCCACAGGTGCTGGAAAAATGTTTAGGCCTGCAGTACGCCGTTATACAGCTTACTCAGGCGATAAAGGTAATCAGTCAGTCAAGCAGCTGCAAACCTCTTTTGATACAAATACACTCGAGCAGATTTCAGGCGAGCATAGCTGTTTGCATGTTCAGTTTAGCAGCAGTCCCAGTGTCAGGGTTTTCTGGAGCATGCGCTGAATTAGACGTCTGCCAAATGTAAAGCCTTTCCTCCTTGCTGTCATTTGAATATCATGAGCGTATAGCACATCTGCAGCGTGCAGCCTCCAGAGGAACCTGACACATTTCCGCTACTCATTTGCTGACAGTAATTCTCACACTTTCACTAACCTGCAGCTGCCAGGGAAAGTGTTAGCAAAACATTGAATTTTACCTCAAAAACATATTGTACAGTAGGGGACACCGGTACGTTTGTAACGCTTTTTGCTTTGCTTAATTTCTGAGCTACAGTTCTCAAATGTTCTTACAAAGTACCGACATTTATCTACTACTGATGGCACCCGATCAAACCTCTGCTGGGATATCACATAAACCTGGTGCCCTTTGGTACATTCTACCCCACTTTACAGTCAGAAAAAAGAAAACAGAGGCCAATAAAACTACAACTCCAAAAACATACAAAACATTCAAACAGTCTTTGCCGTATGTGTCACAGTGTTGATGGGAATGGTAATTTTTGCCCTGGAAAAAAAAGAAATAGAAGAATGATGATGTGATTTTTGCTGGGGCCTGTTCAAAGCAGGCATGCTGCCTTACATTTGGAGAATATGATTTGTAGGCAGAGGCATCTCCGTAGCGCCACAATGCTTCATTTATAATGATGAAACAGACATGAAAAGGAGACCGAGCAGCAGGGAATAGGCATGGTAATATTTCAAGTTCTGTCCATCAGAGGCCTACTTTTAACTTCAATACCTTGAGTACATTTCAGACCATGCGCTTTATAACTGAAGCAAAAAAAAACTTTTTTTTTTTTAATGCAACTATAGTGCTACTGTAGTTCTAGTAGAGAAACTATTTTGCTTTTGAAAAATTACATTTTGCCAGAATAACTACAGGTGATATGATTGTATCTGCAATTTCACCTGAGGTTTTATACAAAATATTATCCTATGTTAAAAAAATAGACCTCGTTACTGATAATAAAAAAGGCCTTATGACTCCTATATTATCCCATATTTTACAGAAACTGATGTTGTTAAACTCCTCCCATGTTACATCCATATAGTATTAAGTCTCCTCATATTAAGTACACTGACTATTAACAAATCCAATAGAATTTGTTTTTTTAAGCATCATTGGGCAGAAATCCAATAATTACCTTACATCATATTGTAACTGAAGTGTTCTGAGACTACATCAACTACAAAAATTTTCAGGCATTTTCAGACAAGTAGAAACGTTAAATACAAATGTGACAACTATAACAGCTGATTGCTTATTGGATTCTGTCAGATGCAACATGGACATGAGTTGATTGCCCAGTATATAACATTATCTATCTTTAGAAACTGTCATTTTATTTGGACTAAGAGGAGAGAGCTGCAGAAGGACGGTGTTTGTTTTCAGCTCCTGCAGCTTTAATGTGCTGGCTCATGTTCAGATCTCTTACAAAAAGTCTTCATGTTAATTATGTTGTTGTATTTGGCAGCCACATTGGTATTTTTGGTCCACGGAGTGTTGTGTTTAATAGAGTAGCAGCATTTTTGATTGATTTAATTGACCATTACCTGAGGCACTGAATAATTTGGCTTGACTTTATTTCAACAACATATCTTATGTAATAAAATAAAAGGAACTGTTTTGAGAAAAGCCAGATACCAGAGTCAGTACCTGGTCACAAACACTTTACAATCAATATGCAACAAAAACCTGCATCTCCTACATCTACATTTAATCTCTACCAGGACTAATTTCAACTTGATTATGATACAGTATTTACTCATTCAATAAAATACTCAACATCCTTCAGTCATGCAGTTACATACATCACTAACTGTGTATCTATGAGCTGGTGATTAATCATTTTACCTGTTCAGTACTCCAGCCTGACCAGGATCAGTGTCTCTTATCAAAAATATGTTATCTTACTGAGAAGAATTTCATGCCAGATCTGTTGGATTTGCTTTCGCCTGAAGGTTTGGCAAATATGAAAAGAAGTAAATACAGTAGTGAATTTAGTCCCACTGCTTGACAAACTAAGCCAAAATAACCAGATTTTCTCCTGTATCCAACAAGATTTAATTGAATTATAGTAATGTGGATGATTTATTAGCTTTACATACCCTTCAGTGAATGGTTTATTTAAAAAGAGCTGCACCGATGGTCTGGTTGGCTCACAGCGCATGGATGTATCTTTTATTCATGTTATTAAAATGATCAAATTATCCATTAAGCTAACCTGTTTGGAATGGTTTTGTGTTTTAATAGATTCTCCCACATTTCGCCCAGTTTATTTCAGATTCTTCCCTTTTGTCCTGCTTTAAAAAGTTTTACAGCAACAAATGTTAAACTTTCCAACAATACCTTTGAGTACACCTGTCAACTTTGTGAAAATATGTGAAAATAAGGTCAATTTTTCTGCTCCCCTATCACTGCCAATTGGCCCCTTACACTTTGATGAAAGTACACACAGTGAATTCTAAAATCCTAAAACCACCATGTAAACACCTGCTCTAAAAATATCAGACAGTATGTACCGGGTTAACCCAAAACCAACATTCTATTCTATTCTAATCTATTCTATTCTATTCTATTCTATTCTATTCTATTCTATTCTATTCTATTCTATTCTATTCTATTCTATTCTATTCTTCTTTACAGAATACAGTGTCACTAAAACAAATGCATCTCAAACAACCCTTGCTTTAGGAGAAATCATTTACAGGGTTGTTCATCAGTCAGAGATGTATTTGTGCTTTAATTAGTCAATGAAAAATAACAGAGGATCATCCAATTTTTCATAGTGAGATGCATCTTTAACAAGCTGTGTGACTCAAAAACTGTTCAGGGAAACCATATGTTTCTCTGGAGAGTCACATGTCCCAACTCTCTAGGAAACTACAAATAAATGGTGGCTCAGAATAGTCCTTTTTGCTTAGAAATGTTCCTGTCTGAGTGAAATGATGAAGGAAAAGCACTTAGTTGTTTCCTTTTAGTGTCTCTTTTATCATAAGATACACTGGGCCATCCTTTACCAAAAGAGAGGACAGAATGCCGTCCCACAATTCACTGCTGGCATTGAAACATCAGCTGACAAGACTGTTCACAATTACAATACGCTCAAAATGACAGGATGTGCATTTTCATCTTGTTGCATATATCTTTGACTTTAAACACTTGTAAGTCGGTTATAAGATAGACTATATCCACGGTTTGAGAATCAGTCATCATGTTATAATCATTTAGAGATTTTTCTGTGTCTTCAGTCGCCTTAGTAAAACAATAATATAACGCGCTGCACACTTTTAATCCCCCTCGGCTAAATATGGTGTAAGATTCTGCTGAAAGTTACCGCCCTATAATTTAGATTAGATTGTCTTTGTGTAAAACTTATTACATACATATTTATATTTAAAAGTACTCAGATATGATAACTGCACAAGGCACAAGGCAATTTGACCTTAACAAAGTAGGTCAAGGTCACTTATTTCCAACAGGCTTCTGCTCCATTCCAAAATGCATCCACAGTATAAATTTGGTGCGGATATGTAAATAAAAACATTCTTCAGATAATGCGATTATGCCATTGAATGGACAGACAGACGAACAGATGACAAAACAGTTCCAATACCCCTTCGGCCAGGTGTTGGCCAAGGGGTAATAAAAACTGTAAAACTAAACTGAACTGTGCCAAGGTTATTATCGGCAACGAAAACTAACGAAATAACCAAAAGTAGAACTGACAAAACATTTTCATTAACTGCAATAAATAAAAACTATAATTAAAATAAAAAATGATAACTAACTGAAACTGTATTGTGTGCTTACAAAACTAACTACAACACATACATTTATGGATAAAGTTCCCTTCATTTTCGTCTGTCAATGTCAGATTGATATGAAATTGATTTATGACAGCGAATGAATAATGGATCAATAATTTAAAGCACTTTGGGTGCCTTGAAAAGCACTATAGAAATCGAATCCATTATTATTATTATTATTATTATTATGTTCAGGCAATTTTCGCTGGCTGCACCATATGACGGTACACAGTCCGTGGCAACATGGAGACTAAAGTTGGGAGAAAGCAGCAGATTTATGGGATTTATTTGAATATGTCAGTGAGGAAGATAAAAGATATGAAAAAAACTAAAACTAATACAAAAACTAAACTAAAAACTAAGCATTTAGAAAAAAAAAAAGGAAAACTAATAAAACCTTGTAAACTTGCTCTAAAAACTAATTAAAACTAATTGGATTAGAGCAAAAAAGTCAAAGCTAAATAAAACTAAACTATAATGAAAAATCCCAAACTATTTTAACCTTAAACTGAAACTTCAGAGAAACACCGTTGAATAAAGCTGGAGTAAATATATTTGTAGATTCAAATGGTATTAAAAATGTACGTTGATGATGATTTTTAACTCACCAAGTAAATCTACAAACAACCACGTTAACTAGTTTATTATAGACATAATGTATTGCTTATGCTGACTTTGCATAGATTTAGTATTTTAATACAATCCTGATTCATATTGAAGCATATGAGTGTAGAAGATGACTAGTATGACTGAATACCAGTGCATTTTTAGCTTTTACTTTGACATATTTCTGTTTCAACCATGCAATGAAATCAATTTTACATTTCAAATTTTTACGTTTTTCACAAGCCACATCCTCTGAACACTATCAGTGTCTCAGCAGGAAACCCTCGCAAATTCTCACAGCACAAATCTTGTTTTAGGGTGGTAAAGCATTACTTGCCTGCAAAACTGGAGTATTATTATATTATTGAGATCTATTTAATCTACTTTCATCCATTCACACAGTGTCCTCAACCCTTCCAACTATGCTCACCCAGGAGGTAGGAAGTATACTGTTTCATATCATTAGCAATAGTATTATTATAATTATGTGACTTTTTTTTTTTTTTTTTTTTTTTAGAGATATTATGAGTCTTTAATCCGTGTACCTGTACAACACAGCTGACTGTACAGGCCACTTGTAGTGACATGTCTTATCCGTCTTGTGTTACTTATGCATACATTTAAAAGTGGTATTTCACATATTCTTGAAGCTTTTTCCTTTTCCTTCATGCCATTGCCTTTGATCCATGTAGGAATTAGTGACGTATTACGAAATGCATTTAACGTAAAAGGCAAAACAAGTGTGCTTGATTGAGGTGCTTGATGACTGAAGGTTAAACCACTTTATCATATAATCCTGCTCTCCTGGCCCTCACAAGATGGAGTGGGAGTAATAACCTCCCCTTTAGCACAGCTCACTGATAATACTCCCCAAACAGGAAAAAAATAGACATACACTAAATCTTGTTAATATTTTAGCTTGAGGGGAAGCTGAGGCACAATCGTTCTATATTTCAAAGACAAGTGCTTTTATGACTTCAATTAACAACAACAGGTTTAAATAATATTCTTTTGTTGTAGTAGCCGATGGCATTTGTAAGCTGTCATGTAAAATGACAGAGTATGCTTTTGTAATATCAGAGGCTGTCACGTCTGTGCTATCATTTACCGTGCACATTTTCAGGGAACAGCAGCTGATGGAAAAGAACAAATGCTGAACCCGCTCACAAAATGTTGTTTAAGAGGGTGTCATTCTCACAAACCATGATTTTATCTGTAAATATATATATAGTGTAAAATATATTTGAATTGTGACCTGCAAGACATTTAAAAAGTTTGTGTTGCATAATGTGGAGACAAACAAGGTTAACCCTTTAACCCCTGATGTGTCTGTAGTGAGTGTTCTGAAGGTATAATTTATTTTCAATATTCCTAAAATTCAACCGTTTGCTAAATAAACAAAAATTCAAAATGTGCTGATTGAATTGACATTGTTCTTTCCATAGACATCTGAGCATGCTCAGTGCACCCCCCACCGCCTGTGTAATGTGGGGTAAAACACAGAACAGTGAGTGAGACGACTCACTATAAAAATAGATGGTTAGGGCTTTTTTTTTTTTAACATCGTTTTCCTTGTGGGTTTTGTGTTTTTACTGTCATGGTGATTTTCCTTTTTTTTTTTTTTTTTTCTGAGTTTTGATTGTGTTGCTGGTTTTTGAAGTTGAACCCGGTGTCCAACAGCAGCTAGAATAACTTAAAAAAAAAAAAAAAAAAAAAGCCCCAAAACATTATGGGGCCAAAATTCAAATACTTGTTGTTCAGTGTGTCCCAGTTCACAGTTCATGTTCAACATCCTAAATCTCTTTGTCATGACAGAGTAAATGAATGGACTCAAAAGCACACTGCACTGATGGAAGTAAAGGTGTTTAATAAAAGAGAAAATAAACGTGACAGGGAAATAAACAGAAAACCTGAGGGGAGAAATTGTCCATGTGGGGATAAAAGGTGAAGATCAGAGTGGTGAAAGTCCAGGTTATGGCTATGAGGAATAAAGTCAGAGTCCATGGAGAACTGTGGAGGAAAAATGGCAGATGCAACAGAAGATCCCAGCACCGCACCTGAGCAGAGGAGCTGCTTAAATAGGCTCCTAATGGAGATCTGACTCAGGTGCGGTGCAAGCAGGTGAAGACAGTTAGTTTGAGGGAGGGGTCTGTGGCAACACAGGATTGCACATTATTAATGTACAGGGTTATTCAGAAAGAATGAACCGATTTCATTACGCTATATTTTAATAAGGAAAAGCAATAGAAAACTCCAGCCAAGTCACAAGTATTCTACTCACAGTCAACTTTTATTTCCTGTCTTACAAGTGTTCAGTGTGGCCACCACCTGCAGCACGGACAACATCAGTGCCATTAGAGAATTCCTCCCAGATGCGTATCAGCATATCATGATCCACTGAGTTGATCACTGTTGTTACTCAGTGTTTCAGGTCATTGAGGTTAGCCGTTCAAAACTTAGAAAACTCCTTTTTCATTTGGTCACTGACTCGTTCCGTGATGATGCTTGAGAACTGAAGCAATGCGTCATGAAATTGGTTCATTCTTTTTGAATAACCCTGTACATTCTGAGTGTCTTATTTAGTTAAAAAAAAATCCTTTCTTCATCTTTTTCTGTTACTCTAAACTGTTTTGACACATAAAACACACAGTAAAACAAAACCACTGAAGAAAAGGAACACAAGCACATACTCACAGCAGCTTTGATGACACTTCTACGGATGCAAATTCAGCTCATTTCGCTGAAATAATGTCTCAAGGATTTAAGGGTTAAAAAGTGACTTGTTTACTTTGTTGGTGTTTAAAATGTGCCGCAGATACCCGAATCATTTACTTACCTCGCTTGTTTTTCATGATGAATATTTTCAAATTCTCCCTCAGCAGGAATATCACAGGTCTTTTCATGATGAAGTGGTCTCTGCTTGACATCAGCCAGCAGCTGTTAGTCTTAGTCATGTTCCAGCCATATGTGGACAGTATTGAGTGTTGATTTGGATGTGATTCATCTTCTCTGGTTTCAGCTTTCCATGGGCTCTCATTAGTAATGCTACCATACGATGTTTGCTTTGTTGGCACTCTCAGTTCTCAACACATGCCAGGGACCCACCGCTGTCACCACAAACCGTGAAATCTACTCTTGAATAATTCTTTAAACCTCACTGAGGCAAAAGACATAGTCAAACCACATAATAAATATACACTGTCTCCCCAAAGTAAAGTCACAGACACACACAGTCGTCCACTGGACTCACTCGCTTTGATTACAGTATCCATCGACCATCATTTGAACACGCCTACACAAGTGGCGTAACATTTTGGTTTTTTTTAATTGATGGCGGGAGAGTCGGACCGCTGTGTAAGTTCTTCTCCAGCACATCCCAAAGATTCTCAGTGGGGTTCAGGTCAGGACTCTGTGGAGGCAAATCCATGTGTGGAAATGATGTCTCATGCTCCCTGAACCACTCTTTCACAGTTTGAGTGCGATTAATCCTGGTGCTGTCATCTTGGAATACGCCTGTATCATCAGGGAAGAAAAAAAAAAAACCACTGATGTTCAAACCTGGTCATTCAGTATAATCAGATTCAGATGACCTAATTCAATGGTTACATAATGTTGGGAAGCTAGACCTGACCAACTGAAATAACATTGCCCCCATAGGCTTGTATGGCAGGCACTAGGCATGATGGGTAATCACTTTATTCACTTCTCTGGACTCATGAGACCACATGACTTTTTTTTTAAATTATTATTATTACTCAACAGTTTGAACAACCACCGGTGACCAATACCATTTACTGATCTCAACTGTTTAATACCTGTCGATCCACTAATCCTATCAATATATGTAAGTAATTGGTGTAAAATGCAGTTTGTCATCTTTTCATGGTCATCAGATATGACCCATTTGGACGTTCAGAGGCTTCATAGTTCCCATGGAAACACCATCATCTTCTACAGCATTGATTCTCCAGTAAAACCCCTGGAGTTTGATCAATGACAATAGATGGAAATATTTGGTTTACGCTTAGTTAATGTTATATTTTGTTGAAAAAGTCACATTTTCTTAATTTTTCTTTGTTTCTGATATCACGATAATCAACTTTAATCTGAGCTTTTATCAACAGCTACATGATCAGTGAATTAAATATAAGAACACATCTGATTTTCAATGAAAAAAATCCAAACTACAAGGATGATATTACAATATTACAATGTTTCCAAGCCACCAGTAGCTAGTGTTGCATCTGTAGTGGAAGTTAGAATAGAATAGAATAGAATAGAATAGAATAGAATAGAATAGAATAGAAGTGAAGTGGAGTAGAGTAGAGTAGAGTAGAGTAGAGTAGAGTAGAGTAGAGTAGACATATTTTCATTGTAACAAGTACAATGAAATTTCAAAGACCCACTGAAGACCTTGTGAGCAAGCATCAGGATTTCTGTGGAATAACTAATCCTCTACATAGGAGAGTTACCTTGAAATCAATAAAGATTGGCACCCAGCACATAAAAAGACAACCTTCTACACAAATGTACCTACTCAAGCATGTGTGAGTCCTCCATATTGAACCTTACCTTATCTTCATATTTGCATCTCATTCTTTCGTACATGTTATTAAACATGGTGCATTTTCACCAATGCTGAGACCAAACCTTAAACGAGTCTAGTCCTTTAACTGCTGACATAATCAACAAATCACACGCTGTACTCTATTGAATGTTCTATAACCCGTTACATCCGGTCTGACTGTTTTTCTGTGTCGTAACCAGCTTTATTTTCTATAACCATCATTCCTGTATACTGGATTCAGGTTTTCAGTACAAGGTCAGTGTATTGCACCAAGCCTGTCAGCTTCCTAAATTCCAATTATGGCTTTGACCTCTGCTCTAAGCGTGTTGTGAGGAGTCCTTGACAAGCCCAACACAATCAGCTGTAGAGTCATTATCGTATATCAAACACATTGCAGCATTAGTGACAGTGTCAGTGCTCGAGGCAAAACCTTGATTTTATGAATGGTCTCCTTTACAAGAGTCACATTATTGTGAATACAAATTTAGTCATATCTACTAAATGAATAGGTGTTCACAAATGGGTTATAATAGAATAATGAAGACACAATATGGCAGATCATAGCAGAACATAACCATGTTAGGTTTCCTTTAAATTAAATTTTCCGTGCAAATGATACACACATACCATCAATGAATGATCCAATTTCACAGCAATGTGAAAAACACTCTCATGAATGCCCTCAGATATCAGTAGGCCATGCTGTTTCATTTTAGATTTTATATTGATTTTATATAACTGTTGCCTGTTATAGAAGAGGCTTGTAAAGGAGGTTGAGTAGGGCACTTGAATGGAAATCCTTCATGGTTTCCCATCATCTTTTCACTTTAAAGAAAACAATATCTTTATTTCCTCTTCTAAACTATATATTTTGCAAAAAAAAAAAAAAAAAAAAAGGATTGTATCTCTGTGTTGTATTAAAGCCAAGTGGCAATATCAGCTGAATGCTTTGAATAGCTTTGAGTGTATAAGACAGCATTTACAGGATGGAGCACTGCATGTGATCAGTAGTTTGGACACCAAAAGCCTCTGGTAGCATCTGTGACAGGTGAGAACCCGACCCGACTGGAACAAAGCCATAATATCCAGACTCTGTGCATAGCAAGTACAGGACACAGTACTGCATGCATAGCATTATGTAAGACATTAGGATAAGATGGTAAGGGATAATGAAATTACTGATAATGAAACTGATGAGAAGAGTAAAACTATGAATGAGAATTAAAATTATAGCAAAAATGTGATGAGAGACCTAAAAATAAATAAAGAAAAATGTATAAATGACTACATTTCCATCCTCCTGCTTGCAATGTATTTTCATTTTTCAATAAACAATTTGGGAGAGATGGAAAATGTAATACAAAAAATATAGATGATTGAGACTGATTATGTCTACAATGTAGAAAATATGACACATCATAAAATGCTGATGGGTTCTTCATAGACAGAAGCTGAGGCAGGCCATGGAGTCAAGTTTAATTCATATACCAGTACATGGCTGATAATAACTGATTTCAATGCCCGTCCACATCTGCCGGTATCTCAGCTGATTCTCGTCTGCACATCCAGTCAGTTAAATCTCATTCAGAGTGCCATATTTAAATGCTTAGCTTGACTGTCATCACTGCTTCAGCTCTTTTTCTGCAAGCTGCTTCATAAACAATTTCCACCCCAGCTCCACCTTTTCATGCTGCATCTGACTTAATCAATGTGATTGTGCTGGCACCCATGCCTGCTCTGTTAGATCGG
>JAPQRP010000015.1:24055304-24070063 GCA_037367295.1 Apogon hyalosoma | reverse complement strand
GTCCAAATGGGTCATATCTGATGACCATGAAAAGATGAATAACTGTATTTTACACCAATTATTTACATGTATTAATAAGATTAGTGGATCAGTAGGCATTAAACAGTTTACATAAGTATATGGTTTTGGTCGGTGATGGATGTTTGGGTCTTTAAAGGTTCAGTGTATGATATTTAGCATCATCTAGCAGTGAAGCTGGAGATTGCGATAAAAATGAATGAACCCCCACCCTGATTACAAGTGGCTGCAAAAAACATCCTTCAGTATGGCCAGTGTTTGGTCTGTCTTCTGTCTTGTGGAGACAATAACAATAACATATAAAAAAAAAAGTCTGGTCTGAGGTGAGCTTTTGTAATATCATAGACTGTGTTTACTTGTTATTTGGGCTATGTTGTTTACATGGAAAATCTGTATACTAATATGTCTGTATACATGATATATAATCCAGGAGGCAGAGGTATTTCTGACATGACTATAGAAAACAAGACCATTTTAATGAACAGATTTAGCACTATTGACCATCATTGCATTGTGGTTTGGTCTTAGGACATGTCCACACGAAACAACGCAGTCATTTCAGGAAACATCTGCGTCCACACAAAACCACTGAAAACAATGTAGTACAAATGCCAGGCCTGCGTGTGGCATTGTAACGCTCTCACAGAAAACAGGAGAAGACGTGGAGCCTACGCATAAAGCTTGCTTGGTCCTACCGGGTTTGATCCAGTTTCACCTGCTGGTTGACCCTCTCCATGGTAGATCCAAGAGCTTGTAGTGAATATTGTTAGCTATGGTTGTTTGTTGCTCATCGTAATGAAAAAGTAGCCGAAGATTTTGTTTCAATATTTCCAATAAGATCAATAGCTGTTATAGCAGAAGCACTACTCTGTAGTTGCCATTGTTGTTGTCGTTGTGAAGTGGCGTCTTGCTTCTGGGGTGAAAGGTTAGAGAGGTGAGGCTTTGACATCATCCTTTTAGAAAAGTTGCATTTTTGGTCGTACAGACAAAGACGTGAAACCGGCGTTTTCATATGTATGCACTCTGGGACCCAGTTTCAAAAAGTTGCAGTTTCAGTGACTGAAAACACTGGTTCCATGTGGATGAAAGATCTATCCGATACAAAACTTTTGTGGATACAACCAAAGCTGTCTTTGTATGGACAGGGCCTTAATGGGATTCATCTATCGCCAGCAGTGGGAGATGAAATCAACAGGTAAACTTGTCCTCCAGTTGTTACTCTGTCATTGTCACCACGTAGGACAGGGAGATGGATGAAGATACGCAGCCGTGACTGATGGTAGAAGGTTGTCACGATGGAGCTCAGCGACTGGTTTTACTGTTAATCCACATATCGATGTTTCTGTCATGTTTTCAACCATGACCTGAGTTGTGGCACTGCTCATGCTGGTTGACTTCAAGAAGCCAGCTTTCCAAGTGCTTTTTTCCATCTTATCTGCCATACAGATTTCATTTTTTTATCACTGAAAAACTAAATTTGGTATCTCTGGTGCTCCAGAAGTGAAATGCTTTTAGTGCTGACATGTTTGTATTTCATTTAATATCAGGTAGCACCTTCCCAATTATCCCCAAAAGGTCAGAAACTGGGATGTGTACATGTAACAGTATTCTGAGTACTCTACCTAGAGAATCAGGATTTCACAAAAACTGGGATAAAGTCTTATCCTGAATATTGAAATGAGGATATGATGTTTACATGTGCAAACACATGGACAGGATACTTAAAAAAAAAAACCACAATAACCAGGGTACTGATATGTTATGGTGGTGTTTGGTGACCTGTACCATGTACAGTCATGGAAAAAATTATTAGACCACCCTTGTTTTCTTCAGTTTCTTGTTCATTTTAATGCCTGTTACAACTAAAGGTACATTTGTTGGGACAAATTTAATGATAACAACAAAAATAGCTCATAGTAGTTTAATTTCAGAGCTGATATCCATTTTCCATGTTTTCTTGATAATAACCAAAATCACTTTAGTTCTTACATCAGTATCTATGCCATTGTACTGACAAAAACAGTGTTTTTAGGCATTCCATGTTTTCTTTTCTGTCTGTTTTAGTCACATGATACACACAGGAGTTAGTACTGGATTGCATTACCTTTGTTTTTGATGACTTTTGATGGTCTAAAATTTTTTTTTTTCCCACAGCTGCATGGTATATAGTAGACACTTGACTAAGGTAAAAAAAAGCAGAGTTATCATTTTTGTATGATCAAAAATGTATTTATGAATTTCATCCTGTTCAGTCAGATTCTCAGAGATTTATACCTTCATGCGGGTACATTGTTATTATAGTGAGTTTTCTTGTTGATATTAGTAAGTATAATATGATGACAATGATAGAAAATGATTATAACATATATAATGGTCAATGGTCAGTTAATGCTTTAGTCTGGGATAAAAAAAAAAAAAAACATATACTGACTGTGAATGATTAAATTACCTGGAAACGAAAACAGTTTTCCTGAGAACAGGTCTGCTTCTTTGAATGTTCGAGAAGAGATATTATTATGATTGACCCTCAAATCACTTAAAAATCACTAAAATACAATAGATCATCTGGCAAATGTTCCCAGATGTTAAAATATAGAGAATTTTTGCATGTCAGAGAAAAGCGTCAGGTTATGGCCTTTAATCTTCAGAGATTATCCTCTGGTACAGGATGATATGAATGAGCATAATGCCACTTGATAGATTTAGAGAATATGCACCATTGTAGAGGATAAACTGCAAGTCCTTATACTGTACAAAAATGCTTTCTGCCAGATACTGTAGAAAAGGCTGAGAGTCATGAGGTGCTTCAGTGCCTTCTTGTGGCCATTTTACATTGAAGTCTCAGAGTTTCTGCTCACTAATGTATCACTGAGTACATAGCCAGGAGGCACTTAAAATTAAAGACTTTAAGAACTATGTAAGACACTGTAAGTTTATTTTTTTTGCCAAACAGGCAGATCCAGTGTTTTTTTGGGGTTTTTTTTCCCCTGGAATACTCATAATTCACTGTGATTAGAGATAGAGCGTCTTATCTCCATGCAGGGTCTCCCACAGCTTCGTGAGCTATAGGGGATGTTTACAGGATGACAAGTTGTGCAAACGTGAAAAATGAACCCTGTACTATTTCCTGCAATCACTATTAAGTTGTTTCTATTTGTGATATTTTTCTTTTTTTTTTTTTTTTTTCATATACGAGCACAAGACAAAATTATCCCTCCAGTTCTAGACAAGGGAGCACCATTCATCTTACTAATACCAGAGGTGAGTGATCATCAGGTGTGGAGACTCCAGTGAAAAAGTTGGGACCTAATCACATCAATCATAATCACGCCTGCAAATGGAGATCTCTCATCGCACAGTGCACATGGTAAGAGAGATGAACAAAAGCTCTCACCTCAACTGCTACTAACCGCACTCATTAGTCAGAAATGCTGATCATTATTTAACGTAGCGCCTCAGGGATGGTTGCTACAGGGAAAAAAACATTCATCACTCCTGTGCAGACCTGACACATTCAATCATGGGGTGGATGAATGACTAAAGGGACTTGCATTTGATTAAGACGGCAGGAGTGAGGTGCACCATACTTGACCTTTCACATCCATCCCACTTTGGTAGAGTGTGTTAGGAATGAATTAACCTGCGCAACACGCAAGATACTTGCTATACAGTGCAGTTTGCTGACCGAGCTCCACCACGTGTTGAACTTTACTGAGCATCATGTCAAACATTGCATTCAAGTACATTTGTCTGTAAAATAAAAGCAGATGTAAGTATTTTCATGTAGCAGTCAGTAGTGGCCAATGAGGTCAGGACAGCTTAGTCAGGGGTCATTGCCATAGTAACAGCAGAGGTGAATTTCATCAATTTAATATGCTCCATAAAACTAGCTCCTGGCAGCAACATAAAACACAAAGACAGATGCAGAGAGAATCAGTAAAAGCAAACCCATAGAGTACCAAAGCAAATAAACAGTTTATGAGTGCACTAGAAATATTTTATTGTATATACACTTTGGAAAATAGTTAGATTAATACTGGCAGCCTGTGTACAGTACTTAAGTTGGATCAAAATATTGTGACTCAGCATCATTTGGATGATTTGGCAGGTTTCCGAGGATATACCCAGGTATCAGAATGGCAGACTGCCCAGTGTATCTATCTTAATTTTCTTAGTGACAGGTGCGTGCGTGTGGAAATGTTATCCCAGCCACAGTGACTGCTATCATCTTTAACAGGTGTCACACACAGGTGGCCTCGCAACAGAGATATGATTAAAAGTCAGTCATACCTTAGAAATCTGGCTTGATTTAAGCCTTTATCGGGCAAGTGGCTATTTTTGGTAGTTCCCACATACAAGTCAGTGACAGCGACAGTTCCAGTGAGGACAGTGAGTCAGCAATCTCAGTTCCAATGTGGTCTACGGGGTCTGTAAGGTCCACCTGTACATGAACAGTGAGTGGACCTGCTTTGTTAGGTACCATGAAGTAATGGTACTAATGTAAGGAATGACGTTCAAAGGGATAACGTGGATGTTGACAGGGGTCTGGCCCTGAAGGAGAAACCACAACAACAAATCGCAAAGCACACATGAAAAAAAAACAGACATATTAAAAAGAAAATCACACAAACAAGAAAAAACACACAAGAGAAAGAAAATCATGCAAACAAGAAGAGGTCCTACCAGAAAAGGTTGGTACCTGCCATGTCCAGGATCTGGATGCTGATTGGATTGTCTTTGTGTGATTTTCTTTCCCTTGTGTGTTTTCTGTTTGTTTGTTTGCATGATTTTCTTTTTCTTGTGTGCTTTGCGATTTGTCATTATGGTTTGACCTTCAAGGCCACCGTAGCACTTATGTTGTTGAAATGTTCTAAAAATGATGTTCTTTTTACCTTACATATGTGTTTCTTGTATTTCTTATACATACTCCTTGGATTTTTTTTTTTTTGCCACTTACTAGTAAGGAACCAAATATAGTAATTTCACTAACCTTGATTTTCTACATGACAATAAAAAATTTGAAAAAAATCCACAAAAGTAATACATTCTTGTTATGTCCTCCAATAACACACGAAGGTCTATGCGTGCCCTATAGAGGGTTAATGTTTGTGTAAGGAGTGACACCAACTTCAGTATCCCTGTGGCTGATTTTTTTTTTTTTTTTAAACATACAGTATGTGATTTGAAGACTGAAAAAAGACAAATGTAAAAGATAAACAAGACACAGAACAGAGACTCGGTCAGTGAGTGGGCCGGAGAGCTACAGTAATCACACAACTGAGTGTCTGAAACAGTACTTCTGGTTGCACCAATGAGATTCCCCAGCAATACTAGCGTAAAGATCAACAGCGGTGACCTCTTCTGACCCCACATCGTCTCTGTTTAATTTTTCATTTCAGCTAGAGCTGGAAGCTGCCAATGGAGACACTCAGTGTGGCGATTCACAGTAACAAGCCAGACACAAGTGATGAGTAAAGCTCTCCGGGGGTTCTTCCTCTGTCGAAACTCTCGACAGCACAGTATATGTAACAAAACTAATCAATTAGTCATACTCTTGTGCAGGGTTTAAACATGTTGACATATACTACAACTTATACTTCACATACATTAACATTGGATTTGACATCAAAACACACAGAGGTATACATTTGGTATTTGTTCCCATTACATCCCACATGAAAACACACTTTGTCAGTTCACACATAATGAGGAAGGCTTTCTTTGTGTCTAACAATTGCACACTCTTGCTCTCTGTCTACCCCTTTTAATAGTGGTTCAGATCAATGGAGCTTGCCTCAGGCGTAGACCTTTGCACTAAAACCAATTGTTCCAAGAACTAGCAGAGCCGTGGTTTCTGTGAAGCCTGCCTGATTTTGGTGTCCTAGAAAGTCTGCTGCATTTGCTTTTGTTAGGAGGAAAACAGGTTCATTTTACTTAATGTCACAGTCTTGTCACAGATGTATGATCTCCACAATAATCCGCCAAATAGTCAGATAGCCCCAAACCTCTGTTTGAACTCCTCGGTGCACAAATAAACAGACATCACATCATGAACCGACATTTAACTGCGGCAGGATCAGTGAGCATTTTGGACTGTACCTGCCAACAGAACATCTGCTCACAGATCAGACAGACACAGGATGTTACTGTGGGGGTAATACAAACCACTCAACTGTGAAAAATTGTTGAAAGTGCTGCTACAGTGTACTAGATAATGTGCTGACTCATGCCACCTCTCTCTGGCATACACACCGAGTAACTTGTGCAAAAGGGTAGGAGGAAGATAACAGTGACTAATTTATTAATAAATGGCAGGAGATTTAACTATTTCATCCCAGTAGAGGTGATCTGGGATGAGGGCGGCATAAGCTCATACCTGGGCCATGGGATCATACAGGAATATTCCCTTTGTTGTGCTGTATATCAGAGCAGCCCACTGCCACACAGCACTGTCCTGCAGAAACCGTGCACTCATACAGCTCCGGATGAGTGGCAGCTTTGATATAAATGGATTTCTCCACACCCGTCTGGTCGTGATGCACCGTTTAATAGGAAGAATAAACCATGGATCTTACCGGGCATCATGAGCCTATTATAATACTGCCAACCCTCAAAGCTTTTCTCACTATCTAGTCCCCATTCTCTACAGGGTTCAAAAGAGCTGAAGAAGTAGAAGCTGCAAGAAGGAAAAAGAGAAATGGGTAGAGGAGAGAGACTACTTGTCTGTGAGCGGGGTACACTTCCAATGATGTAAATGCCTGGCCATATGTTATTTTGCGGCGTCAACACATTTTCCTCGATCATGCACATCTGCTGAGAGATTTTTGGCTTTGGTGTTTTATGCTGCTGTTCTAGATGACTTTCAGATCATTACAAGCATAATTAACTTCTAAGGCCTCTTCTACTTATTCAACAGGGTAATAAATACAGAATATTAAGAGTTAAAAATTAAGGCTTTGCACTTATCAGTGCGCTCAACACTATGATCACCTCCAAGTCTTTTGGGAAATGCAAATTAAGTTATAATATTCTTTTAAGACAGAGGCGTCAGCTCATAAGGTCGCTGTGAATGAAAAAAAAAGATTAGATGTTAATTGCATGCTCGCATGTGCACACACAATCAAGCTCTCCCCGAGTGAATTTCATTAGTTGACTGTTTTCCTCCAATAAGAGGACTAAATAAGGCTGTGTCATTGGCTTCCAAGGCTGAATAGTTTGCGGACCCAGCTGGTCACTCACTAGGGAGAGAATTAAAGGCTAAAAATGGAAGCAATTTTCTTCTAAGATTAGCCTGTGAGGAAACTAAGAAAGATGAGTCTAATGAAGCTTTATGTCACTAAATTTACCCATTCAGTAGTATGCTGATTCTTTCTTGATCATTATTTTCTACTAAACTGTGTTGAACAAAAAATTGTGGAATTACACTGTTGAGAAATGAAGCAGCAAACATATGAACAAAAAAATAGCATGTTCCATTTACAACACAGAAATTACCAAAAAGTTCTATATTTTACATACAAAAACAAAACATTTTTTAAAAGTTTCTCTGCAGTGTTTTTCTCCCTTCTGGATTCTCTCATTGTTTACAAAAGAGAGCCACCTACTGGTGAATGCCATGCATTAAACTATATAAATCATTTTAGATTTGCCGACATCTTCAGCTTAATGTTTGCAATTCTAGTTCTATTTTTCATAGAAAATGAAGCATTAAGTCAATATTCTCTGTTGTAGCAAGGACAGTTCATTCAGTCAAGGCTCTATGATCTTTGCCCTAAAAATCCATATCCCTTGTTTAGCCATTAAATTGACTCAAAGGTTCGCATAACTGGTTTTATGCTCTTGTGAGTCCATTACCAGCCCACAATACCCTTGGCTCCTGGTTTTTCCAATAAAATGAGAATGAAGGATTGGCAGTTTTCAGAAGCTGATGTGACAGTGAGCAATAGTATGAAGGTCATCGTAATGGAAATGTGTTGTAACACACTTCTAACCTCAAAGTCATACATGGTGTTCAAGTAATGGCATATAGCTTGTAATTTGTCAGTGTGTAAAGTATCGAAGTCTATAATCTGGCATACACCTTTATGTCTCTCATCTCTGTGTTTGGCCATACTACAGCCCTGACACATCTCAGATGAGGGCCAGTGCTGGATGCAGTTGGAGAGCACAAGGTCTGTACAGATGTTAAAAATATGACAATACAGAGACTTATGATTCACATTGTGTCTCTCTAACCATCATAGCTTTTTTTGTCACCATTCAGTTGCGAAGCTTTTGACAAAAAACAATTCATCACACATGCTGTTGCCTCTCTTCACCCCTCTGGCTCATTTCCCCAAATCATTTTGGATAAAGTGCCAATGTAGTTGGTGATGTGTTTGGAAAAATAAGCATCTTTTCAAGGTGATGATGACCCTCAGTGAAAAAAGGAAGGGAAGCCTCTGAAATCCTATTACCTAGAGGGCTGCCTTATTGTATTGCTATCAGCAGCGCTGGCCTATCAGCAGCATGGCAACGGTTCCCAACAATTGCTCCCATCGCTGTCGTCAGACTTGCCAGGGGTGCGGACATTAAACTCAATTTTCATCTTAAAGTGATTGCATAATGGCTGACGAAGCAACTGAGGCAAACTGCCATCATAAGAGGGAGAAAAACTTTGTGTAAAGCCCACATGAGCAACAAGCTTTAATTGCCTTTATATATTGAATATTTAAATCTATAGTAAATAAGGGAAAGGTGTAGTAAAGAAAAGATTATACATTTTCCAAAAATGCAGTTGCTATGTGGCAGAGAATAACTGTAAAAATGGAAATGTATTTCATTTTCATAACAGTATGTTAAACGTTTAATGGTCAGTTAAAGATTCATTCCAACATGTACTGATGTACTATAAATATTCAACACTTGAGGACAGAATAATATATTTTTAAAAAAAAGCCCATTTACAATATATTACAATCCATATATGTACACGCTCACAAATTAATGCAGCAACTGGGTCATTAATCATTAAATTCAGTACATTTTATTGTCTGACAAGACTTATCTTTAGACATACTGAAAAATGTGAGCAGATAAAATGAATGAAACAATGATTACATTGAATATAGTTTTAATACTTTACTGAGCTTTAATAATGGAAACTCAGCATTGTGTTTCTGTAGTTTTTCAGATAACAGAGTAATAATCCTGCAGGTTCAGTAATTTCTACCAAAATGGTTGTTGACTTTACAAGTTGCAACATAAACATCTAAGTTAATGAGGACAAATTGCTTCTGTTCCTTCATATGTACAACATCCATCTTCACCTGGCCATCTGTGTCCTTGTAGTGGATGAGGAACTGCTCACTATCATAGTCATAGGAGAAATCCGATTTTTCGATCTTCATGGAAACTGGAGAGCTGACACACCAGAAGGGTTTCTCAAATTCATCAAGAAGTGTCAGACTCATGATGCAACAATTCTGGACAAAAAAAAAAAGTGAGATATACACAAAAGACACATGAGTAGTGGAAAGATGTGTAATGTGTTTTATGTTATTCCATCTGTTTTGTTTCGTAATTTTTTTAAACTAGTAATACTGATGATTAAATGAGAAAGAGAGAGTATCTATGTTCTACTGAGCTCACAAATGACAAAAGACTGACTTCCACCCCCTGTTGTGTTGTCAAAAGCTGCTCTCAAATAGCCTTTGAAACAACTGCACAAAAATAGCATGTACTATTCTGCAATGTATTTCTGCTTTGGTGTGTTTAATACTTTCCAAATGAGCAAAAAGTGTGTATTACATTCATCCAGTAACATACAGCTTAAAAATAAATATTGGTCAACTGTAATAATGTAATGTAAAGTCAACTTCTGTCATAAATGTGATTGTAAAGCCATCAGGGTTTTCTTGTGCGAGAATGTGAACGACAAATCTGGTTGTTTGATTCAATGTTTTACAAATTTAATAAACAAATAAATTGTTTTTAAATGAATGAAGACCAAAATCTAATATTTTCAATGATAAGCAACATATACATTCAGAACATGTGATGATGAAAAACAATCTACAAGTGATTGATATTCCAAAAACAGATCAAAACGACTCCTGAGAGTATTACAGCGTCTATAGAGAGATCAGAGTTGGTCTAATTATTATTTTTATAGCTGAATAATCAAACAGTGTGGAAGTAACCTAGAATAAATGTAACAACAGAGTTACCTTTACTGCGCCATGCAGGGCCTCACACCTCCAGGGAAGTGTGACGCTGCCTGACAGAGGTGTATGTTGAGACAACTTTGTTCTGCTAATGGCAGTCAGCTGGATCAGTCCATCACGGATCAGAGCTGATTTAAGACAAAAACACACATCAGGTTAGTATTACCGTGTTGGGTCATTAGATGTGGCAAATTAACATAATAAAGGTTACATAAAAATAATACTCTATCTTGAGTTTATATTCATGAAAAATATACATTACAGTGCGTATACTTTATAGACACTTTATAGTTATGATTTAACAATTGAAAACTGTTAGTGAGTGTGATCATTCATAACTTACTTCTCCGACAGAATAGCTGGGAGAAGCTTCGAGATATGATCTCGCATGAGGTGTTGTGTAGAGCGATGTGTAGATGGTAACCATGGAGACCATATTCGGGGTCTATGTCATCAAAAGGAGGTTTGACCAGAGGCTCCACATAAGAACTGAAGGAAGAAAAAAAAAAAAAAAGGCACAAAACTAAAAAAAATAAAAAGTAAAAAAAAACCCAACAAAACGGTATAAACAGAACAAAAGCGAAATCCATTTCATTGGTACGGCACAGGGTGTATACGTTTATGGCTGTGATCATAAAAGCACAGTAATACTGTAATTTCACAAGGAACCAGTAGAGAGAGCTATGTTCACACTGTGCTACAGAAAAAGGTTTACAAAAGCCAGTGATTTACCTGTTTTCCTAAGATGGAACAATAGGATTAATTTTTATTTTCTCATGCATGCACATGTACAGTAAACTGGAACTCTAATAAAACATAACAGCAATATTTTTTGTTATGAAAAATTAAGGTTTTTAGGTCTGCAAATGACAAATTATTCAACTGTACTGTTTAATTTGAAAATAATACCAGTACTGTGTTGTGTTCTAATGGAAAATATCACTGATATAACAAGACTGTGTACAAATCTGCTACTGGATCATTATCTCTACTGTGGCGGAAAAATCTGTCAACAGAGAACACAAAAGTTCAAGGCTGGTCTTACATGTGAGTTTATTCACACCTTGCAAGGAGGACCCCTCTTTAACGAAAGCACAAAGCTAAAGTGTAGGAGGAAAAGGGGGTAAAGAGGAGCACGGGCAGTGAGTTTTTATACACACAAAATATGGCACGACAGATATGATTCTTACGGAAATGAGGGCAAAGTTAAAGTCAGCTGACAAGTGGTCAAAACATCATGGAGATAGACAGGAGACACTCAGAGTCCCTCTTCTATGAAAAGTGGGGGTACCACAATATGTAAGCTGGGGGGACCTCTGGTCATGTGCGTCAGCGTGAGACAAAACACTCCATGTTCTTCGACTGTACGATGTTCCAAGGGTGTACTGTGACATTAGATTCATTAGATATGGATAGTGTAGGATATGCTCTGTGCCATGTGTCAGCGTGATCACTCAGAGAAAGAAGAGGCACACAAGTAATAATGATATGAGTTTGCCTAGTTAGATAGGAATTACACAAATGTCCGATATGAGTGACATGGGTTTGACAGTTACATAAATGACATATAATTTAGCCACTACACAACTGAGAAGCCTATGCTTTCATTAGGATTTGTTCTTCTTTGTCAGCAAGATTACACCAGAAAACTACCAGCTTTCATGAAACCTGGTGAACAGTGTGGTTGAATTAGCAGATCGGTTGACGTATGCTGTCTTGAAATGACTTTCTAGTTATTATCTGAGACGCTGACATGTCAAATCTGTCGCTGCAGTGCATCACAGATAGGTCACGTCAGGAGCATCTGACAAAGACATGTGAGTAGGAAGTGTCTGTTCTGGTGCAACCTACCAAACTGAGGATCCCTGAATGCTTTTTTCCACCAGCCTGTGGAAGTGAAGAGTGAACATGACAAAAGCAACTGAGCGCTGATCCTGGAAGAGAAAGCCATCACTCAACTTAGACTCTTTGCATATCACACAGTTTGTCGTCAGGTAATGTAAGCGCTGCACTCTACCAGCCTAAAACAGTGATTTCAAAACAGCTACTTTGCTTATTTGGCTGCTATAAACTAATTAGAAATGTTTCCTGTGAAGTAATTACCTTCCATACGCCAACAATGACTCCAGGGTGTAACAGTATGAGTTGAACTAGTCTGTCCTGACCAATGACCTGTGCACTTTTAGCTACAGCCTCCATGTCTAACTTCATCATGAGGGACCTCCAGCCTGGTCTGACAAAGCAAAGAAAGAAAACAGTAGGTTTTACTGCGGGAAAGCTGAGAAAGAGAGAGAGACAGAGGCTGTCTTACTTGTTTAGGCCGGAGCAGTTGAGGGCTATCCTCCTGACACCGTGGAGCTGAAGAGTGGAAATCTGCTGGTAGTTGGGCAAACAGCCTCCGCTCCAGCACAGAGACACACAAGTCTCAGAGAACTGGGACCAGCTCTGCTCAAATGTACTATCATGCCCTGACTCATCAGACACTGTCAGCTCCCAGGTGACGCGCAAGTTTCTAGAGTAAGATAAGACATTGCAGAATAACAGCAATAAGATATGGTAAATATTTAGAGCGTCATGATAAAAACATGTTTGATTTCATGTGGCAAGTGGAGGGAGAGGAGGTGTTAAGAGCACAAACAGCACTGAAATAACAGCCACTGTTAAAAAAAAAAAAAAAACAACAAAAAAACCAAACCTCCTATCTCATATTCCTTAGAAGACACTTCAAGGCATATAGAATTCCAATAATGAAACTAAAAAATGTATTTTAAGTTAAAGTGTGTGAGATATATAGGAATCTGACTACATGAATGAAATATTATACTCATTAGTATTTTCATCAGGGTATAAAAACCTTAAAATATGGCCTCTGCTGTGTTGCACTGCTATGTTTTTACAGTAGCCAAGAACAGATTTCTATTTCTTTTTCCATTTTGTGTCAAATGATCAAGCATTAAGGGCTTTACCACCACATACAACATAACTGTGTGGACCACAGTTACTATCCTTTTAACTTAAAAGTACAAACCAGACAGAGCAAACAATGCTTTTAACAAGGGTCTTTTTTATAGTGTGAGATATGAGATATTCACTTGATTGCAGTCTATGACTTCAATGCAAAGATGACACACAGTAAATTATTAAGCAACATTTAATAAAAATGACAATGAATTTAAAGGCTATTATGTTTCCTTTAACAGCATTACAGACTAGCATGACTCCGGCTAAGCTGTTTATATTAATTAAATGATAAGATGATATGCAACAAATGAAATAGAGCCACAGCTGTTGTGATAAATCTCTTGATCCAATTGTGTCTTCACTTGTGATGCAGAGCTGCCCCCACTGTGATGCAGCCGATGTCTTGCTGAGGCACCGTCCAATATCAATTAAGTGGAAGAAACAAAGCTAAAAACTAGAGCAGCCCAGGAGGCTTCATATGACCCAGGGGACTTCACTCTGCATTGTCTGTATGTCGGGTGTCTTGTGAAATGATTATTACCAAGGTAAATCGCATGCTCCTGAGTGTCTCTAACAGACAAAACCCCACTGGGAATTGTCTGAGTTGTAGGAAGGAGGGAGGAGGGGAAGGCATATGTGTGTGTTGTGGATGAGGAGTTGGGGTTCTAAGTAATTTATTTCAACAATTCAGACAGCCTCTGCAAGGAACACAATTATTTCTACTTCCCCTATGTACCACAGCGACTGCCACAGAACTCAAAATTGAGTGCTGCACAGCCTCTAATCAGAGGTTATAAAAACACAGCAGAAACCACAGCGGAGGCATTGAGGGAGCTTTCCCCTGCGTGCTGGCATCCCCCTGAGCAGACATCGCATTCAGACACAGACCTCTGTTCTCACCTTTAATAAGAAAGTGTCATTAAGTGCGATATGAAAAACAAACCATGCTTTGTTTTTGATTGCCAGTGGCTTGAACTGTCCTCTAGTTTCTCCCCTTGAACTTTCTTGACAGTGAAGGTGGATCTCCAAAGTTTTACTCATCGCTAACCACAAACAGTGCAGGGGTTCCCATGATACATCAGACACACTGCTTCCACCTCACTGCTTCCAATTGTGAAACAGCGAGGCATACAAAACAGAGAGCAAATGCAGATCTATGTATGGTATATGCGGTGCAACAGACCAACTGATAGAGATACACACATTAAAAGCAAAAAAAAAAAAAAAAATGCAATTTCGTCTGGAAAATATATGAAAATATACACAGAAAAATACCCAAAGAAACATTGCGACAGTCTTCTCACTTCTTATTTAGCAGTTCAGAGGCTCCAGTGCTTGAAAAAACACAGTTAGCAGTTCATTAACTTTCTTAAATCACAAGTAATGCTTCTCAGGCGACTCTCATGTCTGGAGAGTAAAATCATGTGCAGTACGTTAAACATATCATACACTCCATCGAGGACATTTAATACAGTCGCGGAAAAAATGATTAGACCAACCTTGTTTTCTTCAATTTCTTGTTCATTTTAATGCCTGGTGCAACTAAAGGTACATTTGTTTGGACAAATATAATGA
>JAPQRP010000015.1:24033016-24049812 GCA_037367295.1 Apogon hyalosoma | reverse complement strand
CGTGGAAACACCGTCATCTTCTACAACACTGATTCACCAGTAAAACCCATGGAGTTGGATCAATGACAGTGGATGGAAATGCTTGGTTTATGTTCAATTAATGATAGATTTGACTGAAAAAGTCACTTTTTCTGCAGTTTTCTCTGTTTCTGATATAATAACCCTCAACTTTAATCTGAGCTTTGATGAACATTTTCAGGATCATTAAATTAAATACAGGAAAATACCTGATTTATACTGATAAAATGTAAAATACAGAAGATAATATTATAATAAATGGCGATAAATCACTGAAGGGAGGTTAGATATGGAGAAAATTTAATTTGGGAACCGACACAAAAGTAGCACTGGGTCTTTATGGGTTAATGTAAGGTCCACACTTGTGAAATTAGAGGTTTGTTGGACATTGCCAGTTCCTATAAATTGGCTTGGTAGTATCATCTTGGAAAAAAAAAAAAAGAGAGATTGCTTAATTTGAACATATAGTGAAGTGTCTTGCACTCCTATTGATTTTCCCCAAGCTCTCATTGTATTTGCTGAAAACACCGCCTATAAATCTTACTTACGGGACTATAAAGCCTTGACTTGCTACAGTCTGGACCCACTGCCTGCGTGGTGAGCTGAATGCCACGCAGGTGAAACTCTGAGCGTGTTCCTGACAGATTACCTTTCCATCAAGTTCTGAGAGGAAGCCGGGGATGATTTGTAAGCTCGTTTTGATGTCCTCACCGCCCGCACTCTGGAAATAACTGCTTTTGGTGCTGCCATTTGTTTCACTGCTCTTGACCCCTTTCAGACAGTCCGGTGGTAATTTATTATTTCTGAGGAAAGTGTGAGGACGTTTAACGTAAAGACATACGTTTCAGAGAGCTTTCTGCCTAACGTCCACGCGGTAAAATACACACAATCGTCAACTGTCGCCGTGAAAGCATAAAGTGTTTCCTAAATCAGACACTGTTTACGTCCAGTCGCCATGGTGACGTGAAATCAAGTTACTTCCGCAAAGAGACATATAACTTCCGGTAGAAAGTAGCGACGTTTGCCTTCAAAATAAAAGCAGATTTATTTCATTTAATCCAGGGATGTCAAACTCATTTTATTTAGGAGGCCACAGGAGCTCAAGCGGGACAGACCAGTAAAATAATGGCATAATAGTCCAAAAATAATGAGAACTCCAATTTTCACTTTATATTTTAGTGAAAAGGTCAAATTAAATTTTGATGAAGATGTTAAAATTTAAAAACTATCCTTTCACAAAAATGTGAAAGACCTGAAAACGGTAAAATAATAGCATAATATTCCATAAATGAGAACTCCAATTTTCTCTCTTAATTTTAGTAAAAAAGTACAGTTAAATCATGAAAATGTTAAAATTTACAAACTACTATTTTATAAAAGAATGTGAAAAACGTGAAAAACCTTTAAAAAAGAAAAATTAGTGCAATTTTAATATTATGCCTCTACTTATGTGCATTACAGATTGAAATGGCTCTACAAAAGCATAACAGGCATAATACTATTAAAATTTTGGTGTCTGGAACTAAAACAAGTTTGATACCCTTGACTGTTAATATCTTCATTGTAAATTTTGCACTTTGTAAATTCATGCTGCAGACCAGTTTTGACTTTGTAAATCACCACTAAAATAACTGCAGTTCTCTAATTGTTAAGAACATATTTGTGGTCTTTGTACTTACAGTATTTGTCATCTTTATACCTCTATTTCATCACATCTCAGAGAGAAACTTGTACTTTTTACTCCAGTGCATTTGTTTGACAGCTTTAGTTATTTTTTTCAGATTTTTTAAAATTGTTTCCTTCTCTGTGAAAACCACTTAGACCACCAAATGTATTTATTTCTGTGAGGGATCTAGGAAGTTTTACATGAGGAAGTAAAGGGATTGTAAGGAGTCTTTGTGGGGTGAAATGATAGTGGGATACATGTGGCATATGTAAATGTATTCAATAAAACATCCACTGAAAGTATTTTGATGTTATTTATTGTTATATTGTGCCCTGTGTCAACACATCAGCCCAAATGTTCTTAATGCAAAACAGGAAAAGACCAGTGTTCAAACAAAACAAAAAATGCAGTTCTTACAAAGAAAAAGTATTAATAGCAAAATAAAAGTATTATATTACATGTAAAGTCTATAAAAAAAAAGAAAAAGTTTCTAACATGTAGTGGAGTAGAAGAATAAAACACTTTTTAATCACCGTTGTAAATGTATTGTTTGTTTCAATGCTTTGGGAAACTTGTGAACACAGAAGTTGTTTTTTTGCAAGTACAGTTTTAAGAATGTAAAAGTTATGGGGTGACTGGGGGATACGGTTCTACAGTGACAGGGCAGTACTCCCTCCAAGTGCACTCCTGGTTGTGATAAACTGAAGTGTTCCCATCTATGCCACGTAAGCTAAATAAATTATTGGCCTTGTTATAAAAAGTTGACTTTGTTGAGATACATTATCACTGGACAGTAGTGCACATATGATAATCTTCTTGTTGATATATAAAAGTAGGCAACATTATATGGAGTAGTTAAAATGAGCTCAGCAGCAATAAAATACAGCATACACTTTAATGCAGCACTGATTTGAATCCAAAGACATCATATATAACAGTAAAACACTGACAGGGAGTATTGATGGCAAAGTGCCTACATTGACTCTTCCTACTTTAAGTACATTTCATCACTTCAACACCTTTACTTACACACAGAAATTTTATTTGCAGTGACATATATTTCCATAGTGTGTAAATAGCACTTTGGGTTTAGTAATGGATCTGAATATTGAATATCATGAACACAGTTAAATACAGTGGACTTCCTGTGGTCTGTAGATCTCAACAGAATCTATACAGTCACTAGGATGGCTGACGTATATTAACAGCCCTCGTTCCTGTCTCTTTTTTGTCTAATATTTTTTTTATGTTAACAATTGAATAAACAGTGAAGTATATAAAAAGTTGTAGCCTCTGGAATGCATTTTGGCTTTAGACTGCAAAAATATCATCAATAAATAGTGGAAATATTGCAACAAAATAAAATAACACAGTAGCAAGAAATTCCTATGTGGAGGGATAACGTGGGAAAAATCACACATATATACACAGAAAGTACGGTAAGCCCCTGCAAGATCAGTATGGTTTTGTGTAACCTTTGTCGGGCTAAGCAACATAACTCTTCATCAGGGTGTTAGTTCAGCACTAGCAGGGGAGGATCTGGCAAAATTGACGTTATTTGTCACCTCACACATGCTAAGACAGAGTTCACATCTTACTGATGTAAGACAAAAGAAACAAAATAGAAAATTTCCCTCGTTGTAAAATGTTCCTGACAGGGCTGCAGTAGAAGAAAGAGCTCCTCAATGAACTGGAGTCTGACCTCATTTCAGAAATGAAGACGTAGACATAAGAACAGATGGACAGTCAGACAGATGGACGGACCAATGTACATGCTGTGTATTTTAATGTGGGTATTTTAGACTTCATGGAGCATATGGTCAGTTTGGCCAGAAATGGATCCAACTCTGAGTTTGAGAATATTTCATGCCTAATGCCATTGCTGTGATATATGTATTGATTATAGAGGAGATTGGGTTCAAAGTCCCAGAGGGGATGATTAGACTGAACTGCACTTGCCCTCTATGAACTTACTTCATTGTGACAGAGATCACAAAATAATAATCCTCCCACATTAAACACAATCAATCCTATATATATATATATATATATATATAAATACACAAGGCTGCAATTTCTTTACAAGAGCAGATGGCTCGTTTTAAGACCCGTCACATAATCGACCTCCCCTTTCCTGGAAGCCAGTAGGCTCTGCTGGCTGTCAGGGAAAATAACCGTAACATTGTTGTCAGTCTAGCTGATCAGCTCACTGGATGGAACTGAAGTCCCTTTTAGGGCAATGGCAGCCCCTGGTATGTTAATGCAATGTAGGCCACATCCCTTCTCTTGCGTGTCCCCGGTACTTGACATTTGATGTTTTCCGTAGCTGTGTGTCCTTCTGAAGGCCTGGGGTCAGTTGTAGCTCTCGGATACCTGATGTCACTCTTCCGCATGGGTTGCCAGTCAGCTCTGACAGTGTAGTGTCTGCCAAATAGGGTTGAGAAAGGGGCAAGATCACTATGATTAAGACTAAAAAATGTGTTTTCTCCGTACTGCAAGTCATGTGAATCATTAAACAAGGACATTGCATCAGGAAGCAGCTGGTAGACATTCTGGGCTCATATGCATTTATTTTTGTCGAGCTTTTCAGTAGCTTTATGTGATATGTAACAGATTTGGTATGGGATTCTCCTCCTATACACATTTGCTTACATGCATTAAACATACACCTGGTAAATTACATTGAAAGACATGTACATATTTACCTGAGCCAATTAGAGCAAATAAAGTCTCTATGGTAACTTTTCCTATATGAATGTGAGGGCTGTGCATAATCTAGCCAGTTAGTATAGAAACATGACAGCTCATTAAAGGACTATCGTGAGGGTTCACCACTTCTAAGACCAACTCTCCGACCCTTCAGAAGTATGTAGGGAACCTCTACACAGCTCTTCAAAGGATGATGACATGTCAGAAATGGAAAAGAATGACTAAGGGTGCTATAGAGAGGTGCAGGTCATTATCTGTGAAGTGAATACTTCCTAGTCAACTGTCTTCACTTTGCTTGTGTGATGTTTGTTAAGAATGATGAGCGTTGGAAGCAGTTAAAATGCCAGCATTAATCCGCTGATTAAAATCTACAAACTAGATATCACACCAATGTGTTATTTATAATCAGTTTCATGCTTTTCTGTGCCTCTCAGAAGATTAACAGTGTGCACACGTTAAAACATCCACTGGGTGGCGCGCAAGTATCTTTATTGAATTCATGAAACTGCTCTTTAAGTCTCAAATTAGTAACATACATACATGGTGAATGTACTATGCAACAGCAAGGTTATCTGCTGCAGCCCCTTTCATTTCGTATTAATCAGGGAGCGAGATGAGAAACCCACAGCATATAAATGACAGACACAGAGAGCAAGTGATCTTTACCGTCCTGAGGGGCCCCCGAGTTTACTACATTTGACTGATTAATATGTAAACAATCCTATCAGTTTACGCATGTGCTCTTAATTGTGGGATACTTCTGTGGAGTTGTTGCACTGGCTACACACAAAGAATGGGCGTGAATTGTCCCTCGAAAGGGAGCCCAGAGACTCTTGGTTTATTTGCACCAGCGATCTAAACGCTCAGTTCAGTCTGCGAAAGACAGCGAGCATACCAGCAGGATGGAGAGCACAGGTAGGTCGTGATTTACCTTTTATCAGCAAAAAATAAATAAATAACAAATCTACCAAGTATTTGTTTATTCATCAAAATCAGTTATGGTGAGGAGGTGGAATAACTGTAGCTGTAATGTTCATGGACTTACTGGAAACAAACTGTTATTGCGCACAGACCTTTTAAGACAAAACACTGCGGCAGCAAGACTTCTACTTTGTTTGATAAATAAAGGACACATATTTAAACAGAGGTGATACACACAACTTGATTCTTTAGACTTTAATATATGCTGGCAGCGTTTTCTTCTCATTTTACGCACGATAGTCATTTTACGCACAATGAATACACTCCGTTTTAACGACTATGCTTTGCAAATTAATCTCCTATACTGTCTGACATGAATGCTCTTTTTCCCCTTAAATCATCAGGATTTATAACAGTTGTCTGAATACTCTCCCAAAATCAACCAAGACGCATAGGAGGGAGGGGAGTCACAGCCGGAGAGTCTGAGTGAGTCTGTGTGTCAGAGGGTGTTTGACAGAGTGAGGGAGCATCACAGATAGAGGAGAGGAGAGAGGGGAGAGAGAAGGGACTAAGTCTGGACCAGGTGATCGAGTACCAACAAACCACCAAGGGACTGTTGTATCAGTGTGCACGGGATCAGCGTTCCGACCATGGTGCCAGCGCGCTGCCCGGGATCCTGTGCCATGCTGGCACTGGTCCTCCTCTTGGGATGCGGCGTGGCTCTCTGCCTCGGCCAGAACGATACGGAGCCCATCGTGCTTGAAGGGAAGTGTCTTGTTGTGTGCGACTCGAACCCTTCTTCGGACGGAGCTGTCACCTCTTCACTTGGTATATCGGTGCGCTCTGCTGGGGCAAAGGTGGCTTTTTCCGCCGTGCGTGGAACCAACCATGAACCTTCGGAGATGAGCAACACGTCCATGACCATCTACTTTGACCAGGTCAGATGTCGCCTGACTTAAGTAATAACTAACATGATATTGGTCAAACTTTGCCCAGTTCCTTTTCAATCGTTCCCAATGGTTTCTCCTGGTTGTTGATCTGTTTTCTGTCACATTTATTCATTTGCGGCCGGAATGCAGAACTTGTTTGAGGCATTGTTCCACTATGTTTCACTGAAACAATCTTTTACCTTAAAAAAAAAAACAAAACAAAACACAAAAAAAACCCCAAAAAAAAAACAAAAAAAAAAAAAAAAAAAAAAAAAAACCCCAAAAAAAAAACAAAAAAAAAAAAACAAAAAAAAAAAAACTGATGTTATTTTCATTTTAAAAAGCTTGATTCAATGCTATGCTTTTGAAATGCATTGGCAAAGATAATCTTTGCAGGATCATTGATCACATATGCGTCTTAGGCCTCGGTGGAGTGTGTACATTGTGTTGGTTTCGGTTGAATGTCCCAGTTAGTTTTTTCACGACTGGGGTCTCAAAACGTCGGCCTGTTAAAACGCACAGAATTGTGACTCATCCTAAACTGTGACTGAAGTACAGCTTAAAACACTGAACATGCCTTTACCAGCGTTCAGCAAATCAGCCTGACTAGTCGCAATGAGTTGCACAGACAAACAATTTAATATTATAACAAAGCAACAGTAACGTTAACTAAAGCATGCGCATGAAAAAATGAAGCGCTGTCTGATTGTGCGCCCTTTTTGGTCACAGGTTTTAGTGAACATCGGCAACCATTTCGATCTCAAAGCAAGTGTTTTCCAAGCTCCAAGGAGGGGAATATATAGTTTCAGCTTTCATGTTGTGAAGGTCTACAACAGACAAACCATACAGGTGAGAAAGTATCAAATCGTCGGAATGCATTCACCATTTATAACGTTTAGATGGAGCCGAACAGAAGCATGAAGTATAAGTTTGTCTGTTTCCTTCCCTGCAGGTGAACCTGATGCAGAATGACTATCCCGTTATATCAGCCTTCGCCGGTGACCAGGACGTTACGAGAGAGGCGGCCAGCAACGGAGTACTGCTGATGGTTGAGCGGGAGGACCGTGTCTATCTGAAGCTGGAAAGGGGCACCTTAATGGGCGGATGGAAATACTCCACCTTCTCAGGCTTTCTAGTCTTTCCTCTATAATCTAATAATCTGCGATGATCCACGTCGCACGGGACTCTGCTTAGGTTGAGGAACAAAAAACATGCCATTTATTTTTAACTTTAAAAACTGTCAGCCAAGGAAGCCGACGAATATCTGTACTGTATACCTACACTCGTTCACTATCTAGTCAAATATGAACGTTTCCTGGAGTTTCATATATTCAGATCCATCAGTCAACTTTAACGCAATCTGGATGATTAAACGTATTGATCGGCCAGTGGCGTGTGCTTGTTGGGTATGTGGATTTTTATTGCTTGGAAAACAAACTTTGCCAACAGACAAACGGGTGTATCTGGGCAAAATGGACACTGGAGAAGATGAGAAGAGGAAAAACTGAAGTCCGGGACAGTCCGAGTGTGTCATGCTCTATTTTATGTTTGTATAGCCTTAAAGAATATATGGTTTCCGTCCAAGTGAAGTATATGGAATTATGGACATCCAGAGATGAAGTGCTTTCACGCCCAGTGGCATTTTTTTGCACGAATGGAAGTTTTTCTTTATGTTTTTGTGCTGTCAATGGTGTTGCGTTTGGATGCTGAACATATTGAAAATAAGCCAAATGTAGGCCGCCGACGAGTTTATTAAAAGAGAAAAAAGGCGACATATTTCAAGCCACCGGAGACGAATTAGAGCCCTTTTATTAAAATATAAATATACAATTTATAAAAGATACATATTCACATTATTGTGTGTTACATTTCGGATCTGCGTAGCTTTGACTGATTTAATGTTCAGTGACGTTGCTCACCAAATGTACATTGTGAAAATAATAGAAGAATCCCTATATGTCCCGCTTAATAAAAGATATTGTATTGTATAGGCTAAGCGCATTTATCACTTTTTATTCATATGACTTTGCATCATGAGGGAATAGAGTGGACAAAAGTGTATTTATCAGAGGTTGAAGTTGTAAAGGCCTGGAGAAAACCTCAGAGAAAAGTGGTCAGTTGTGAGCAGCTCCTTTAGGTCGCTGTCCAAGGTGCTGAAATACAGATCCACTGAGAAAGTCCCGTGGCAGCTCTTGCAACTCCTTAAGATTAAAAATCCTTAAGAGGAGTTTTTGCCACATAAAGCTGCATTTTTAAGTGAATGTGCATCCTCCTCTTGCCTATTGTTAAGTGTGAAACAAAGCTGCCCTTAAAATACAGCAATTTTACGCACCGCACGACGGGATGAACGCAATCAGAAGCCCACTACATATGATTAGAGATCGAGCATATTGAAGCTGAATCTGACAAAATACGGCAACAATAACCTTTAAATTGAAGGGAAGTTTCCCCTCCCAGTAGTATGACGTTGTTTTCCGTGATATTAGGGTGTGTCACAGACTGTACCATTTCTGTTTGAAACTTTAACTTTTGAGATATTTCCACCCACACGACATTCAGGCTCTATCACTTATTCTTAGCTTCCTCTCTCTTCCCTCCTCCTCCTCCTCTGTCTTCTCGCCCTTTCTGTCTTTTCCACCCGCTGTTTGACGCACACACGAATACACACTTCCAGGCGTTAATTCACACACACCGCATGAACGAAATCCAAGGCCACCTCTGAGTCGTGATGATCCAGGGGAATCCCACCAGTCAAAGTGAAAGAGTGAACTTTGCAACAGCGCATTAATGAAAAGAACCTAAAATGTCTTTAGATTTGAAAACAAAAAACAACTACATGAGCATTCTATCCTCTTGAGGGGATTTAAAACAGTTTACCAATTATCATATTTTCAGTGGCTTGGGTTTAATAATTAATATATGATATTTTTGATGAATAAAATAAGTTTGTGGTGGAAGCTACTGTGGAAATATAGTGACACTTGCTGTTTTGATCTCATACGGTGATGAGGTGAATTCAGGTGAAAGAATTTCTCCCTTATTGACTTTTCTCGTTAAATCTTTAGAGCAAATGAGATGTGGACCTGAGTAAAAACCAAAAGACTGAAGATCAGAAAGGTGTTCTCTCTGATCCGCACAGCTCTGAAAGTTACCAGTTTTATTCAGCCTTTTATTTTTCATATGGAGATAATTTGTCTCTCTGATGTGAGGCTTGATTTTAAAGGTGAAATGCTTTAAAGCCTGATTCTGCTACTTGGTGATGCATTTCATCAGATGAATTAGACTCCACTGTGGTAAAACTGTTATCATTAAAAGAAATGTATGCATTGAAATCCATTCCTTAAGTTTTAACAGGTTAAGTGGATAATCTCATAAATGACCTTTAGCTTCAGTTTTTCTGCTGGTTCACTGCGTATATAAGGAAATGAGTTTTAATGCCATTTCAAAGGCCCTTTTAACTACATATCTAAACTTAAAGGAAAGCATTCATCATGTAGCAGATAAATAGTGAAATAAATAAGTTTTCATGTTTGAACTAAGCTGAGAATGAGTAGTTAAGGTCCTTCTGGTTAGTCATTGTGAAATATCAGCATCATTTTATGAGAAAGTCAATTTGTAGAGGAAATACCAGTCCAAGACAAAAGCATTGTGACACTGGCAGAAAACATAGCACTGTGAGTAATGAGCACAATCTGTCCAAAGAGTAAAGAACCACATTGTAACACTTTATGATAATCCCTAGCTTGTTGAAACACATTCAACCATTGCACTGTGGCTACCCCAAACGCAACAGAAGAAATGTTTGTTCTTATGGGCGAAGAATGAAAGCCAACAGCTTTCATTCATCATATTTATAAGTGATAAGATCATACATGTGAGCGTGTGAAAACTTGAGTTTGCTTGTTTGCTTCTTCTACGCAGATATGTGCTTCTGTTTTTTTATACCTTCATCTCGTGTATAACAGAACACAACAGCTGAGAACAAAGAAAAGACCTGCTGATAGCCTGCTGATGCCAGCAATAGGACGGCACAAAGCTGCAAAAACTGCCAGCAAATCAGAGTGATTTGGAGAGTGTATTAAATTGGCCTATAAAGAGCTAATTGTGCCCATACTGGAGTGAAAAGTCTGTTTCCAAATTATCCCCTTAGATAATTAAGATAGCTGTCAAACATGTTCTTGGTACACAGAGAAAATGAAAAATGAAAAGAAAGAGCACATTTTGGTTATTGCATGTAATCAAATAACCCTAAAAGAAACTATTCTGATATAAATAAATAATGTTAGCACTACTAAATAATATGACTCAGCCAAACTTGTTGGTGGGAGTAAATACAGAGTTACACACATTATCAGTGATGTCAGAGTATAAGCATATCATTTGTCCACTTGTAAAGTTCATTCTTCATGTATCAAGTGTGTTTTTATAGTAGTATTTTTAATGTATGCATTGTCGGCCACACTCAAAGAGCTTTAAAACTGTGGTTGCCATCAAAATCCCCTGAACTCATTTGGCCTTTTAGCTTTCCAAGCATAATTTTTCACCTCTTTAAAGATTATATGCTCCTCATGCACATCCTTTGAGGACTGGTCCTTTAGTGTGAATCACTCTAGGACACAACGCATCCAGTAAGATCATAGGCTGGCGGCACTGTGGGGCCTCACAGTGGGAGATACAGCAGTGCTCCATGCATCAGAACCTAAATTATGTAACAGACGCATCACATGGATGTCATCTTTGGTTCCAGACTCTCATAAATGTCTGTGATTCATTAATGAGGCGGTTTTTGTGTGTAAACACCCACGCAGGCTCCATCAAAGAAACACATAGTACAGACATTTACACTTAAATCCATTACACACATGCATGAAAATGTAATGTACAGACGAGTCAAAGAGACACCATTTAAATTCATGCTCATTCAGTTATATTTGGAAAATCATATGACATTAGCAAAAACATAAAACAACAAACTGCAGAAAATCTACATTAAAATCCTTTCAGTAATAAGTCTTAAATGTGTCTGTTGAATTGAAAGCTGTCCTCTGAACATCAAGACAGTGTTGACATTCATTTTAGCTGTTCTTATGGTCTCTAAACATTTAATTACATTGCCTTTGGTTTGTGATTTGTTCAGTTTTAATAAGGAAGATGATTGTTGACAGGGAGTGTCATCCTTTCTCAATTTTTTTCCCAGTTAAGAAGGACTATAACTTTATCATTTATGCAAACAAGATGAATCCTGCTGTCTTCCTCCTGCTCCTCACATCAAACACGCCTACTATTTATTCCCTTTTTAATTGTAATGAATGACTTGCTGGAAAGGCAAGTGTAAAAATGAAGTCTTCCTCTTGATGCTGAAATAGATTATTCCAGATTTTTCTAACCTCTTTCCTTTTTGAAAGCAGCAACAACACAAACAATATATGAAACAGAAACTAAACTATATAAGAGGCTGGTTTAGTAGCTCTGTCATAATTGTAAGCCTCCACTCAACAACATTCGTATAACGTCAGTTGGTATGAAAACTAACTCTTTTCCTCTCATATAAAAATGTTACATACAACATCCCATTTAGTCTGTAAATCCAAGTGTGTATTAGGACCCGTGTCAGTGCTGTTCTGTTCAGTATTTTCAAGTGATGCTGGTATAAATACCTTTACCTTGAAACTTCAGTCAGCGTTGTGCAGAGTTCAGTCCTCACACACTCTAGTAAATGTACTTAAGAGGATACGTTTGACCTGCAGACATTTCTTTTCTGTTGTGTTGTGAGAAGCTGTCTAATTCAAGCCCAACATTTACTTTTCCATTCAAGCGACCCAAAGTCAACAAAACATGTTGATACTGTTAACAAACTCCAGGATCCTTCTTCTGACCTGTGTTGAATCCCAGCCTGTGATTTAAAAGCTCAGGACTCGATCATTTCTTGACTTCCTCTCAGAGCCACAAACAACAACATATCAACAAGTTAACCACTACAGTGATTGAACATAAGACTCAACAATGACCAAGGAGTCACCGGTTGGTTAGTTTGACTAATGAAACCAAGCTTAAAAGTGTTTGAGTATTTTCTACGTCTCTTTACTTTCATGATCTACCTCATTTTCAAATCAACGTTTGAACTTGAGTTTTATCTATCTCAAGATACACACTGCAAAGGGAAGAAATTCTAGCATGATTTTCAACCTTTCCTTTTCATTGCAGATGAGCTAAATACATTTGTATGCGCCTGAGAAAAAACCTTCAGAAAAGGTGTCTTTTTCCATAGACTCATTTTCTCCAACTCTTTGTCCCTGTTATGGCTGAAATTGCCTTAAGTGTGATTGTGAGTGCGAATAAGCCTTTCACAGCATTATTTTTATTCAAGCTGTTCCCAGGCAAACCTACAGGCAGTTCCTTCTGGGTCTGAAATGACGCTTAGGGGCCCACTCAATCTAATATCTAATGTGGCTGCACGTTAAAAGGAAATGCATATACTGAATGTCAGAATTTACTGCCAGTTTTAATGGTCCAGACCTCTTTATGTCATTTTTAAAATCTCTTTCCATAGGTTTCCCTTCAAATGAGCCCTGTTAATTTCATGGGCCATAGTAATGGCAGCATTTTCTCGGCACAGTATGCCGCATAAGTCGTAAAAATCACCTGTGCCCTTTCCTACTGAGGAGCTGATCTTTCAGATGTTGTTTTTTCTCATCAGGTATTTAAAAAAAAAATCACACTCCAACCGAGTTAAATATATAGCATAAAATGTACAGTGCATCTTTTTAACTACATGCTTTACACTTACACTTAAGGTTGAGCTGTGACCTAGCTAATTTGCACTTGAATGGAAAGACACTGATGCAAACGGAGAATGCACAGAGAGGATAACATGTGGCACTGACTTGTTAATAATGCATTTGTTTGCAAAACAAATAAATAGACGCATAACACAGACAAACATCAGTCACAGAACCGCCTCTGTGAACAGGCCCATCCCTGAAGAAATGGGGGAGTAGAGAAAGACAGAGAAAGTCTGTTTATTCCTTCTGCCACAGCCTGCAATATCCATACTGCTGAAACATGCAATTCCCAAAAGAAAATACAAGCTCGTCCAAGCCCCCTCCTCAGCAGCTCCCACCACACAGACAGTAGACTATGCAGAGCCTGGCAACCCAGGCTCATATGAACAACTCCTTGATGTGATGGTTTCAATACATCATCTGTCTACACATTAGATTCAGGCACAGCAAGCCTGAGAGAAAGCATCCTGGACCCAGCGCCTAACCAGTTTAACTACATTCATTAGAATGGGAAAAACAGCGCCTCAGCACAACTATCTGGGGTGGATGGCAAAACACACTGATATGCAGGTTGTTGATCCTCTGGATCACGGATACAGAAGCAGAAATACACATAGTTGTTTGCAGCTCATATGCAAAGTAACAAATGTGTACACACATGAGAAACCACACTGCAGCAACAGTATTACAAATATTTTACCAGTGTAGCTGTGGATTCTGATTATGGTATTTTTTTTTTTATAGATCATTTGAAAGTGATAAAAATTTGCCCCAGAAAATTGACCGCAACAACATACAATCACCAACCATGGAAAAGAGAAGTCTATTTTATGTGTATCTCAAACTGAAATTGGAAACACATACATAATTCATTATTAGAGGGATTTACACTTGGGATGTACACTTTTCTGTGCAGATGGGACAAGAGAGACCACCAACCCAGTGTCACATGTAAGTGTTTACCTTTTAGAATTTCTTTAAAGGTGTGCAGTGAGATGGAGTCGGAAAAAAGGCAAAAAAGATAAAAAGCAAATAAATGAACAACAGAGAGACCTGATCAACAGAGCTGAAAAGTCAAATGTATTGCTTCTCAGGTGATTCATGTCACCTTACAAATGTTTATAAATAAATATAGTAATTTTCTGTGGATTACTGCATATACTTGATGCCAGGGGAAGTATTTATATCTCCACAAATCCTGTTATGCATTGAGACACACGTGAGCTGTTTGTTTGTATCTCTTTCTGTACCCTTTTATAGATAGATCAGATAGCTGGTATTATATGAGCAATACAAAAGTCATTCTTTGTAATGCAACACAAGGTGCTGTGATAATGAGTACCTGGAGGATTATGGGTAGAAATGCAATCTGTGGCCAGTATTGATTATATCCTGCAAAAAGAATTGACTTGTTCTCACAATGTGTCATTCCTATGTGGGAATTAGAATTCCTCAAACTGTAAACATGTCACAAAACAGTTAGTTAGGTAAAAAATATCATAAAGGCATGCAAACAAGTCAGTCATTATATTGCTGTCACATAGAGACTGTTCATCTGGAAGCAAATTTAGAATAGATTTCCAATGTTAAGCAAAGTGCTAGGATAAAACAATATTTAGAAGATAAACATTTAAACAAAATAGCAACCAAAATAAAACACCAGCATTATACAACATATACAGAAAATTAGTTTTAAGTTTTTTATAGGTTTTGGGAGTTTTTCTGATGAAGGCTTTATGTCATAAAACTTGCCTGGCACAACTGATTATCATGTGAAAATTTACCATCTTATTAGAGCATGGCAATGCAACATAAGTATATGAAACGATGTGGCGTCACTACTGCACTGCTGCATCTAATGTAAAAAAAAAAAAAAAAAATAATAATAATACAAGTATTTTGAAGCAAAAACAACACAATATAAAACTGTAGAAAACAAATTAATCAAGATAATAAAAGTATAGTGGGGGATATGAATAAATAATTCTAAACTGTAAATGCACATTGCAGAATAAATAAATAAATATATCCCTGCGTAGATTAATTTTTCTACTGTACATTTATTATGGTGTGGGCTCACAGTTACTTAGAGTAAAGCATGTTTTAAACAAAGCATTAAATGAATTAATTTAATACAATTAGTTGCTGACCAGATGTGTTTTAAGAGATGATTTGTTTGCAGGTGAAATGTCAGTAAGCCAAAGGCACAAATGTACAAATATGTTGATATCTGAAAATATGTAACAGAATACTTGGGAAAAAAAAGATTAGATTAAGCACTGCATTCGTGTTGTTAAAATGAGTTTTGGCATCAGTCTGAAAATGTCGCTTTGGAGTGATAGTCTGGTCAACTTTAGTGACAAATGTAAATGTTTCATTGTTTGAAAGAAAAGTAAGCAGGCGGCACAATCCTGCAGAATTATTGTCCAGTATCCAACAACACATTCAGTCAGCGATGAATTAGAGCTGCTGCTCCCTTGTTCCAGCTCCAACTCACAATATGTCTCTCTTTCACTGTACATCTAAACTGAATACATGCTGTAGTATGCTGTGAACAAGAGTGATGCTGAAACAAGATTCCCTCATAACGCAGAGAACCTTCCCTTCGCGTGTGGCACCTCAGGCATCATTATTTCTTTCCCTAATAAGCTGTTGTCTAGGACTCCTGGATGAGACTGCCTTTTATTAATGACACCAGCTCACAATGTTCACATGTACACTGCCTCTATATGTTCCCTGGGAGTTGTTTTTGGACATACTGACAGTCACACCCACTTGTGGCATTTTAGACAATAAGAGCATAAGGGAGTGTCTAAAAGTTTTTATACATATGCCACCTGAACCTTTTCAGCCCAGGACCAGGACACTGTCTTATGTCCTGCAAGTCACTTGTAAGATTTTACCACTTTGGTCATGTAGAGGCACATTTATTGGCAAATTTTTAGGCCCTGACCTGTGGTTTCAGCTTCACAGAATACTGCAGTATACTCAGAGGGAATGTAAGTAGAAATAGAAGGGATTTAAGGAGCCCTTGTATTTCTCAATAAAAATATTTTTATAGGGACACAGTACATTTCAAGCTGGTCACTATCATATCTATTCACATTACTCTTTGCCTATATGCACCTTTTAAAAATTCCGATATTGACAAATTCCATGTTGCTGCAGGTTTGATCAATGCCTCTGTGGAAAAGGAAATAAAAGCCTGAGTACGTCAAACTCATTTTATCATAAACATATGGGTGACGAGGCTTGGTGGAGAGATTGAATTGAGCTTGTGTTCATCGGAGTTTCTCCACAGCCTCAGGCAGCACGGGGGACCTTGAGGAATGCTACAGGCATGTTTAAGGGCAAAAAAAGGGAAAAAAGAAAAGAGAGAGAGAGAGAGAGAGAGAGAGAGAGAGAGAGAGAGGAAGAGAGAGAGAGAGAGTGTGAGAGAGAGAAAGAGAGAGAGAGAGAGAGAAGGAAGTCTTCAGTAGAACTGAGGTTGGTCTGTGATCAGCCCACCGCAGTAAGGATGGAAATTCATCACACTGTCAATAATTATCTTCATTTCACCTTCCCGACACAGAAACATCAAAGTATTGAGGGAAGGTCAGGTTGAAGATAAAACATGCATTAAAATGTTTGTATACATGAAAACATTTAAAGTCCAATGGGAATGCCCATCGACCTCATTTCATATAGTTCCAAACCCACATATTATACACTATAAGGTAATAGGAAATAGTGACTTCTGTTTTGTATTCTCTTCTTATATTTGCATCTATC
>JAPQRP010000015.1:23971100-24026244 GCA_037367295.1 Apogon hyalosoma | reverse complement strand
TGTGTGCGTGTGCGCGTGCATGCGTGCGTGTGTGTGTGTGTGTGTGTGTGTGCGTGCATAGGTGCGTGCGTGTGTGTGTGTGTGTGTGTGTGTGTAGGTGTGTGTGTGTGTGTGTATATTAGCATCTTGCATTACTATCTAACAAGTATTCACTGCTGAAAAAATAAACACAATTTTACTTGTATTTATACTTCAGCATTTTTTTTTCTTTGGACACAAACACCATCATACTTTATATGTAAAAAATGGATCTTTATTTATTAATGTTAGCCTACAAAGAACCTTGACACATATGGCTTGTACTGATACAATCTGCTTGTGCTTGTGTGCAGAAAATACACTTTTATTATTATTTCAAAACATGAGTACAAAAAAACAAGGTGTGCAGTTGATATGAGCATAGGGAACAGTATGTTCTTGCTGAAAACGATTCTAATAATGAAGTATTTCACTCCACTTATTGTAGATAAATATGATCTCACATGAGGCTGTGCTGAGCATGAGTTTGACCCTCTCTTTAAGCAGGCAAGGACAGTGGCATTTGTAAGTAAATAAGAAAGTATGTAACATTTATTTATATAGCATCTTTCACAGACAATGGTCACAAAGTGCTTCACAATAAGACTAGAGCAGTTGAAGACATAATAAAATAACAGAAGCATAAAAGCAGTTAACCCATAAAGACTCAAACATCCACCGTCATCCAAAACCACTCTACTGATCTAAAATGTTTAATAACTTTTGATCCACTCATCCAACCAATACATGTAAATAATTGGTGTAAAATGCAGTTTGTCATCTTTTCCTGGTCATCAGATATGACCCATTTGGATGTTCAGAGGCTCCGTAGTTACCATAGAAACACTGTCATCCTCTACAACATTGATTCACCAGTAAAACCCATGTTCAGTTAATGATATATATTACTGAAAAAGTAAGTTTTTCTTCACTTTTCTCTGTTTCTGATAAAATTACCTTTGAATTTATTCTGAGATTTTATGAACATCTACATGATCAGTGGATTAAATAAAGAAATATAACAGATTTTTACTGAAGATGTGCAAAAAAAGAGGATAATATTGTAATAAACAGTGATAATTCACTTAAGAAAAGGTAAATATAGAGAAAAATTAATTTGTGAACTGCCACAAAAGTCGCACTGGGTCTTTATGGGTTAAATACATAATAATATACAAAAAGAAATCTTCAGAGAAAAACAAGATAAAAACATCAGTTGTATAGCCCTTGTTTAATTAAGTGCTTGCTGAAATTAAAAAAAAAAAAAAAGTCTAAAAAGAAAAAGTCTTCAGTTGCTTTCTGAAAGTGTCCACAGACTCCAAAATGCACAGAGGTAGGGAGAGTTTATTCCATCACTTTTGTGCAACAGCCTGAAAGGATAAATCTCCATGAGCCCTGACACAAATGTGATGTTTGCTGTTTAGAAATTGTGGATGTGTCTGCCTTAGCCTCTCAGGACTTGTTTTTCATAAAATGATGCATAATATTGTAATAGACATATTAATTGCTATTCTGCATATTATGAAATGAAGCAATATAAATAAGATCAGTGATGTATGGCAAGTCTGTTTAAGTAAACATTTTAAAATACTAATAATCTGAATGCTGAGTTTGCCACATACCCAACACATGACTCAGTAGACACATCTGTAGATGGACCAAAGTCCCCTGTTCTGTTTTTCTTCCTCTTGAGAATTGTTAACAATGGCTCAACAGGTAAGAGACTAAAAGTGTTAGTGCTGAAACTGACCAAAAGAAGGAAGACATCAGCCAGTGTGCCACCTCTATATCTGAAAACTCAACTTACTAAGTGAGCAAATGTTGAACAGTGCAAACATAGAGATGGTTGAGATTTCCCTTGTCATAGCCTCATGCTGCTCTACAGGCAGCATGTTACCACTAAAATCAATGAGACTGAATGAAGGACATGGTGTTCATTCTTTTTTCCAAAAAAAAAAAGAAAAAAAGGGAATCTGTGAGCATAATCCCGCAACTTTCAGTATGCCATCCATATGCTCACATGGAATCCAGCTTTAACCACACATGATTTAAATCGTTATTCAGCTGAACATAGGGGATAAAATGAATTCCCACTGTATGATCCATTTTGGCTGTTGAACAGAAATGTTCTATCCAGGCGGTGTTCTGCCTATCTGTACTCATAGGAGTCTTTGTCAGTGGTGGGCCGTCAGGGCCAGCAAGGCCTTCTCTGCTGGCGTAAACATCATCAGAAACACTGACCTCCATTTACAACCTAAATAATAATATTTGTTCCATGAAATTGTATTAATTTATTCCCAATAGACAATTCTCTTCATTTCTTAGCGTTTCTCTTGGCTGCACTGCTTCCAGTACATGTATGTGGATGTAAGATATTTTGTCCAATCAGATTTCAGTTTCTGTGTGTTGCCAGGGTTAATCTAATCTGCCCTGGGCCTTCAGAATGAGTGGTGAAGGCTCATGTAATTTAAATTGTACAGCAACAGGACTGTTTCTTTGACCAATCAGATTTCAGTTTCACCTCACAGGTCCAGCTCACTGGCCCCCAGTGTCATCAGCATTTATCCCTCCTCTGATTGGATGGTAAGAGTAAAACTTATGTGATATAGCTTTGGCAATATTCTTTTTGATACATGCCCAAAAAGCTCATAATTGAACTATTAAAACATTTCAGGTAGATTTTTTTCAAGCCCACAGTGACTGACAGGAGATGAAAAAGATTTGGTCTCGTACATACTTTAAAATCCATTTTCAAGGCGGACTTTTCCAGAAAAACCGGACATTACAAGTAAAGGTCAGCCAACTCTGATGCTAGCTAGCTGGTCAAGCGGACAATCTATGCCCTTAAGAGAATAGAGACGTATGTCATGAATGCATCTGGACAGAGGAGACTGGCAGTCTTGGCCTCCATGGACATAAAAAAGGACTTATTGATGGAACTGAAACACATAGATTACCAATAACAGAGTCATTAAAGTCTGAAATGAAGATAGATTTTGTCTATAAATAATGAGCATCGCTGGTGAGTAGGCTATATGTTTTTTTATTTAAATTTTGAATGTTTTTGTCATGTTATCAGATAAATATTGATTCTAAACTGCTCTAGATGATGTACATGGTACAGCTGTGGTTGTAGTGTAGAATTCTGGAGTTGTCTTAACTGGATTTCTTGCTTTAGTAATAATGGTATTCACCCTCAATACGCCAAATCTCTCTCTCGCTATCTCTCTATCTCTGTAATTCTTTGTTATTTTGCTTTTAGTGTATAGTATTGATGGTTTCTATAATTGTAATGTCATAGCGGTGTTAAGAGGTGGATTAAGTCGAGTAAGTCCCCAGTGATGGCCCAGGTACCAAATGCATGATTGCCACTGGTCTTTGTTAATGCTAATTGGCCAGCCTACCAACCAGCAAAGTGGAACACAGCTTCCTGAACACATCATGCCTTGTTTGTTATTGACTGAATCCAAATAGTACTGTGCCTGAGGCACTGTGGAGGCTGCTGGCATACCCAGAATCTGACTAGGGATTTAACCTGTATATTTGTACCTATATGTGCCACACACGTCACTGGGATGTCAACAGTTCACGGATGGCATTTTGTGGGGAGAACAGTCTCTACCAGCTCATACTCTTTTGGCTAATAGCAAAATCTCAATTCTGTGACACTCAATTCATCTCAATTTATGGTATGTTGTTTCCATGGAGAACCTATTATCACATTAGCTGTGCGATCATTCAAGCTGCTGCAAATCACGACAAGAAAAAGATTCTTCTCAACTCTTCTACACCCTTTGTAAGTGTCGGAAGCTAGTGGTTGGTGGTAAGACAGCAATTGCCCCCATTTAATGTGTAGTGATTCTTTCTGTGGCATTTTGCCTCCTCCTGTTGTCTCGCCTCTCTTATTAACATGCACTTAAATTCCCTTTGTTCTCTCAAGTGCTCATTAAAGAATTCAGTGCCTTCTGATGTCTATAGTTTTACATAATTAGAACCCAAGAGGTTTCCACATGTGCACTAAAGTTCTCCATTTGTTTTACTCTGCATTAGAGGAGCAATTTGTTTAATTTCTCTGGAGTTTAACCTTGCTGACTGTGATGGAAAAGCACCTGCAAATCTTGCATTCAGTCAGATCACTGGTGAGACAATATTGCTTGTGAATATTGTGTTCTTGGTTGTGTCTGTGGGGTTTCATGTTTAGCCGTAACAGCACAAACTGATCCGAAAAAATAATACTAAACACAGGTGTCTGATGAGTAATTCATTAATTCGTCTTGAGAAATGTTTAGCAGTTTTAGCAGGAATATTAAAAAAATAAATAATAAAAAAGTAAACCAACCATATTTCAGCTGGATGACAGCCAGTTCCTTGTCCATCCATCTGGGCACAGAATGGCCCCTTCCTGCTCCCTGCTGTTGGTTAACCTCATGCAACGCCACTCCAGGATGTCACTACAATCACTGAGTCACACCCTGTCCAGATGCCAGGGCTTTCGTGTTTTGAGGGAAAACGGTTCAGTAGATATGTTCCTCATGAGTTATAGACTTTGTTCTTGTAAAGGCAATGCCAAAAGAAGAAACATATGGTTTCTCTCCTCTCCTCTCCTCTCCTCTCCTCTCCTCTCCTCTCCTCTCCTCTCCTCTCCTCTCCTCTCCTCTCCCGATCCTGCTTCAGGAATGAAAGAAAGCCATTTGGCAGTGTTTGCCATACTACCACTGTTGCCAACATGGGGGACAAGGACAGAGAATTTATTCAAAGCCATGTGCCCCTCAGCATCTTGTCTATTTGCTCTGAATTTCCAACCAAAGATCCAAAATGCAAAAACCCTTTGAGTCCATTCCTTGTCTTACAGATGTACAAGGCTAAGGGTGAAAGTGATCCATGTGGGTCTGTGTGTGCGTGTGTTTATCTGTGGTCATGCTTGTGTACACACAGTTTGAGTGTAGTTTGTGTATGTCGGGGGGGTCTGGAGTATGGAGAATGCGAGGTGGGGAGGGCTTGATGTAGTGTTCCAAAGTGAGTGGCCCGCCGAGGAAAACAATAAAGCACGAATGACAGGAACAGATGGCCCTCTTTATTGTCCCCTGAAATGCAAACACTGAATATCTTTGCTTCGTGGGTGGCAATATTATATATTTATTTTCTCCCTCCTGTCCCTCTCCCTGCTAATAGCTCTGGTGGCTGGCACCCACCCACATTTAAGACTAAAAGGCCTGATAAAGGGTTGAAGCCAGATGCTTATTATTTGTTGCTTAGGATTTAATGGGCAGTGACACAGAACAAAGATGACAAGGGTAGCACAACTGTCCAAGCAGTTGGATAAGAGTGCCCTACAGATAGGGCATCTACATGCAAAACAGCTTCTAAAAGCACCGCTGCAGCACCACTGTGCACAGTAGGACTTTATTCCACAGAACAAATTTATACAAGAAGAGACTGGAGCTATCATGATGTCACCTATTATTATTATCATTATTATTGTTATTTTTTATTTATTTATTTATTTATTTTGTTATATATATATATTTTTTTTTTATTATTTATTTATTTATTTATTTTTAAATTCATGTAGATTCAGGTTCAGATTCAACTTGATAATTTAATTTCTTGTTGAATTTCATGGTGGCACTGATAATGAAACTAAAATCAACCAAATTCAAAATGAAATAAACAAATAAAAATAAAATAAAAAACACAAAAATCAATAAACAAGGAAAAAAATTTACTTGCTGGTTTTGGGAGCTCCTCAAAATTTATGTGGAAAGTGAGATGTGTGACTAAGAAGAGCAAGATCAGAATCTTACCAAAGCCTCATAGGACCTTTACATTTCTATGAAAAGCTTTGATCCAACTTATTGGGCTCCAATGTCGTTACATGCCAATTCTCATAGCTAAGGTAGCTAAGATATGTCAGTGGCTGAAAATGAAGCAGATGTGAAACTGTCAAAATCTGCAGTAAATTAAATGTCCACTGTGTTTTGGCTTCAATCTCCATAGACCCAAAATGGCTTACAGCTGAAATGGACCTGTTTATAGTCTGGCACAAAAAATAAATATTTTGGTTTCTATAGTTTATTTCCCCCTATGTGACAACTGTATGGCAGGTGAATTTTGATATAATTCCATTCATTCCCCTTATTGATGGGATAGACACTGTTATTGGAAGGTGAAAGTGGTCAGTCTTGTCTATGTTGGTGGCAATTCTATAGCCATCTGGAGAAGTTTTTTTTATGAATATTATTATTTATTTGTTTTAAATGTCCTTGACAGGCACCTCTGCCATAGTTGTGTTGAAAATCTTAACAATACTAACAGAGGATTCTGTCATGAAGCCTATTGGCACTTCAATACAATAACCAGCATGACTTAGCTGCATTAGTAGATGTCAGCATCGATTTGGATTGAGTTATATTGTTTGTTAGCTGACCTAAATAGCAATTTAACTTTAAATATTTTATTCATGCACTTGATAATTTTCACATTATTTGCCATCAAACACAACAGCATGTGTTAACATTTATGAAGTAGCCAATATTTTTATGCATATATATTTTATTTTAATTTTTGTTTCTTTTTTCAGTGTGTTCTGGTTTCATATATAAAACCAACATGGCAACAGTTATGTTTCACTTCACAAAGCATTTCACAAACCAATGGGTGATATCACAGATGATTCATCCATTATTTATATACAGTCTGTGCTAAAAACATGCCCCCTATACTCCCTTTCACCTACATTCTGATAGTGTCCATAGCTGGTAAAGAGTAATTAAAGTACTGTGACTCCCAGTATGTAGTCTGAGGAGGACATGCACTAAGGAAACAAAGATCTGACTGAACTGATTGTGTTTGTAGTGCAATAATCCATTAATAACAAAGTGCTTACAGAAGCAAAGCACACCAGAGTTCATCATTTCATGTAATTATACGCCATGTACAGTAAAGCAATCTCTAAATGGCACTGTAATGAAAACAATTAAACAGCTTTAATTTGGATTAAGTAGATTACTAGTTGAAGATCTTCATTACTGAGTCTCATGCACAGAGATTAGAGGATTCACTTAGAACACTGATACTGAAGGACTCGCAAAGTCTTAAAAGATTTTCAGTGGCGAAAGTTCAAAAAATGACAACCGCTATTGTGGCGCTGCCCTTGCTGCCCCTTTTGTCAAATCATTGCCTCATTGGTCTCGCATCCTCTTTTTTGCCCCATAGCCATTTCTGTTCCTTCTCTACCTTTTGCTCCTCTCTTTAACTCGACATGTTTAATCCTTTTCGCTTTCTCTCTCCTCTGTGTGTTATCTTTTGCTAACTGCTTCCCTCTTATCACACATGCTCTCCCATTGCTCCTCTATATATTCCTGCCTCTCCGTTTGTCACTCCCCCCCTCTGAAACTCACCCCCGTCTCCGTGACCATATTACTTCAGTGGACGCCCTGGTTTTTGCTGGGTTCATCGCTCCTCTCCCTGATAATTCCCCTGTATTAACTGGCTGGAGTTATTACCCGTTATATGAGATGTCTATGTTGAGAGCGCTTTATGAGATCCTGGTCCCCATGGATAAGATGATGGAGTTGGTGAGTGCTGTCATCCCCCAGCCGTATAATGGCATCAGTTGGGAAATACACAATGCCATGGATTATTGATAGAGCCATATCTGCACTTCTGCTGACAAATTCCTGGCCTGGGTTGAAGGGGCACATAATCCTGAAGAATATCTCTGCTAATATGGCCGCCTCCATGCAGCAACACCTCTGCTCTCTTTGGGGTACTTTGGTTTCTCTCCTCCCTTGTGACAAATGATCACGCATTCCCAGTGATTCAAATGAAAGGGTGAAGATTTATTCCAACAATAGACTCTCCCACACTGTCTCACAAAGAAATAAGTATCACCCGACTGAATAGACTGTCTTACTGCTGCGACTCCCAACACCAAAAATATTGTTGTATTTTACCGTAGGAGAGCAATAAGGGGGGAAAAAAAAGAGAAAACACATGGAGTTTAAAGATGCATCATGAAAATAGCTTTTGGGTTCTCACAGGTAAATTCCAACATACAATATGTACCAGAAGTAGAGAAAACAATATGGATACGAGAAGATGTCTCTCATTAGCAGTTCACCACCGGTTAACACAAGTAGCAAAGAAAGAAGGTAAACAATCCTGCACTCCCTATAAATAGAGAGTAGAGTAATTCTCCTGGCTCTCATTACATGCCTCCTCCCTCCCTATTCCTCAATCTGTCTGATGTGCTGTGGTGGGACTGGGGCTCAACAGCATTTAGTCAGCGTGAAGACCACAGGCTGATTTCTCAGTTATGGCCTTGATTTTTGATCCCAGATGGAAGGATTACGCTCAGACTTGCGGGGAAAGCGAGAGACAATAACTGATCAAATGCAAAAGTGGTTACCAACACTACCAAGGGATGCGGCACGCTCAGTAAAAGAAGCCTCGTTAGATATATCAGAGGTCTCCGATACACCTGTCCTAAACTAGGCACAATGCGTTTCTGTATTTATTTGTGAAATTGTATGTAAATGACCAAACAAGTATCTTGTAGTAAATTGCTCTTCATTGCTCATCTCGAGACTCAAGCCTCAGTAGCCATGTTGCTTTTCAGAGGAATATGAAATTACTATCACATTGAGGGAAATCAAAGTCTTGTTCTGCTGCAGTCCTCTGGGCAGCATTGTGCAGTATTGCTTTGGAAACGGGCCTAATTGGTATGTGTGGGCCAAACTCACCCCTCTGCCTGAAACTAGCTGGCTTCATGTTCACAACAATTGGATTTGGAATAGCTGCCCTAGATTGTTTGTGTTTTGCAGTTAGGGTCTGTATATATAACATCAAGAGTGCAAAGATAATCCCAGTCTCTTCTCTGTCTATCATATTAGAATGCATGACTCTTGTAATTGGCTGAAGTCTATTGTAGCCAATAGCGTCAACCATGTATTTTTAAAAGCAGTGGGTGGCTGTGGTCTCCTAAAGAAAATAGAAGGATTTGAGCTGAACAATTAGTGGCAGCCTCCATCTGACAGACCATATTTCTGCCTTTTAGCTCAGTGTATGGTCTGGCAGTGCACCAGAAAGCAAAGAAAAAAGGAACATTAAGTCACCTATAATTTGCTTTCCCACAGTCAGAATATGAAACAGACACATGACAGCTTAGTGATTCATCTAGTCCATGCACCATTTCTGCCTCCTGAACAATGATTGACTCTGGCACAGTGTTTGCCTCCACTGTGCATGCAGACTATGTGGTAACCTGTGATATCCCCTGTTTTACTATACCCAAAAGTAACTTTTAACCTAATATCATATCTAGAAATATGAAGGCGGGGAGTTTCCTCTTTGCGTGTGTCCACATTTCAAGGTTTCAATAGCAGCATCTTACTGTAACAGGGACATGTCGAGTGCAAGCTCCCCTGCCTTCCTCTCACCTCTCATTGGAGGCTATAAATGCACAATGTGTAAATAATTTGGGGAACATATTAACTTTCATTCTGTTGTTCAGCAAAACCCTAAGCACTGCTGGTAATGTGCACTGTGCTCACCTCCAACATGGAGGTTTGCCGAATTAGCTTGCGCCAGTAAGTTTTCACCTCCCCAACGCACCATGGTGCAATATAGGGAGAGAGAGAATGTGATTACAAACAGTAAGTTATTGCCTCGGGCACAATTAAAACTTTGCAGACGAGCATTCCTGATTGCAAACTGAATCAGGTATGGTGTTGGTGAGGCATGTTGCCTGTTAATTGGTTAATTACGGAGCAGGAAGGCTTGCTATACAAGTATTAACTGGGAAATCTGTTCTACATTTTCTGTCAGTCCCACATGTAAACCAGACACTGGGGCAGCCCCTCGACTAAAAATAAGCTCATCAGCAATTTGGAGCTGTGTGGGCTGTCTCATCATGATGGAAGAGCGTTCACCAAATGGGCGCTCACTGCTCGTACACCACAACGCTCATCTTCAAAACATACAATCTCGCTGAATTTATTTGTTGCTGTAGAAGCGTGATGCCGTTATCTTCAGATTTAGAGAATAATGCTTCCATCTGCATAATTATACAAAAAAATTAATACTAAATGTACACAAATCTTAGCTGGCTGCCAATCCTGTCACACTGAATAAAATGAGTGGCTACACAGTTTGAAAGTAATTGGAGGTTATTTTTTGATATGAAGCTGTTCTTTGCGAGATAAGAAATACATCTGGTTAACCATGGACTGGCCCAAGGACTGTGAAGTGCACAGCAGCAATAACTTAACACCATGACTTGCAGGTGTATTGCTTCATGCCACATGTTTCTGACAAAGTCGGGGAAAAAACAGCCAAGGGCTTGGATTTGCCACAAGCACAGTCTGTACACGCAAACACACAAACACGCAAGCAAACACATGTGCACATACATTCCCTCACATGCACACCTCATACCTCTGGAGGAAATGTTGCGATGTCTTAGTCAATGCCCTCAACGCTGCAAATCCTACAGGTCTTACTCAGAGCCAGTGTTCACTGTTGCTTGAGTAAATCAGAAGTGTTTTCTGACTGCAACTGCATTTGGCTTTGATTAAAGCAAAGCCACAGGCTAAAAACTGTCCACATCCCTTTATGAGCATGCTTTTCTGACCTTTCTGTTCAGAGAGTCTTCTTAGGAGTGAGGACTTGACACAACATGACATGTTGCCAGGTCAGTAAACATGGTGTTGTTGGAAGTGAAATAGCAGCGAGAAGAAAACAAATTGGAGATTTAATGTGCATTTTGAATATTTTCATTATATATACACACACACAGACACATATATTTATGGATATAGATTTGTTGTTATGACACAATAATAACTTGCAACATCACTATATATATTTATTTATTTTTTTTTTTTTTTTTTTTTTTTTTTTTTCTCCTCATACAAATATCCACTTGTCATTGTCTAATTTATGTTTTGTTTTTTTTTGTTTTTTTACAAGTAAACAAGTCAGTAGCTGCTAGTAAATGATCAAGTTATTTAGTGTAACATCTGTTTCTATTGCCTTATTTCAGATCAATCTGTTAAGGTCAATGAGCCATGACAACAGACAATTAGATGCCACTGAATTGGTGTTATATTCTGTGAGGATTGCGCTGCAGATTTAGAGGGAAGGAACTAAGATGGATGTGTTGTCTAGAACCTGTCTCTTTGCCAAACATTTTGTTGGCAGTCAGACAGCAGCTAATGCTAGTGAGCAGCCTGATTAATACTTTAACCCCTCTAACAATCCTTCCTCTCTGTCTTTCTCTGTCTTCCTGTAAGAGATTTGGATATATGGTGACATGTGTTTATTATGTCTGTAACAACCAGATGAATTCAAAGGTCTGAAGTGTGGAGTTGCCACCTAATGGGTCACCAAGCCTGTGATGGTGAGGTGATGCCAAGGTGCCCTCCACCAACATATTCCTCTTATCTATAGCCAACTCAGCATGATTGCAGTCAAGCAGCCACTATTTCTCTCCTATACACCTTGAAGGAATACAGTAAAAAAAAAAAAAAAAAGATAAAATTATTCCATAATGAAAAAAATGCAAGAAGGGTTGCAAAGTCTCAGAACCATACACCTTCAAGTTCCTTGTTGCTCGTAAACACAACTGCAAGGAAATGAGGCATGTTTGATAGTTTATTCACTTATATTCACAGATAAATCAGTTGATCCACCTGCTGGAAATTCATGCAGAAGTCAAAACCTGCATCTGTGTTGCCATGGTAATGCTACACGACGCTTGTAGCAAAATACACATGCTATACAGTACATCCACGTAACCAGAAGAACAGCAGCTAAAAGCTCAACAAAACCAATTTTTAGAAAACACAACATAATTGAAACAGCAAACACTTAAATGGGCACATATCAAAAACAAGCTATCAGCCCGAGTCCAGACTATATCATGAATAATTTCATTTAAAAAAAAAGATCAGTACGATAAACTTGTCATCGCTAAGTGAATATTTAGCAGATCCAACAGTGCAAGTATTATTTCTATACTACTAAAACTCACTGATCATAGCGAACCCAATTTTCTGATCAGAATTTGGTTTTATATGAATGAAGCTCCATGTATTGGCTACTCCATTGTTTTACATTACAATGAAATTATTCAGACTAGGAGCAAATGGGTAGGTTTTTAGATGAGATGTTCAGCTGGAAAATTTAAAGGGGTCACATTTTGTTAAACCCACTTTTATTAGTCTTTGGTTCATTTATGTGTGTATTTGGACCTTAATAGTTCAAAAAGTTTGAATTTGAACCCTCCAGGTGCTGCAAAGCTATTTTTATATTCATTCTGGCAAAAATCAAGTGGATTTCTACAACTCGTTTTAATTCCTGCTTAATTTGTTGCGTCTATAACTAGTTACATCATGACATTTGCACATATAAGGTCAAGTCTTCCGATGAACATTTCTCCGAGTACGACATAATTGTTTGTCAGCAGCAGCGATTGTAATAAAAACTGAAAATATGTGCAAACTTTGAGCCAATTACCTAAAATGTTCAATTGTTGGTTGAACGGGACAGAGCAGCACACCCAACAACCTGGAGGGGGTGGGGTGTGAAGTGTCTCATTTGCATTTAAAGGGCCAGTGCTTCAAACCACCTTTCTGGTGTCATTACTCAGAAATAGGGTTGAAGATGGACCTGTGGAGTTGAATTAATAAAGAATTCAGACCTAAGAATAGCATTTACAGTTTATGTAGACCACAGGAAAATGTTTTAAAATGCATAATTATATTTAAAAAAAACTAAACATCACTCCTTTAAAAAAGAAAAGTAGGACTTTAATAAAAGAATAAGTTGTGATAACACATTCCTGTCAAAGCCAAATACTATCAAGAGGAAGGAATTCTGTCAGTTAACATGTTAGAAAACCTCTAATGTGAGAGTGTTACAGGAAGTGTTACTTTTTATCATTAGTGTAGCTATACTAAACATTACATTTTCCCTCAGCATTTGATTCATTTATAAACTAGATGCAGAGATAATTCAGATAAACACGGATGAAAAACATGTATTGTTTGCCTTTGGTGCAGGGAAACGAGCTCATCCAAGTAAATATTTGCACAAATTGGTTGGAGTCTTCAGAAATATTATTCTTAAACTCTTATGCAAACAGTGTTCCTGTCTGGTATCTTGTTTTAAATCGTTTGTCGTAGCTACTTTCTTTAAAGTGAGTCACGGTGACCCTTTATTAATAAGAAATGCATTACTGTTAATAATATAGAAAAGCTAAACACAGCCAAGCAGGTTTAAATGGCTTTCAGATACATAAGTGTATTACTTTAACAATTAGATTACTGTATGTGACTCCACTTGGGGATTCAAACATTATTGCATAGATTATTAACCATGTATATTTACAGTCATGAAAAGAATTGCCTATACTGTTTTTTTTTATTCCCTCACCTACTTATATACTCTTAATCGCTATGTTTGCACTGTCACAACAACAATATCTTAAGCTTTAAATCACACAGCCCACACACAATGCTATGATCAGATAAAAGCACTGGACGATGTGAAGTAATTTATTGTGGCACTTGCTCATACTGGCACAGAGGGTTACATCATTGGCAGTATGAACTGGTGCCTCGCAGCTAATATCCTGTAGATTGATAGGATATTTTCTCCATGTCTGTCTCTGCCTTTGCTGTCTTCCCTTAACAATGCCAAGAGGGTATAGACTGCTGAGACTTGTACACAGAGCAAATCATGCTGTTGTTCTAGTGTTGTTTGACAAATATCCAAGAACTTGGGGTGGATTGACTCAGACTTGCATATCATTCGGTGGTTTTGGAGACTAAATGGAAAATGCTAGGGGTGAAGTCGAGACAGAGGGTGCCTTGAATGGGCAAACTGATTTAACAAGCATAGGACAGACAGATGGTGAGGCGCAAAAAAAAAACCCACCAGAATAAAGTAAAAAACAAAAACAAAACAAAAAAAAAAAAAAAAAAAAGGTAATAAGAGCAAGGAGGCCCACATCAGAGGAAAAGGATGGCAGAGAATCCCCTTGGTGAAAAGTTGTTGTGCACCATAGTTCTCAGATCTCTCATCCAGAAAACATCTTCAAATACAACAGAAATAGCAACAAACGACAGTCTCCCAATGTTGGAAACTGTCATTATCCTGATCTGTCACTGTATCAGGTTGGTTGGTAGGTATCAAAGTCAGCACCCCTGACTGAGGTTAAAAAGTTGTGATTCGAAACAGGAAAGAGGAAAAATAGTCCTCTTGACACATAACGCTCTTTAGCGGCGTAGAAGAATGTCATAGCAGAAGAATGTACAGCTCCTGAGATTCTTAAAATGAAAGTTACAAAAACAGCCAATGAAGATAACATAGTACTTGTTAATATAATGAGTTAAATCGGCCGTGTAATCAGGATATTACTTCTACATGCAAAGAAAAAGAAATAAAATAAATAAAGCCTTTGTTGAAGTTGGTGTTTTTTGATTCTATGTTGAGACATCAGAGTGAAACTGTTATGTCCACACTGAAGCCACTGAAAGATATCTAGTCACCGTGGAAACCAGCTAAGGTCAGCGTGCCAAGAAATCGGTGTGCACGGCTTTTGAAACACTAATTTGTAATTTTTACTCTTTGGATTGTGTACAAATTAAACCTAGGAAATTAATGGGAAGGCATTAGAGATGTTGACAGATTTTGTTGCCTTTGGACTGAGCCAGACTAGCTGTTTCAGCTGCTTCCAGCTAAACTAAGCTAAGAGGCAGATCTGTCTGTAGTCGTACTGGAATGATTTTGATCTGATCTTCTCAGTTCACCCAGCAAAAAAAAGTGTCCTTCCCAAACGACGAACTATTCATTTAACATTCACTTTTTTCAAGAATGCAGGTGTGTATAAATCTGGATATAGATCGTAGTAACCAAGCTGATGGTGATTTAGTGGCAGAGCTTGTGGTTTGAGTAGTATGAGTAACAGATGAGCTATTATTTTGCAATGTAAAACAGGATATAAACAAATTAATAACAGCGCATAGTGAAGGTAGCAGTCGACGCCAACACATGTCCGAGGTTGTTACCATAGATTGGTTGGCTCCAACTACTAATGTTTGTGTTTGTATTCAGCTCCATTACATGCACCACTATTTACCCCACCAGAGGCATGCGTGTTTGGTGTTGGGTCTACTGAGAACCATTAGGCTAATTTAGATCCCTGTGTGTGTTTGTGTGTGTGCTGCAAGGGTGTGTTCAATTGCACATGCAAGCTAATTTAGATTTTAAACAGTGTGCTAGCACGGCACTTCAGAAGGATTACCGCGCCACAGCCTACATATTTTCTGTGTGCGGACTGTTTGTGGCCATACTGTATCGATATTTGCATACTTGAAATATGAAATTGCTCTCAGCATAATTGTACCCGTGGAGAAGTGGCATCTACAAAAGCGAGTGAAGAGGAAAGTAAATGGCATCAGTCCAACTTAATAAGATTTTCTCTGTTCCATACATTCATTATAATATTTTGACACATGGAATTGATTATTTGTACATATTCATCATTTGTACACATGACTGCCTTGGCACTACAGGTCTCAACAGTCAAAAGAGTGACTTCTGACCTTAGGCTTTTTCTGTGAAGTAAAAGTAAAAAGTGAGCTATGACAGATCTCGTCACACACACACACACACACACGCACACCTACACATGCGCACACACACACCTCTGTGCTGACTGTGGAGATAAATAAATGAACATCCGTGGTCCCTCTCCACCCATAAAATATAACCCACAACCCTTCCCCAGGTTGTTGTGATTTGGAAACAGCTGTTGTTGTGGTGGATTCGCCCCTCTCTTCCAGATCACGTTTCCCCTCTGCTTCTCCCCGGGGAAGCTCTGGTAATATTTTTGCGGTTGGGAGGGGCGTCGAAGAGAGGCAATATGCGGGGAGCCACGTCTAGTTCTCTGTCAGAGCTTTAAAGCCCAAGGAGATACTTTGAATAATGGAGCACCTGTACCCACTGTCAGCACACATGCGGCACATGCATGCGCTCATTCACTCACATATGTGCGTGTGTGTACAGTAAGTGTATTCCTGTGTTTGGTGAAACATTACAACCTCAGGAGAAGACCAACGCACAAAGAACTTTATCAAGTGAGATGTTTATCGAACAATTTTAACTGTATTTGAGCTGCATGTAATATTTAGAGCCAAAACATTCATTACTTTGCTATTAAACTCTCATCTACTGCAATTTGCAGATGTATGTAGTCTGTCATCTCTGGAGGTATCACCGTCAACAGCACATTTATAAATGATCCATTTGTAACAATGTGAATTTCTCTCTGTCTCTATCTCTCCCCACCTTGCAGCTCCCTCATTTTGCCAAGCATCTACATTATTGCTAATCACCTGCTGTATCTCCAAAGATATTTCTTTTAAATTAGAAGGTACTATTAATCTTCCACTGCTGAACACTATTTTAATCATGACCTTTCGGGACTGCCTGATAACTGCACGTCTACACCAAATGATTTCTGAAGTCAGTTTGTAGCGTATACTTTGTTGATCGAATGAGATTGGACTGAAGATTGTCAAAAATGTATCTATCAGTGCAGTTACAGATGATTGCTATGGTTAAATTTTGGTGTGGTGACACAGAAAAAGCAACTTTGCATTCAAGTAGCTATGCAAAGGGACTCATGTCTGTGTATCTGTGCAGGATGTGTTTGTGCAGTAGCAGCATATTTAAATGTGCACAAGGCATTCCCCATTAATCCAAGGTTTATGGTTATGGTTGGTGCAAAAAAAGCATTTTCTTTTCCCTAAATAAGTCATTTTGAATTCTGCACGCTGAATATGTTTATTGCCATTGTCTGTGGAATACGCTGCAGCTTTTTTAATAGCCTGCCCGGTGTGCGCTCATCAATCACCAAGCAAGAGCAGCCCTCTCGCTCTCTGCACACTCGCACACTAACTGAGTTACAGGGCTCCAAAACTAACTCCAAGTTTTGAAATGTGATAAAAGTAATCACATTTCTCCCAGTCAGTATCCTTACAGATGTGAATCGATGACATTAATTACTGCATCTTATTATACACCGCAAATGTGTTTTCGTTCATTCCTATTTATGAAAAAAGCCCTGATAATTTACCAGGAGGGTAAGGAAGAAGGGAATTGTTGAAAGGGTTGCAAACTCTGCAGGAGAGTCATATCTAAAACCTTCCTTCAACCCCCACATCAGCATGCAACATTAAACAGTGAGAAGAAGAAGGCAATATTTAAGTTTGTGAAGTACGGCTTTTTATTATTTCTGTTTTATACTTTGTGATTTTTTTTTTTTGGGGAAAAAAATGAGTGTGGGTTGTATTTTTCTGCAAAAGTCTATGTGTTTTCTAGATAGATGTGCATAGTGATAGCAACAGATTTTCTGAAGATTTGTGTTTGCTTGTGGAACCTCACACATGTGCCAATACACAGCATTAGCATGAAACCTGATTTTTTTTTTTTTTTTTTTAAATGGAAGCTTCAAGGGCCATATAGCAACAGTTTACAGAAAAGAAACTAAAGACCCCGGGTGACAAGCCTTCTAACTAAGACAGAATACTTCCCCTCACAGACAAGTGACATTACCAAGTCCAGCCAAGCACGACTAAACCCTCATAATTGTTTGGGTTTCCTTTATTATTCACACTTTACTGCTAAGCGCCCATATGGAGAAGAAATTACACTCACTCAAAGACATGTTATGAAATATGAAATATAGAGAAGCACTCAGATTACAGCCCAGTTCATTTAAGCGTTATGACAGAAGACATCCTTGTAACACCAGTGTTGAGCAAAAAGAAGATTCCCCAGAGGGTACCACTGTGTCTCTGCCATTTATCCTTGTTAAAATTTCAATACCACACATCTCTTGCACATGACACTTTTCAGAAGACTCATCAATACAAATGGGATCTGTGTGACTTTTTTCCATCAGGGAATATTAATACATTGTATTATTAATTATTAAAAGAAAATCAAATTTTTCTCATTTCAATCTTTATTAAATGCCTATGAAAATACTGTTTTTTGTTTTTTTTTTTCTTAATCTTGAATAAGTTATTGTTCGGTGTCACTGTCTTCCAAAGGCAAATATGGATCACAATAATGGCACAGTCAAAAAAGGTTAATTGGATACAGCATTTCCTCAGAATGCAAATTACAATACAAATATGCTTTTCTTATAAATTATCTTGATATTTCACAGCATCATTATAGTAATGACACTATCTCCTTCACATCTTTTTGAGCACTGCATTTCCATAAACATAGTACGATGTTTTAACTTAACCCCTGAATTTACTCAGTTCTGCAGTAAATGCACCTCTCCGTGTCATATCAATGCGAAAATAATCACAACAATTACTTTCATTCCCAAGGCGCACATTTTAATTAGAATTCTTTGCCCAGAATAAAAATGAATTTCAAAATGGTTAAGTTAGTCTTGTTTGGCAGGTGGTGTATAAAAAGAATGGCGCAGGCTATGAATTGATATTCAGCAGTGCCATGAGCATGAGGCGGCTGCTGAGGTGAAGAGTGGACAGGTTAAGAGGTTCCAAGTCACTGAAGGAGAGATGCAGGCTGTGATGGCTTGGAATGAGAGCGGTGGCTGCATGCTGTGTGAGTGTCAGGCTGGCACTTGCCACAACTGGTGGTATTAATAATAAGACTGGGCTAAGATGAGCTCTGGGACGTGGGTGACTCAACATGTGCTGGTGCCGCTGATGGGCAAGTGCAAATGAAATTAATGGGTAAGGGAAATCAAGTGAATGAGCCCGAAATCAAATTACCAATCCAGCCCTCAAACAAATTAGTTGGGTGCCAAAGTTGTAATTGATAGCAACATAGGAGCATGCTATTGGATCAGACAATATGATCTAGCATGCACTTGCTCTGATGTGATTTGCAGCTGTGTTATCATGATTAAATATTAAAAATGCGTGGATCACACACTGGCCCTCTTGGTATGCATGGCCTCACAGGACCGGACTGACGGGGCCAGAGTGAAGGGACAAGCTGAATTTTGATTGGTCATTTAAGTAGAAAGTAAACAGTGTGAAACTCACCTACCAGGTATCTTTAAACAAAGATAATAGAATTATTCAAATTCAAAAAGAATTTGAAACTAAGAAAATAAATTGCATCTGATGTCAGGAGCTGCAGAGCAGAGTACAGCACATAATATCTGAAAAGAAAGAGTAAACCCCTGACTGGCTAATATCAGAGGCATAATACATTTAGTCTGACAGATACAGCAGCTCTTGTGGTAGCATTTATTTGTTTGGTTCATAAATGTGTAAACTCCGATTCCTATTAAAGGCTTACACTCTCCAGTTCTGTGTGTGGCTTTTGATGCAAGGCTTTTTCTTCTCAACGCTGGAAAGGGCTTTTATATAATGAACTGAGATGCGTTTAATAAAATATAATGATCAGCTAAAAATTGGTTTGAAATCAAACACTCCACTGTGGCTCAGCAAAACGCGTATCTCAAGGCACATCCACTGTGCCTGCATAAGAGATGAGACTTCTTTTTTTCTTTCTGATTTGCAAACCTTCAAACACCCTTAAACATCAAACCTTTACTTTTCTACCAAATTCTCCGGCTTTGTCCTCACAAATACTGCACATATAGAAGCAGATTCTTTATGATATGTAAAATATTTCACTGGTAGCTATCGGCTTCATTATTCATAAACATTGCATACTATTGGAATACCAATTGGCCTTTAAGCATACAAAGACAGCACAGGATTGGAAGTCATTTGAGATAATTAATAATTTAAAATCTGTTGCAATGGCATGTAATGTTGTCTGATTTGCCCCTTTTACCTATTTAAAAAGGCAGCCTCATAGTAAACAATAATAAAATCTAAATTTAAATGAACATGTGGAGGCAATGTGAGCCACAAGGAAAATAATAAACCTTACTTCTGTCTTTGTTTTCCCTTTATGATCCGCTGCTGCTAATAATGGATTATTTGAAAAGTTCATCCTAATTAAATAGTGCACACAGCACAGTACACAACCTCAACAATCTATTTGGGTAAGCCTTATAAACAAATACTGTATGCTGTGTACACAAGCACTTTTATTCCCTTTGCGCACACACTCACATAGGGAACATAAAAGCATACACCCTTAGAGAAACATACATTCACACTCGACAGCTTATTCATCCTGTTATGCCTACAGTGGAGTGCAGCCCAACATGACAGTCTAACTTTTTTTTTTTTTCCGCTGTTGAATTGTGCAGCTTTTGTGTGATTCTCTTGTGTTCAGACTTGCAGGATGGATCGTGCTACTAATGGTCTTAGACTTGGATATGCGATTCTACATCAAGCACGATGCATTTATGTATCCGCATGTACATATGAGACAGAAAACCTACACTTACATACAGTACACGCTCACTCAAGTGTATGTGTATGTGTGTGAGCATTTGTAGCTGTGTGCACGCTTTTGTGCACGTGTGCATATGTGTCCCTGTTTCAGTACAGGGCTGTCTCCTTTGAAGTCTGTTTACTGTGCCGAAGCCTTGCTGAGAACACTGGGATGGCAATCTGTGACACCACTGACACCTGGCATGTAAACATTGACAATAACGCAGTCATAAAACCTCCTGCGGGTTTGCCCTTTCTTACCTTCATAGGCTTTGGCTGCACACACAAGGCCCCCTCAGTTCACGACAAACACCTTTTATCTCACACCTTAACTACCTGTATTTTTACTTTAAAAACGGACCCGTAAAACTGTAACCTTCTTCATCAGCTTCTGTTACATTGTGTTCTGCACTCGCTCCATTGTCTGTGGCTTTAAAAAGAACACAACTAATGATGTGAAGTTTTGGAGTATGAACTCGTTTTACCACATACTGTGTTGTAAATCCATAGTATGGTGTATTTTTAAAGTTAAAGGGTTGATAGGTTAATTCAGGGGCGTCTGGTCCTGGTCTTTTAGGGATGGTATCTGGCATGTTTTAGACATATCCCTTTTCCAACACACCTGATTCAAATGAATCAGGTGTATCATCAAGCTCTGCAGAAGCCTGATAATGACCGGCGGGTGTGCATCTAAAACATGCAAGATACCAGCCCCCAAGGACCAGGATTGGACACCCCTGGGTTAATTGGTCAATCTAAATGGGCCGTAGGTGTGAATGTGAGAATGAATGATTGATCGTCATCTGTATTAATGAACTGGTGACGCTTCCGGGGTGTACCCCACCAGGATAGTCTCCGGCACCCCAATGACTCTCACAAGGGATAAGCAATTCAGAAAATAGATGGATGGATGGATTTTTGCAGCTCCTCCCCCAAAAACCAAAGATTTATTGTTTCCATTTATCTGCGAACTTTACCAGCCACTTGTCTCATGTCACATCCTGGACCAATAATCTTGCACTTACAATCGCTGTCCTTGCTCACACAGAAGGCTCTTATGAGAAACAATTTACTTTTTGAACATAATTTGTCACCAGAGCATTGCCGGTTCATTAGCATATCATCCTGCTAACTCTTGCCTTTGTTTTGACAGATAGCTTTCATAAGTCACTGGTAAAAACCTTCAGCGGACGTTTGGGGTTTTACTGTCACATAGGCTCCATCTGCTCAGTTTGGTGGGATTTTATGCTGCGCCATCATTCACCTCTCACAAGCAATAAACACTATCTCTCTACACTGTCTCAGTTTTCCCTCGCTCTAACTTTGTCTCCGTCTCTCTCTCTCTCTCTCTTGCAGCGGTGGAGGTCTTTTTTACAATTCTCTTTCATGGGAAGAAAAGACAACAGACCAAGTGTATCGGAGAGGTTTCTATTGTCAGTGTTAAAGCTCATGGCCTTATTCTCTTCTGTTTTGCATAAAACATATACAGTGAGTGACACCACATTTGCCTCTTTAGAGAAAGAAATAACATCAAAGATCTTCTGAGGAATCCACTGTGATTAGAAAGCATTTTCCTCCGAAGATTTCAACTTTTGACTCCTGCCATGAAATCAGAAGCCAAGCGACATGAGCACGAGCCTGCTTCATTTTAGCCATATTACCGATGAATGCGTGACATAATCTATGTTAATTTCTTCTTATTGATACAGTTAAATTTGCAGCACCTATCATGCATTTGTACCCAGCCAGCACAGTGATTTATGAACCCTGCCCACAACAGACATTAGGGATGAGATACAATTGTTTCCCAAATCAAAATAAATGGGTCACACAAGGTTCTCATATCGTCAAATATTTTGCAGTAGAAAGCCAGCCCTGCAATATTGACTGTATAATTGAATCGTGTGAAAGCACAGTCGATTTAAAACCATAGATTTGAGGGATGAGGAAACTGTCAAGTCATGCATCATAGTCAGCATTTCACCTTAGGTTGAGGACAAGACTATTTGAGTCCATTTCAATCTCTCTTTTGCAAAATGGATTGGTAACATAACATATTTTACAGAAAAAGAACAAGCACATGCGGAAACGTTGACATTTTTACAATGTATGTAAAAGCTTTTCCACTTTGACAGAATATAAAACTATTTCTGAATTGCCACAAAAAAAAAAAAAAAAAGCGTGGCAAAACCTCAGGGCAGGACATTTAATCTTGATAAGACACTGAGTAAAAGGCTCAAGATGAATAAAAGAGTGACTTTCTGTTTCTGTCAAAAACAAGAGGCTCACCTATTAAAAGATCTTTTTCATTTCGTTCCAACATCATCAATCTCCCAGTTTTCTTATTTTCAGTTTTGTCATGTCCACTTTGTTCGATTAAAACCACATTTAGTTCGACTATATCAATTTCCTCCACCAGAACCAATGAAATTACTCCTCCGACAAAATGGCTGGATTTTTATTGTGGAACCATAACCATTTCTACCATGAAAAAACAGTAACAACAACAACAACAACAAAGCTGTATGGCCAATTCAACTGTTATCAATCACCAGACTTGGTTGGCTTCACAAGTGAGCTCAGTTGCTTTGAGTTTTGTTCACAAAGGCACTGTTGTAGGTATTTTCTGAGATATCATCGTTTTTCCAAAGGCCAAACCCACACATTTTGGCTCTTGTAAGTAATGTGTTGTTATTTTCAAGTATGTGATCACATTTAAGCTAACCCCGGGCACAGATGTAGCTTGGCCCGCACTGAAATCAAATTTTCCCTTGATCTATGCGAAACAAAATATCCTATGTACAGTATGTAAAACCAACTAGCGAGGTTACTGAATTGTGGCAGCATGCAGGTAATTTGCAGAATCCATGAGGAGTGGAATCGTCTTCATTATCACGGCATCAGGATGAGACTATAAGAACAAGTAGCGACTGTCCTGAGTCCTCCAAAGTTTAAATTTCATATCTGTGTCTTAAATTTAATGTTTCCTTGTGGATATTAATAAAAATAAATAGTAAAAAAAATATATTGCTTGGCTGTTATTCCTAAAACACTGTCAAACAGTCTGCTGCTCCCTCCCTTCTAACAAACACACAAGATGAATATTTATTCCCAAAACAAAACATGAATTTTATTTTGAGGCATAAAATTTTAACATGTCTAGACAATGCAGTGTTATTCCTCAAGCAAACTGAGGGCACATTGTCTTTTAAGGGCTCGTTATATGCTAAAATGGGATAATATTTGTGGTCTGACTGAAAACTTTTCATTAAATTCAAGGCTCTGTTGTTTCTCTAGCGTTCGCCTGTGGCATCATCAGCTTTGAAGCGTACAGGCTGATCTGCAGGATAATTTCTTGGGTTCCCTCCGTGGGATTATTGATCCCCCTATGATGAAAGACAGTGCTGTACAATAGTAGTCCAATTATAGTTTCAACACCTGAACACAGCACAATCATTTGTTTTTGATCACTGCTTCAAGTACATTATTAGTTATTTGCCGTCTATCAGCAGTTATCAGACCTCTTTGAAAACAATCTGGGTTCTTATTCAGCAGTTCAAGGACCACTTTGTTACTTTAAATAAAACTTTCTAAAAACGAATGGCAGCTTCATAGCAGGCCACACCAAGCAGCTTTAAAGCGTTGCCAGTACAATTCCAATTACAGTCCAAGCCAGTGTGTTATATGTGACTATATATTTTCATATCCAAGTAATCATCAATTAGCATACCCGTTGTTTGTGTTCATGACCAGAATTACCAGATGGCAATAAATGCAAATTTGCCAGTTTAATCAGATTAATTGGATTGTAATTGATGGTGTCCTGGGGTTAATGTGTTACAGAGTGAAAGACGGACAGATCCTGACAGTGTGTCCAAGCCTTTGGATAACTGAGCCACTTGGCAAAAAAGACAAGAGACAATGTATCTCGATAAATACCTTGTATTCCCTCTGGCTCTCTCCCTGACACTGACAACAGCCTCACTTGACACTGACAACATAAGATGTGTTGATTCAATGCAGGACTGCATTGATTTGCTTTAAAAGTGAGTGTGCGCTGCTGTCATAGCCCATAGTGTATATGTATCCTCAGTCCTGGGAGACTGGAGACGCAAGCATGTGCGAGATGAGAGTGACAAAAAGAGAACTATGAGGTGAGAAGCGACTTGAAGTGATCCGTGGTGGCATTTTACCTCTACAAGTTGTTTTGTATTGGTAGCATTATGAAAAAAACTTAGTAAAACATATAACAACATGGGTACCACTAAGCATGTAGTTGCTATGACAACAGCAACCTATGATTGTGTTAATAGTTCATTCATTCATCATCTGAACCTGCTTTATCCTCACAAGGGTTGCGTGGGTCGCTGGAGCCTATCCCAGCTACTTATGGGAAAAGGGGGGTACACCCTGGACATGTCACCAGTTCACTGCAGGGCTGACATATAGAGACAAACAATCACTCTTGTGTTGATAGTTAAAGCATACAATAAATAAATATAGCCTTTATGAGTAAAACCCTTTGCTTGCTGCTTTTTTTCTTCTTTTTTTTTTTTTAAACCCAACCACATGGCATATCATTTTCATGCAGGACTTGACAAAAGATACTTGTTGGCAGTGGCACCAAGCAAAATCTACCTCTGTGCCAGTCTGCCACCTGCATTGTTATATTATGACACTTGAAGCATCTGGAGTGTGTTTTATGTTTTGAAGCGTCTAGTTTTTTCACAGCAACAAATTACCAATCAACACGAAAGGCAGCTGTGGCCTGAAGGCTTGTGACGAGGGTTTGGGACTGCAAGGTTGCCAGTTTGACTCCCCAGACCATCTGGGAATATTTGAGATGGGGAGGCGTATTAGTAACACACCCTACTCCCTCATCAGCAACTGGTGAAGCGCGCACATGCATAGGTAGGCACTGAGTGATCCGGGAGAAATGCTCTGTAGCAACATAAGAGGCGAATGTGCTTCAAGTGAAAATCCTAATGCAAGATGAAGTTTTAAAATAAAATAAGCCTGTTGATTAAGAAGCTGGTATAGAGTAATAATTACCAAGATAATCAAATAGTGTCAGACAGTAGACTGTGTCAGCCATGCCAGTTTTGGTTAATGTTTGCTGAAATTGTGTAAGGAAAGGACAAGTTATTTAAAAAAAAAAAAAAAAAAAAAGAAAGGAAGAAAGGAAGGAAGATATATCTTTAATGTACAAAACACACAGCGGATCACTACTGCTATTTTTAATATACTGTCAAATGCACTTGTGTGTGCGTTGCAGTACATTAGTCCGCTTTGTGTTATTCAGCAGGAAATGAATGCTGTTCTTCCTGATGTGCAATGTCGTGTAATGTGTTTAGCTACGTTCACTGTACACCAGATGTTTTTCTTATATGTGTAAAAATAACTGCAGTGATGGTAAAAGGTGCTACGAGTGCAACTGAAATGATCACTGAAAAAAAAACAATTTCTTATCCATTCACATCTAATTAGAATTATGTGTAATTAAGTGTATTTCCAGGCACTTCGTCTATTTACACCATATATTATTTCATATTTAACATTTCAAAAAAAAAGCCTGTGGAAAAATATATGAATATACTGTATAATGAAATGCATTTTTATCAAACCAGAACTCTCTTCCCCTGTAAAAAGTAGTGTTGCCCCACTGCATTAAAGTCTAACCCTGATGTACCACAACAGAACAATGGTTTTATGAGCTCAATTAAATAAATAACAATTTTCTGATTTATATTTTGTCAGCAAGCCAGAGTTTAATGCAGTGGTTATAATTTTGTGTAAAAAATATCAAAATATTTCTTTTACAACTGTTCTCACCATTCAGTTTACTTTTATGCTTTTATTCAGATCATAAAAGCATAAAAGTAAAATGTTTTTATGAGCTGAATGGATCGGTTGTTAAAAAAAATGGAATAATTAAAAATAATATAACCATAGAGACATTTTTCTTAATATTAATATTTTTACTCTTGATTTTGCATTTTGTTACATGCCTGAGTTTGAAGGTGGTATTTTTAATTTAGCTTCAAATTAATCCAAATGTATTTCTTTCACAGCAGTTCTTACCACTCATCATCCTTATTAATGAGACACTGGACCTGATCTGACTGCACAGACCAGTTCTACATTGTAGAGCATGACTTCCTGCTAAGAATATACCTATGTGTTAACAGCACGTCACTTACATATGATGATCAAGTTGTTGTTTTTAGTGTCAACTGACGCTGAACTCTCTAATTTAGATTAACATCTAAATTAGATCATCCCATGTGTGTTTCAGTGTGTGAGAGTGAGGGTGTGAGTCTGTGTGTGCAAATGAAACCAAGTGTATAAGTGTGTGTTCAGTTGCACTTAGATGTGTGAAGTAGTACCTCATTTTCTTAAAGTCTCACTTTAAAACTTTTTTTGAAGTAGTTGTGCTGAAATACATACACACACACACACACGCACATACAAATATACAGGAAAAGAAACATGATCACCCTGGGAGGGGTCGCCGTGCACTGAAGTCTCTTATCTGAAACAGTGGTATCACTATAACAGTTTTGACCTCAGACCTCGAGGCAAAGAAACAATTCTAATGTGGCTTTGATCACGTCTGATTTACTGCTCTGAGTCTGGAAGCTGAGAGAGAGGAATCAAGACTGAGATAGAGAGAATTTGGGTGGTGGCCCTCAGCGTTTATCAAAGAGCTTTTCAGAGCCTTTGACAACACTTCCTACTTTCCACAGCAGCATACTGATCTACAGGAGCCCACGCAGAGGCACACAGAGATCTCTCCAAGGTTTGAGTAATGTGTGTAATGCCAAATTGAGCTCTTTAGTGCTGCAGAAATGGTTTAGTTGATAATGTGTGGAGAAGCTATGTGAGAAAGGCAGCTGCTAAACTAAACTTGATTTGCTTGACTAATTAATTTCTTAACCCATAAAGACCCAGTACTACTTTTGTGGCAGTTCCCAAATTAAATTTTCTCTCTATTTAACCTTTACTTAAGTGATTTATCATCATTTATTCTAATATTGTCCTCGGTATTTTACATTTTTTCACTGTAAATCATGTATTTTTTATTTAACCCTTTCATGCATACTGGTCACTACAGTGGGCAGCTATTCTACAGCTGTTCTGTTGTATATCCATGTGTTTTGTTGTTTTAGTTGCATATCAGCTAACAGTGGACGCTTATGCATCATCCCATACACTGAAATTCATACTATTACTGTTACTTTGCTGTTCTTGATAAACCTGATCTGCAATGCTAATTGTCACTAGTCACTAATAATCTGCTAATTGTTACTATATTGCAGATAACAGTTTTCTTAATCACTAAGGTTTTTTTTTGTTTTTTGTTTTTTTTTCACATATTATCTCCTTGAGATAAGTAATAGCTAGTATTAGAGTATGTTAAAATGTGAGTAAACATCAGATTAGCTGCATGAAAAATGATTTTATTTCATAGTTTTTACACAGTATGTCACTTTCTGATGATGGGTAACTGTAACTGTTGCTGTCACTGTGAAAAGGTGACAAACTGCTTTTTACGCCAATTATTTACATGTATTGATAGGATTAGTGGACAAACAGATATTAAACATTTACATCAGTAGATGGTTTTAGTCACCAGTGGATGTTTGGGTCTTTATGGGTTAAACACGTCTCAATATAAAAGCCTTTTATTTTGTAAGATTAAACGTGAAAACCGTTAAAAAATGCAAGCAATTGTGTAACGCTAAGCAGCCAAACAGGATAAAGTTGTAACAGAGTAATAGTTTGATCTCATATTTTTCCTCCTAACATTCTTTATGCTCAGCAGCTGTTTACTGAACAATAAGCAGCAATTTATTCTCATGTCTTCTTCATGAATAATAGTGGTTTGGCTGGCTTGCATATTGGGATGTACTAATCACACATACACGCGCACAAATAAACATCAACATGCTACATTTACACTACTGGCCATGTTTCCCTCCAGCAGCTTGTGGCCTAACAGGACACTCCCTCAAACAGTGATGCAAATAGCCGGCCCAGCTGTCACCTATCAGGGAGGATCCTCGGTGAGTACATAAGCAGTCGTGTCCCGTCACTGTAGCCGTCGTCTCCCTTCATTTCCCATTTGAGCGGGAGGAAAAATGTCGGTGGAGGCAAAATAATGGGCCTGCTTAGATATGAGGAGGAGTAATCTAGGACAGGAATTAAACTTTCATCTCCTCCAAACAGCATTTCAACGACTCGACTGATTCGTCTCTGCGCAACAGTGCCATTTGTAAACTCAGACATGAATTATTAACAGAGGAGCTTTGCATATCGTTGAGACTCATCGGACAGCTTTTACATCTTGGCACTCAGAGGGCCACAGCCTCCCAGGTTATGATCGAGATACAGTAATAATGGAGCTTAGTACACTTAAGCAGACAAACAAAATAAGAATTCCATTAATTTCAACTCAGTAGCTGAGGAGCCTGGAACAGCATGCTAAACATAGATTATGATTATTTACAGAGTAACCACAATCGTTTGGAAAAATGTTTTTTTTTCCTTTCTTTTTTTTGTAACTGACAGAAAAATACACACCGAAGTGTGACTCCCAAACTCAAAACTTCATTTTGTCATTATAGGAAGGCAGCATAAGGCTTCAGTTATGGTTTATGCTGCCTCTGCAGTTCTACCTATATATATTGCCCTGTGTATAGGAATTGCCAACAAAGAGACGATTGGAACCATATGCCACTCATTTATTGCAGGTTGGTTTTTTTCTCACTTTTTTTTTTTTTTTACAATCAGCCACTTAGATGCAGCAATGTCATTTACATATTTGCATGCGAGACAAATTGTCTGTTACGTCTTTTTAAAGATGTGCTCTCATATATCATGTGTACACCTTTTCTAAGTTGTCTTTCATGCTTACACATTTACATGTATGTTTTGGAATCAAACCATTATAATAGTGCTTAGCTCTAACTTTAAACTTCATTAAACATTCAAGCATAATTTTATGAACGGCTGAATAAAAAATAGGCAGCATGCTATTATTACAACAGGGACACAGTGTAGGTCATAAAAAGTTTCCCAATCCATTAAGCACAAGTGAGGAAACTCTCAAACAGGCTTTTTAATCTCACTTTATTGCTGCAGCATACAGTATATCAACTGAAAATGCACAAATAAATATTTAAATATTTTTCATAAGCTGGCCATTAAATGTGTTTTGTTCTATTTGCCCCATGACCCTGACTTGTGCTGTAGCCAAGGAGCTGCAGCAGCAAATAGATCAGTTTTCTGAAGTATGTAGATTAAATTCAATTACATACAATGAATCAGATCTTATATTTGCTTTTTATTTTCCGTAAGTGTCTCTTTTATTTAAAAGTACACTGCTACTATCGATTGAGCTGTGATTAAAAATTGATTGGCACTTATGTTGGGTGCCAGGGCTAGAAACTCCCCGTGCATCACTGCTGTTTTTTGTACCTTGGAGCATTTATTGCAATAAAAGTAGATGACTCCAGTGCCACCAAAGGGCCGGCCAGGGCAAAAGGTCTGGTTCATGGAGGAAGAAGGAGGAAAAATAAGCAATTTATCCAAGAGAAAAGAAGCTCACCTCTAAGACCTCCCTTGGCAGCAACTCAGAAAGAGCTGGACACTGCAGTAACATAGATACACTACTGTCAAATGAACCCTGTTCAATGGTATATTTGACAATATTAAAGCAATAGTTCACACTAACTGCAGCTTGTAAAATATGATAGCACTGCCATGGCCTGGGAGTTTGCAAAATGTTTGTGATACTATAAGGTAGCAGTAATGTATTTTGGCACAGTTCAACATATTTTACATGAAAATGCAAAGAAAAGGCCAGATGAATGTGTGTTTGTCCAGGAGGTGTCTGTTTAAGGTGTATTCTCCCAGAGAGGGAGATGCAAATATAGTGGAACTCAACTGTGTCTGTGTGCTTGCATCCATCTGTCTACAGTATGGCCATTGCTTTGGGCGAAGGGTCAAACTGTGTGTCACAAGGAGGTGTCAGGTTATGATGGAGCAGCATAGCTTCGGGAGGTCACAAGAGCTCGAAGAAATGGAAGTGGATGTGTCGGTTGTCACGGTGGTTGTCGTAGAGAGGCCGCATCCCTGAAGGTCAGACTGGCTAATGATGGTCCAGGATACATGGAGCTGGACCATTAATAAACTTGCCTCACTCAAGGTCAGTCACATAATTATGACAATATGAGCTTTGTAAGTTATGCAGTGGCTGTGAAAGGTTGTCGCATTCAAACAATAATCATATACTGCACTTTGTAAATGTATTCCACCTCAGGTTACCTTTGGCTAAACTCAAACTGACTAAAAAGATATTAAAGTTTTTTTTTTATGAAATATATTTTTTTCTTTATCCTTAGCCTTTTGGGAGGCTTTCCAAATAACTTTTGTTCATATTTGTACAATCAGATCAGCTTTGTTTTTTGATGCAGTTTCCTCAGTTTATATAGTTCAAAAGAGTTACAGAAAAATCTATATTCTAAGGGAAAACATTGTCTTGAAGGCAAAGACATACTGTAAGTGTCTTAACATTTATGCATGCATTAGTCCATGTCTGTGCGTATATGCATGGGTGCCTCGATGGGCCAGAGGCCTGGATGAGTGTTTACCGAGTCATGCGCCCAGCAGCTCCCTGTCGCAGCCACAGACAGAAACAGCACTGTTCTAATTAGCTGACCTGTCACCATCGACACCCACAGCTGCATAACGCTCAGGGAGCAGGCTGAGCACAGACAGAGGCAGCAAGGTGCAGGGACAGCCAGCAGTGAAAACACAGACACTGATGAACACATCCAAGACTTCTGTCATCACCCTCAGGACAATGGACACCACCTCATGGTTTTGCCTGAAAGGTTAAACCGCAGTTTTACATACGTCAGCTTTGTCACTATAGGATTCTTCCTTCAAGTGCAGTGGCATTAGGTGCTATATGTAAACTTTATTATGGTTATTTGTTTGAGATCACCTTTTAACCTCTTATAGGGCACTCATACAAATACTCTGAAATTAAAATTTTCAACCTTAGTGTGTTATTGAAGGACATATAGGACTTCATTACTTTAGTGAAAAAATCCACATTTTTTATTGTTATGTAGAAAATCAAGGTAAATGACCCTACTGTATTTGGTTCCTTATCTGTAAGTGGCAAAATAAACAAACAAAAAAGGAAGTAAATATAAAAAAAAAAAATAAATGAAAGAAACACACATGTAATGTGAAAGGAACATGTATTTTAGAACATTGGAACGTCACTTTTAGAGCATTACAACAATATAAGTGCTAATACAGACACCTGTCAGCATATACATTATCACTCAGCATCATTCCTTACATTAGCACCATTACTTCATGGTACCTAACAAAGCACTTACACTCACTGTTCGTGCAGAGGTGGACCAAGCAGACCGTGCAGAGTACATTTAACCCATAAAGACCCAGGGCTAATTTTGTGGCAGTTCCCACCTGAATTTTTCTCTCTAGTTAACCTTTCTTAAGGGATTTATCTCCATTTATTATAATATTTTCCTCTTTATTTTGCATTTTCCACTATAAATATATGTGTTTTCCTATATTTAATTTCCTAATTTCATTTAAATGTTCATTAAAACTCAGTTAATTCAAAGGTTATTATATCAAAACAGAAAAAAACGGAAGAAAAAGCGACTTTTTCAGAAAATATATCAATAAGCGAACATAAAAACAAGTGTCTCCATCCACTGTCATTTATCAAATTCCATGGGTGTTACTGGTGAATCAGTGTTGTGGAAAATTACGATGTTTCCATGTTCACTGTGAAGCCTGTGAATGTCCAAATGGGTCATATCTGATGACCATGAAAAGACGACAAACTGCATTTTACACAAATTATTAACATGTATTGATAGAATTAGTGGATAAACAGTTATTAAACCTTTTAGATCAGTGGATGCTTTTGTTTTCCAGTGGAGGCTTGGGTTTTTATGGATTAACCGGCCCTCACTATAAACTGTTGCTGTCACTGTCTTGTAATGAGTGCGGAAATGACCAAAAACAGTCACGTGCCCGATAAAGGGTTAAAAATAGTTACCATTTGTTTTTGCAGAAGTTGCTTAAGCATTGATAAAATATAAAATAAAAATGAACAGAAGTGGAGGAAAAACACTGCTGCCAATGAAGCATAAAGCACATGTATCCGTCCACACAGTTCTGTACCCTACCAGCTGCTTCTTGGCCCTCTGTGTCTGAATAGGCTGTTGTTTGGGCCGGGCTGCATGGAGGAACATGAGGGGAGATGACACTGGGGTAGAGATTTAAGACACGGTGCGCTGGCTAGCCGATGTCTCCTGGTAGGCCTCAGACACGGCGCTCTGTGCTTCCTGTCCTCAGCCCAGACTCATTCTCAGTCTGGCTTACACACACACACTTAAGCAAGGCAGAGAAATCCCTCATCTTGTATCTGGTTCAAGGTCCACTGCCGTTGATGACAGTTGATGACAATCCAGCGGGGAACAAGGGAATTTCACCTGCAACTTGAAATGGAAAACAGTCACAGAGAGTGGAAAAAAATGAATGCAGTGTAAAGAAAAGAAAAACAACTAGAATTTTCACTTAAATCTAAAATAACGACACATGAGCACGGCTGTGAAAATATGCATTCATATGAAATCCACTCTACTACTACTATGCGCTATTATATTTTTTCTTATTTCTCATTTTCTTAAACTCGTCCTAGGTGGTTCATTAACTGATTAACTGGAACGTACAGTATGCATCATTCAACACAAACATGCTCATAAATTTTGTAACGTTGAGGCATTAAGCGTCTGTCCAAAACCAATTCTGGATATTTTATGGCAGCAGAAACTAAACCACAGATAAACAAGCCTATCGATCTCTCTCTCACACATAAACACACTCACACCTCCTCCTCTCCTGTGTGCGCACTCTTCTAAAATATGCATTGTGAATCCACATCTTCCGAGAGTTGTAGCCCCTGCATTATGCTTGAGTGATATAATTTTGTATCATTTCATGGAAAAGAAGGAAATCAATGAGACTTAGTTGGCAGCTAGGCCCGATAATTAATTCTCAAGGTTTGGGTAAGATATGTAACTAATGAGGGAAAAAATGTAAATGTTATAAAGTTTCACTTGATGCTCCATCCCTCTACCTCCACTCTAGCTATTATCGAATTTCAGAAAGTCAATAAAGTGTCAGTAGGAATCGTTTTAACTTGTCTCCATCTTGTTCTTTCTTTGTCTGCATAACATGTTTCCCCAAAAAACACTCTGCAAGATTTGAGGAGATTTTACAAAAATAACAGGGTAAAATTAGACATTTCCTATTTTCCGCATGCCACTAGAGTTACCTACAAAATCTAGCACAAATTCTCCTCATATATAGTACATTTTCCATATAGTGGAACACATTTAAAGAGTAATTAAAAACACAAGTGGGACAGTTTTTCACACATCTCACTGGGTTTAGAAGATCTGCAGTTGGTGATCACTGTTTAAAATTATGCCACATTTTTGGGTGTTTTAGCAAAGTAAACCGTTAAAATGAAAGGGGTAAAAACAACTACTGATGTTTTCAAAAATATTTTTCTTGGATAAATATTAAAAGTCACTTTTTTAACTTTGATCTGGGTGCTTCTGAGTGTTTCGACATCAAGGAAACTACCCACTTTTCATTCCACCTGTCAAGTGCCACAATCTGTTTTTATTTCTAGCTACCATCTCTGTCTGGGCTGGAACTCAGTTACCTGCAACTGAGCTATTGTCAAGAATGCTTGGGAAATGAAAAGCACGGCGAAGTAACTGTGATTTCTTCCTCTTCTTTTTCTTCTTCCTTTTTGTGAGTGTTGCATTATTCACTGAATGCAAATAAAAATAACATCAAAACTGGGGAAGAATTTCTGCAGTGGGCATAATAAAGACACGCTGCTAACTTACTGTCTCCGTTGTGATGTCTTGTTCTGTCTAATATAATTGTGGGCTGCATGCAGATTAATGTGTATATCATAACAATACTAATATGTGAAGGTTCATGTAAAATCCTTCACCATAGCCTTCCTTCGTATTTCCACTGTGTTACAATTAACCATCCAAGGACTAAATACTGCTGAGGTGTGCTTGGAACGTGCACAGAAACCAGAGCCCCCTCCCAACCCGGCTGTGCTTAGTGGGTCTTTTGTGTGCATGCATGTGTATTCAGAGACGTTCATGTATGAGCAGTGGTCCATGAGTGTGTGAGGGTCAGGGCCGACTGGAGGTGGCAGCGGAATATCTACTCCTGAGACCTGGAGATTCACATGGAAGGAGGCAGGAAAGGATGGATGGAGGATGGGTGTGTGTCTGTGTGGGGGGAGGGGTGGTGGTGATGGTGGTGGTGCGTGGGTGTGTGGAGATGGCAGGGTGGAGCGATGTGGGGGAGAAGTGAAACCCTACTTAATCTGATAGGAATTCATCCAGGCAGAGGAGCCATGCAGAAAAGCAACAGTGATCTATGAGCAACGAAAACAGCCAAGATGCAGTTAAATGGATGAGAGCCACAGTGTTTGTGCCACCGACATTAAAGGAGAATTCCATCCCCAGATTTACTCACACTCTATATCATCAGTATGTGATACTCGGTGCATCTTTATGATAAATTGCTGTAATTTAGTTTGTCTTTGTGTGCATCAACTTGCCTGCAACTTTCCCAGAATGCTTTTCATTAAAATACTTGCCAGGACTTGTTGCAACCAGTAGAGATTTACATGTACGACGAGAGAGCAATGATGAAAGTAACAAACTGAGAAGAAAGGGTTTTTGAGAAAAAGTACTCTTTAATCTCAACATGTCTTGTGGGTGCAGTGCACTCTGGTCTGTTGAGAGCACCGTTCAGACACAGATACAGGTGGTCTTTACCACCTTAACAGGGGCCATAAATGATTTCTTTACTATTTGCTTTGAAGGCGATAAATCTGAAACAGGCCTTTACACTCTTATTTTAAGCAGACCATATATGCCATCTGTATATCATTGCTAATACTGTTAAAGCACACAGTATTGTAGGTGCAAAATAATAGTGCCCAGTTGTACATAGGAAACACTAAAGTATAACACATTATATTACTTTAATAATGTTCCACTTCACAGCTAAGAAGTGAACTGGCACTTCTTTCTGGTTGAAACAGAAGGCTCCTACGCTAACTTCCCAACAAATATGTGATCTTTGCTTGTTTAAACATTGTCTCAAAAGCCTTGTTTCTGACCAATCATATTTTGCATTCCTCACATTTTCAGTATCACCTTTCAGACTGATATAAATTTAGAAAAAATATGTAAGGAGTTAATTTATTCATTAAAATGTAAAAAAAAAAAAAAAAAAAAAAAAAAAAGAGTGTCAACATCAGTGAAAATGTATTAGAGTCCCTGATACTTGTTCATGTCTATGCACTAGTGTTTCCAGCTGTGGAAATAATTACTGGAACACTGTGATGTGGTGATGAAATGTGCTTTATCATCTTTCTATCTGGATCTGAGTGAAGCCACTGCATTTTCTTTTTATCTACTTTGCATTGTTTTATAAATACTAACCTCACTGTAGCCAATATATATAATAATTGTGGTTTTTGGTCACGTTGGGTAAAGTTTTACTATTATATTATTTCAGTGTTTTGTTTTTTTCATATGTAAATCAAGTTATTATTGTTAGTTTTACTATACCTGTTAAAAATCCCTGTAATTATTAAACCACTTTGAGAAATTGTAAACAAGATTAACAGTGTTGAAAGGTTGTTAAAAAGCACAGATGGTCTAATGATTATATCCAAAGCTGTATATAAATAAAAAGCAGCTAAACTACATCTGAGATTGGATTTGTCAACATTCAGGCTAATATGACAAAGTAATTAACAGTCTATTTGCTATATGAAGCAACATATGTATTCCTGAACATCTGGTAAATGTAAATTAAATGTTTATTTCATCCCTATACAAATGAAAGGAAATGTGTGTAGGTGCTAAAGCTGGTGCTAAATGTTTTAACACTAGGGAAGTAATACACAGTGGGTTACAGCTTTTTAGGTGAATGCTGTGGCTTAAAGTGATGAGTGGTGTAGTAGTGTAAGACCATGAAACAAAACACTGACAAAAAAAGAAGAAAGAAATCTGTCTGCTTTCATTTAGAAATCATATAACCAATTTTTACTATAAACACAATAATTAAAGTTTCTTTGGACGTATCTTTTTTCAGTTATGTATACAAGAGAAGAACTAGATTTAATCTATAACAGGCACAACAAACCCCACCCCTCGCACATATTGTAGCTTATTTTGGCATTGATCCAGCTGATGTCATCATGTCTATGCATGTGCTGATGTCAGCATATCAATTATCTCTATAAATGTGGCAAGTTTGAAGTAAAATGAAGTAAAATTGATATTTTTATAGACATTTGAAATTTCACCCATTCTAAATTAATGGGAGGAGAAAAAAGATTTTAAAAATTCTTAAAAAATGAGAACTTTGACCTACTTTTCCCAAAATGTAACCACATCTATTCTGGGTCACTGGCAGTCTATAAACCCAACTTGGTATGAACTCAACCAAGAGTTTTGTTTAATCTGTATTAAACATACAGTAAACAAGTGGTGCCAGGCACAACAAACCCCGCCCCTCACAAACATTTTAGCTCTTAATGGACATCTCCCTCTCAAAACATGAGACAATGGATTTGACTTTTCAAGGTCGCTCAAGGTCAAAGGTCATGATGCCATTTTGGAGCCTACATGTAGTTTCCTATCCGTCAACAATAGTAACTGAGTACTTATCACCACTCTTTTTGGCGTTACAACCATTTAAAATCATGTGACCTTAATTTTGACCTTTCAAGGTCACTCAAGGTCAAAGGTCATGATGCCATTTTGAAGCCCATGCCAGGTTTTCTATCTCTCAATAATTGTAACTAAGTCTCTATCTCCACACGTTTTTCCATTATAGTCCATTTTAGTTTTTTTTTAGGTATTGACCGAGTGACCCCTGACCTCTTCGGTCAACAGTAGGTCAAAATCTATACACACAAGATGCAGAATTGAAAGATGAGCATTTTGGTGCTCATTGGAAGTCTCTAAGATAAATAGTTCAAAAGTTATATCCAAAATTTGATTTTGACCTTTATTGTGACCTTGACCTTGACCTTTGGCCTAGAGTCTTCAAATTTGGCCTTCAAGGTTCTGATGTCAATGCACATAAACAGTGAGAGCAAAAGAAGCTATATGAAAAATTGAGTATACAGGAATGAAAAGGAAATTCCTGATTTGCCCTATCTCTTATCATTGCAAAAACACATTTTTGGTGACCTTGACCTTGACCTTGACATCTTGCATCTTTCCTGAAAATTTTATGGAAATTGTTCAAGTAGTTTTTGTGTAAAGTTGCTGACAAACAAACAGACAGACAAAAAAAAACAAAAAAACAATACCCTCACCTCCCATTCGGGGGCGGGGTAATAATACTTTGTGGCTGATATGGTTTTCCAACCCTGTCCTTCTGGTAAAAATATGCTAATAGGTCCTCTTTATAATGTGTGTATGATACTATTGCTCTGTCCTGACTGATAATGTGTAGCAACATTTTGCAGTCACAAGCACAACTAGTTGAGCAAAACAGTATTTCTAAATTTGTGCCAGTAGTTTCTGTACCAACCTACTTAACCTCACCTCATCTAAGGGAGTATTACTTCTCAGACATGTCATTAAATAGATGCCATCTTTTGTCCAGAGACAAATCTCTTGTTTGTTTTGTCTTGTTCTGTCTTTTGATGGCACATATGTAGTGGGTAATCTGCACTGCTCTCTCAACCAAGCCTTCATTTTTTCTACATGTTATTGTCCCATCCATCTGCACTGACTTGATCTAGATGTTGGGAAGGTGTAAAATGATGCAAAATAGAAAAAAAAAGACATTTCTCCTCAGATACATTAAAAACAAAACAACAAAACTGAAAATGCTGCAAGTGCAATTTTTTTTTGTTAAATATGTAAAAATTTCTCACCCGACAAATCCATCAAAGTAGTGTAACAGAGTATTTATAGAGTTTGATTCATATTAAAAGTAAAAAAATATTACTTTTGTCCATGTCCTTGTGTTTGTTTGTAATTACACCTGTGGGGATAGTCATCATGTAGCATTTTAATTTTAACCCTGACCATGATCTTATCTTAATTTTATTAACCATGTGTTTTTATGTTTAAATCTATGGCATGTATTTCCAGGTATAAAATGTAGCTTCTGTACTGTACATTTTCCAGTTATCACTAGTCTGTTGTGTCATTTGTTCACATGCCCACATCAGTTGCGTTGTACAGTTTTTGTTGTTATCTAAAGGGATACTAACCTTATATCCTAATACTGCTTAACCAGCCAATGCGTTTGTGTCATTCTGGGGGTCAGTGGAAATTGATCTATTCCGTCTCAGGTAAAAGAACGTCTTAGATTTTTCCAAGATCAAAATATGTCAAAATGCTAATAATGGTAATTTATTTTAAGTTTCCTACTCTTCTAAGAGTCAGTTTTATACATTTCTGTTTGTGATTCAAACAGTCCTCATTGTTCTCTTGTTAAATTCTTTTAGTTGAGCACAGATAATCTTCCTATTTTTTATAAGTGAAGATGAAAAAACCCAAATGGTGACAAACTCTGTATTACTGGAGAATGAATAGAGTGGGACTTAAGGGTTATTTGTCCCTAACTGTGAAACAGGTTTGATTCCCTCATTATATTAAGAGGATGAAGCCTACACTGAGTTGTGTGTTATTTCAACAAATCTATACTGATGCTTTTAGTGAATAATACTAGTTTATTCTCCTGTCAAAAGGAACTCCAAGGGCCATGCTGGCATGCTTGCAGCATCAACTCTTATGTGAGATGTTGCACATACAGGATGTGGAGTGTTTTCATCTCCTTGATGTTCCACAGATTCAAGGAACACACGGAAAAGGCAGGCAGGCAGGGAAGGAGATGTTGCTTTGGGCCTTACAAATGACCTAGATACTGGAGTATGAATTTCATTTACCTCTATCGCGGCGTCTAAGTGTACCTCACTTTCCTTACACATCCATATGGCATCCATGAAGCTGGAGCGGATACAAAAACAGCCCACAGGTAAGCTTTTTTGATCAGCATTTTCTTACTTGCTCACTTGCTCACTCACTCACTTACTCATCTCACTCATTCACTCAAAATACATCCAAGCCAGGTGGAAACAGAGAGAAAGAGAGAGAGAGAGAGAGAGAGAGAGAGAGAGAGAGAGAGCTCCATGCTTCTAAACCTGAAGAACTTATCTGCTCAGTGGGTAAAATGTTTTGCAATAAGCAGGATTTGGCTGTGGCCATGATAAGTTAGATGTTTGCTATTCTGCTCCAGGACTGAACATTTCCCTCCATGTAATGCAGAGGTTACAGGTGTTAACCGCAGCCAATGGAACTATTGATTAATCGGAAAGGCAGTTTGGCAAGCTTTCTTAGACCACAAAGTGGCTGATCAGAATTCTAGAGCTGCTAGTTCCAACAGTTTCTCGCTGGGCACGGAAGGAGAGGTGAAGTGATGGTAGAGAGGGAGGAGAAGAAGGAGAATAGTGAGAAATGAGGGTGGTGGAGGTGGTGGGTAGGGGGCAAAAAGATATGACGCACGAGGTAAAGAACAGATGGGGGATGATGGAGTGAGAGTGAAAGTGCGGAGGGAGAACAAGTGATGAGAGGGGGAGGAGGGATGAATTGTGAGGTAAAAAGAGATGTGAACTGAAGGCCAAGTAGCTCGGGTTATCATATCTGAACTGCGAGACATGAATCTCAATCCATCAATAAGCTGCATTTTGATAAAAAATACCCCTGCTGAGCCCTGCTTTAATGGATAGTGTGCCATTGAATGCGTCACTTTTACTCTTCCCTTGAAATACCAGAGAGAGAATAGGGCCCACTCCACAAAGAGATCTGGATCAAGGTCGGTGATCACATCAAAAGTAACAGTGCCCCTCACTTTCCATATATGCTCCGCCTGAGAGCTTGGTGAATCAAAAAAAGCTGCTATTTCTAAATAATTTTCATAGATTTCCCACAGGTGTAGCATGGCTTCCATAATTTAAAATCCCTGAGGCTACATTGCAACTTATTTCACTCCCATAATAATGGGAATTACAAGAGCTTCGCCTTTTCCCACTGTTTAGGTTTTCATTATACTTATCATATATATTAATTAAATGTCAATGTTTAAAATAGCATGTGGTACATTTTTGGATGACAAATGTTTATATTAATCAGAAAAGGTGGTGAATTAATGTTCATTATTTTAATATGTATTATGCAATAGCATAATAGTGTTGTAAAGGTTCATTATGCTGTATATTGCATCAAAGCTCCCCTTGTTTTAACTGGCTGTAAAACTACCTCTATTAGGCCTTTTTCAACAACAGATGCTTTGGGTGTATTCAGTTAAGTCACACATATGCTACAAACATGTACACACATGCACGGCTGCTGCTGTTGTTGCTTTAAACCTCCCGGTACATAAAACTAACATGCAAATACAAATTGCGTTGCCACTTTTTAAATGTTGTGTCACCGAAAAGGGGTGGGAGGAGGCAAACCAGTCACCCAGGAGCAGCAGGGGGATTTCATGCTAGCTTAAATTTAGACACGCTGTTTGGGGTCTTTATTGTTCCACAGAGACCAAACTTTAAGTGAATTTCTCCACCAGGGGGGCTGTTCCATGAACAACGCCTGCACTGTGCATACTGGAGTGAGAAGAGGCAGACATCTGCAATCTGCCAACGCCCCAGGTAAAACTCTGTCCTTCTCTGTACCGATCTCAAATGAGCTTTTCAATCCTGTGCCGTAACACTTTTCTGTCAGTGAAAATAATTCAAAACTAGTCTGTCATCTTGTGTCTAGAGACAGCTGTATAATGCTTTGTTTAAAGGCTCTATTACAGTAGCAGGGAGGGTGAAAGCTCCGAGAGATGATTTTGTCATAACTTTTCATTTCAGATATTGATTTGAAAGACTTTATTTCCTACTTGCAGAGCAAAATTCATTTAACAACGGCTTACTATGCAGTCTTACTTCCCCCAAAAAATTAATATTAAATTTCTCAGTTGCAGAAAAAGGCTTGGAAAAACAAACACTGCAAAACGTACAAATACACCAGAGATTTCATCATTTTCAAAGATTTGTGATGTGCTGTGACCTAAACAGTGCATCTTTACTCATGACTTCTGCCATGTTTCAAGGTGTAGTGAGCATGTTCGCTTTAGCGAAGCATGCGCTGAAGCAAAAGTAATCAGCACTGCAGGAGTCCTTGGAGAATACTCTCTAACGGGTTTGCAGGCAGACATTTTAAGAGGACACGATACAAGGAAAGAAGATATAGGTGATGCCAAAGGTCCCTGTAGGAATGGCAGGTAGCTGACCTGGTGGTACAAGCTCAAGCTTGCATTCCCATTTCATGCTTTCTGTTGCAGAAAGATTCAAGAGACACTGGATATTATTCCCACTGCTCTTGATCCCGCTGAGGTCCGATCAAAGATCTGAGTCTTTGATGTTTTAACCCCTGGCTGTTTGGCGGTAAGAAAAAAAATGCCCCTCCTCTGAACCAGATGGTGCCTGTTGCATGCTGGGAGCAGCCAGGCAGTGTTACGGGTCCCACCTGTGGTTTTAATTACAGTGTATGACGAAGGATGCAATGAAGCGGAAGGAGAGAGGAAAGTAGGGGTGACCCTCACTGTTCAGTGAGGAAAGAGGAAGGAAAGGGCAAAACTGAGGATCACCTGTATGAATCACAACATGGACTTTGTATCACTGTCATGATGCCCCCTTTCCTTCAAATGCTGCTATTATATACGTCAAGAAGGTTTGTTAAGCAGCTGAGACTCTTTGCACAATTACCTGTGTGACTCCAGCAGTCATGTTTTCAAAACACCCCATGATCCCTCTCTTCTCCATCGTGCCTCCTCTGTCACAAATAATCTACATTCCACACACACATCCATATATTTTCCCCTGTCTGTCTTCTCCTCTCACCAGTGTATAATTTGTGCAGATCACTGTTGCTTCTCTGCATGGCTCTCCAGCTCCTCTGCATGGATGAACTCCTATCAGATTAAACTGGCACTCACTGACTCTGACCTCCCTGCCCCTCCCCGCACACACCACCCCACGCTAGGATCCCTAGGGTCCACACCCTCCCCTCTCTTCACCAACACTCCTCCTTCTATCCTTCTTTTGACATTTCAGCTCCTTCTGTCATCTTAGACATCCTGCTGAGTGTTGAGGTGTTTCTGTGGCACTAGGGGGGGGCCCTCAAATCCCTGCCGGCCCCTTATGTTTACATTCACAAAGGTCCCGAATATTTTCTAATCATACAAAGGTATCTCTGTGTAGTGACTAAGAAATGGAGTTTAAGTTTTGCTTCTGCATGACTCTCACAATATGTTGAATTTTAGGTTCCTTCTCAGGTTTTCTGTCTTGGTAAGATTATGTATCCACATGCAACAGGGTGTGAAGAATATCTGAAACACATTAAGTGTGAATTTACCATCTCAGAAAGCTTGTAGTTCTTTTGCCACGCTCTTGAGTGTATTACATGTTTTATCTTTACTTATTTTGACCCCAGCTTTGGAGAAAAAAAACTTCATAAAGTTAGTTTTTATTTCTCTGTAATGTATTCAGCCAGGATTCTTGGGGAACTGTATTTTTTCCCCTTACTCTCTCTTTCTGTGTGAGCGTGCGAAGCTGCGTGTCAGATCTGTGGGATGCCTGTAGGCTGCTCCCAAGAGATGCACGGTGCGCTCATCCAACACAAACAGGGTCACAAAACAACGACTCAGCCACTTGCGCAGAGTTTACTTCAAATTAGCCCAACTCTTGTACAAGTACATGGCAGCCAATCAACTTGTTCTCATGTCAGACAATAAACTGACGACATGAGACACCAACCAAGGTGATGCCAAAGGTAGAGAGTGAAACAGACTGCATCAAAGTCACGTGTGGCGAATAGTTTGCAGTTATTATCAAATTAATTCCAGCACTGAGAGGACTTAATAGTGAATACTTGTGTAAAAATGAAGCTGTCTTTTTTTGTTGCTCATTATGGTGTCTGTATTTACATTGTGATTTGATCATTTTCTCTAACCTAAGCTTGGGAGAGACAGTCATCATTGCTAAGGGGGGCAGTGTTACAGGGCTCACTGAACCCTCTGAGCATCACAAAAAGCTTTGATAAGCAGAATTAGCAGCACAATTAATATTCCAGCCATATTTCCCAGGGAGGAAGCAGAGGGCACAGCAGCTGCTCCCATATGCAGACCTTGCTGTTATGACCGTGGGGGCGATGTCAGACAACCCCACCCCCCTTCCCACCCTCACTACTACGACACCACAACACCCCCCCTCCTTCTCCCTCTCTGTGTTTCCAATTTACCTTAACGTGTGTGCTCTCTCCCACCTCATTTACATTTTAACTTCTGCCAAGTGCTCCGTTGGCTCTTACTCTCTCACCTTTTACCGTATTATTCTCAAATAATATGGGTGAAGTATCCTAAAGGTTTCATTAAGAGGTACTCTCCTCTTCTTTTGGATTCTCAGTCTGTAAACAGATTCACTAAACACTTATACAGCCCTTCCTCCAGGGGATATTCCCAGGGAAGTTGCCGATTCCATATTACTTTGCTGCTGTTTCTCTAAAAATTAATCAAATTAAAACATTTTTTATACTAATCTGACTAAAATTTTTCATTGATTTCCAGCTTTAACAAGGTTTCATCTCACATACACACAAAAACAGTTGTAAACAGTAAACATATCTTGTCTACTCTGCACATTTGACACAGTTTTGACCTGTGGAGCTGCCCTGACCTGTGCCACCCAGTTGGCCAATCACGCTCACAGTTGGAAAATGACAGCAGCTCTGGCCTGACAAAGTTGGGTTGTGGATAAAAGGAGGTTTTAGCTGGTGGTAGTGATGATTAAAAATAGCAGTTCTATTTTTCACACTATTTCTTAACATATTTATTATAATATTACTTGAATGATTCCATGATATAAAACACAGATGTCACAAAGATTACCAAGTCTAGTTCAGGATGTCACCTCTCTCTCACCTCTTTAGAATTACAACCTGTCATTTGCTGTCACTCATTTTTATACATTTGGGGGAGGAAAAAAAAAAAGATGATGAATTTTAAATTACCCAAGTGAGATAATCCATCACAGTCGATGTGAAGTCATAATTTTATTTTATCTGTCCTTTATTGTTATTTCGAGCGTTTTCATGGCAGTGCGCACATTGCATTACACTCTACTTACTGTCAATCACCTGACGCCCAAAGGAAGAATCTGGAAGCCTCTTTCAGGAAATAATCCCATAAAAACCACTTTGGATTGCAAACCTTTTTGTCATTTTTGTTCATGTCTGTTTATTTTGGATGACTTTGTTAGTGGGTCATTTCAGGATGGATTTGTCACAGTAATGTGTATTTATTTAAAAGAAGAAAGAAAACACTGAAAATGTTCAATCACAAACTGAATGTGCAACAAACTGTCTGAAGTGTAAATAAGATGCAGCAGTACTAAATGGGCTACAAATGTAAATGACACCAATATTCTTACTTAAACCTATTATTTTCTCTCCATTAATCTTCACACCCACTCTTAATCCTGGGTTCGCAGCAACAGCAATTATCAGGCCCAACTCCTCAAACAAACCACATTTTATTACGACATTACACCACCTGCACGTGGAGGAACATCCACGCTCGTTACATTTACATAATAGCAAATTGTTGTTGTGTAACAGTAGTTTCTGTGGGTCATGGATTAGGGGGAAGGGCTGGCAGTAAAGTCAGTGGAAGAGTGTAATTGTGGCTATAGTGAGACTGTTCCCTGACATGTAGTCACACCTGGGTGGCTGACAACACAGTGAGGAGGAGAGGATCCCCCACAGTCCCAGTTATTGGTATGCTGAAATACTGCAGTGTTACAGTGAAAGGAAAGAACAAGGAGGCTGTGGAGCGCATAGAAAGGGAGCATGTTCCTCTCCTGCACAGTGAGATAAAGCAGGAGAGGGAGACAGAGAGGAGCTTTGCAGGCCCAACAAGACATGTGTCACAGCCTGAGAAACAGTGACACGCATCTACTCAATCTCCACCACGGATGAAGTTTCATCAGACTACATTCACTATGTGACTGTCAATACTGAGCTGCATGTTTATTTTGCGATACACAAATATGAGTACTGCTTACAATATGCAGCAAGAATTTTATAGTATGTCAGATTCTTGGAGAACCCTACACCATGACACAGGTGTTAAAAAGTTTAAGGCATTTGCTCTTTGTGAAACTTTTCAGTGATATATTGAACTGTGAGTGCAGGAGTTACAAAAGTGATGCAGCTGAAGAATCCACAAGTAATAGTCTCCTATGCTAATAAAGAGACAAAGGAAGGTGGCAATAGACTGAAAAGCAGGTTCTGAACCAGCATTGAGTGTACAGTAAATCAAATTCTGAAAGTTAAAAGACAGATCGAAAAATCTAGTCTTGTCCTGCAGGGAAGGGAAAATGTTCAGTCATACACCAGGGGATCAGTGTGAGATCGAGTGGGTATCGGTGCTGTCAAGGCCCCGATTTGACAGTCACTGGTGAATTCCTGCTTGCACTCATGTACAGTTATTTTACGGACAGGCATTTTTTATATGCTGTTTGCAGCTAAATGATGTATTTACTACCAGAAGTCATCCATTTATGCATTGCAGTTCATAATGTTCTTAGTTTAAACTAATTTCTTATGTGTCTAGTGTGCAATACTACAGAACGGAGCTAAATGTGCTTCATGTTGGGCTTTTTTGAATATTTAACTAGGATGGGTTTCAAGAAAACATTTTGACACATCAAACATTAACAGTAATGGACTTGAACAGCCCCTCCACCCACAACCTTAAATCAAGCAACACGTCAGGGAGTGTTTCAGTTCAAATGTAGCAGCCCTTGATAATTACAGGTTTTTTTTTTAAACAATAATTATTTATGAAAGAGTTACATTGTGTTGAGCTAATGGGAAACTGCCCATTAATTTTGAAAGGTTTAAAGAGAGAAAGCCATGTCCAAAAACCCCACAGGAGAAAACATGAAAAGGGGATTCAAGATCTCTTGTGTCTAGGTTCTGGTGATACACCGTCCTGTCTGTCTGTAGTTTACCACCCAGAATATTGTTTAAAATCTGTTAATGCATCTATTAGCCTTATTTTCTCTGGTTTCTTTATAACAAAAGACAGGCACATTTTCAGTTATTTTGTCCTCTTATTAATCCTCTTGCAGGGCGAGACTGAGCCAGCTGCTCACTTCATCTCATTATGATTAATGTGAAATCAACAGGGTCAACATGAGTGCTAAATTATGAGCTGCATTTGAACATCACATAAATAACATGCATAGTGCATTTATTTATTCTTCCTCAGTGGTCAGAGTTGAATGCTGTAATTTATATATAAAGGCAAGAAGCTTTTCATCAAACAGCTTTCATTCAAAAGCAATCAGAAATAGCCCATAATTTCTGAAGAAATGTGAGTCAGTATGCTGTTTTTATGTGCTATATCATACTGTACGAACAGAATTAAGGGAAATCACTGTCTCAGGCTTTACTTCTGTCAAACCAGCTGTTTGCAGGAATAACAGCTTTACTCTCCATGATTCCATAACATTTTGCAGTTTAATTAAGTTTACAAACTGCATATATTGTGATGCTTTGGCTGTATTACTTGGTTTCTGGTTTGAGTGAATTACAAATGGATCTTCTCTCTTCTAAGGGCTTAACCAGGGAGCTACCTCAAACAGACTGTCAGAAGCTCACACTGAGTGACTTCAGGCCCAAATCTGGAGCAAGACGTGAAGGTTTGCAGAGTGAAGCTGAGCGACAGCAGAGAGCGAGCTCTTTGACAGTGGATCAAAGATGAGTGGGAGGTCAAAGTGTACAGCTGGTGGGGATGAGGAGAGCACAAAATGCAGCAGTGAGATGGAATCAAATGCCAGTCACAAGCATATTGCGGACATACAGTCACACCTAGCCATTTCCTTTTCCACATCCATCTTACACACACTTATTGTGTCTCTTTAAGACTCTCTCATTGCACATATATCTTGCCGCAAAATGAAATGCTATTCCATTTAATACACTTGAAAAATGTCAGTGCAGAGTGACTCATACAGATCAACCTTAACTGCTATGCAAAGGTTTTAATTTCACACTTGGTAAGGGAGAGGAGCATTGAGCGCTTTCATCATTGTAGCTCCAGTCTTCTCAGTCCGGCTCCCATTGCAAGCCAACAAATTAGACCTCCAAGATGAGACGAGGGATCTTTCATATTACAGCTAATAGTGACAAATGAGATTGGGTGATAGCTGCAGCACATCTATAAATGTGTGTCAGTTTCTTTTTGGCAAATGCCATTAGAATCCTCCAGTTTGCCATGCTAATCAAAATTATGGACTGTTTCTTTTTTCCCCATTAGGAACTGAAAAGACATTAGTCTTTTGATTTCAGAATTGGAAGACCAAAAAAGGAAAGGAAATCATCTCTTTTTCTTATTCCTTGGTCACTAATTGCACTTGGTTCTGAGTCGTTGCCTCTTTCCTCTTGTCAGAGATGTTAGTAGAATATTTAGAGTGAAATGTTGACGCAGTCAACATAGGGGGAGCTAAATATAAAATGGCTGCTGTTATGCTAATGGCTGCCACTGAATAATTCAAGCGTGGATGATAATAAAAATGGAAAAAGAGGGGACCTGTCGAGCCACACCACCGCATATGTCATGGCAGGGCACTAATTTGCTGTCAAGCTTCACTATTTTTCCTCCCCCTTAGTTCAGCTGTGAAGATTAGTAAATATTTTGTCTGTCTCTCTGCTGATTGTAAATACTCTAGAGCAGACAGTGGAAAGGGAAGTTGGGACCCTGGCAGGCTGACTTTGGCTCAGTAAAGCTAGTTGCTTTGCAGACTGTTCGATGTTCTTTGTCATGTGTTCCCAGTAGCAGAGGCTGAGGCTGGGTGGAAGAACAAGCTTTCCTCTCCTTACACCCTGCAGGCCATCAGGGCCAACATAGGAGGGTGAAGGCCATGTCAAAAGACAAAGAAAAAAAGATGACAGGATCAGGTTGCCAAATTGGGGTAGGGCTGTTTCTTTCTTGGACTCATCTCACAATTGCCTTTTCCTGCCTGTGCCTTTACAGTACTGTGCAGACCCCTCCAGTCACCCTCCCTCTCTCCTTCTGTTGGCTGCAAACATTCAGTGTTTCCTCTCTGTTCTCTGTTAAATGAGTGGATACCTGCCAAACACTCACACTGAATCATTCCCATCCAGAAATAATCGCATGTGATAAATACACACACTTTTAAATCTGTGACACACAACAACAAAAATCATGTGCATGCAGATATACATAACAGGCATGCAGATGCACAGTGTGATGCCTGATCTCCTGCAGTGAGTCGTTGTGTGTGTAGTGCGCTGATAATCAAATGCAAGCTTGACTGCTTTTGTGTTAACTGTAATTAATATAATCTGTGAGGTAAAAAAAGATATAGAAGCATACACATGTTACCATCTATCATGTAAACTGACAGCTTAAAGATTCATCATGATTTGATGATGCTTACTGTAGTGATCAACTTTACATTTATTGTAGTCACTTGTTTTGCAGCCTTTGCATAACGTCCCTTGCATCCAGCTCCGCTCTCATTAGCCACATCCAGCTCTTCCCCTGTTTTTTCTACCCTATCCCTGTCCTGGGAATGGTCTCATACTATTTAGCACTGTCCCCAGGTAACGCTACCATATTTCCTTCTGCTTATTCCGGATGCTCCCATAAATAAAAGTCCTCTCTTCCTGGCATAATACATCTTAATTCCCAGCTTTCCACAAGGCATTGCTATGGCCCTTTCACCGGCTCTGCGCTTAGCTGTAGTAAGCTTCCTGAGCCGGATGCAAAAATGCAAACGTTTCACCTTTCCACTTATTTTCAATTTAACATTAATGATGTTGTTCTGCAAAGAGGCATGAAGATGAAAGATGCTTGAGAGTAGTCTTTAATGAATGCTCATAAATGCCCTTTGTGTGTTCATTAAAAATATTTGAGAAAAGGCAATAACGGTGCAGTCACTTTCATATTATTGATAATCACAATTTTATGATATGTGATAAACATAGGAATGGATATAAATGTTATCTCTGTTTATATCTTCATTAGCAAATAAAAGTGGCGCCGGCTCAAAATGCAAACACGGAGGTCATTTGCATACAAGGCTGAGGACCTCCAAAGACACACAGGAAACATCTCAGCATCCTGCCTCTGCTTTTATGCTCACTTTGAAGAATTAAAAACATAACAGTCTCAGGAGTTTTATTTTTTCTAAATGCATCTTATTCACAAATATATTACAGTCTCATGTACTCCTTTAAGTTTAATGGGATTGCCTTCCTGCTATAAATGGTTTATTAGAGCATAGTGACTTCCACAAATTACATTGAATACATTAGTTTTTCAAGTCATTAGGACCATCTGCTTTATTGAACAATCACACTGGTTAAAAAGTTGTCTTTGACACCCATGCTTGAAATAAATGAAATATTTCATATCTAATGTTCAGTCTTAGTTGTTCTATGAGGCACCACACCTCTACTGGCAAAGCTTTGTCATTATTTTACATTATGCTACATCCTCGGGGCATTTCATGCAGATAAAAAAGAAATATGCAATGCAAGTTGAATGTTAGTTCATTATTTAGTAACACTGACTCCTGAATTAAAATACATATTATTTCACATTCTGCTGTGATAAGGGTATACATAAAAAAATAACATGACATGATTTGCATAAGACTGCATTTCAGATACAAACATCATAGGAAATTATTCATTAGATGCTAAATGCCGCTGGAATCGCAACCATTCATTTCTTCTGATTTTGTCTTGCTACTGTCTTAAAATAAATGACAAGCCTTAAATGCAAAATTATTAACAATGAATGAATTTATATGACATGCTTGAACAGCTTATATCATGTCATTATTGAATGTCTTGAATGCTAAAGTAAAATATGTGAGACTTTAATATGTGACAGCTAAAAGGACTATGGATACCCAAACAATTTCTCCTAGGAACAGTGTGGAGCAGAGATAATGCTCTATTAGTTACCCTGCATGGAGAAAGAAGTGTCATGTAAAAATGTCTATGCCAGTTACATCTGTATGTGGGAGTGAAAATATTACGAAGTGTAAAATTTAAATGTGAGAAAATACATTGTGAAGCTGAAGGAAGGCTACATGCAAAATACTGTAGATGCTGGTGATGCGAGGGAAATAGTTGGCAAACCCCGACAAATATGCAAGAGAGATTGCCCTTGAAAACTAGCTTTGTCTGATGCAACAGCAAACTCATAGTCTATGTCAAGAGCCATTTTGAATCCACAGCTCTGCAAATGTGTTTAATAATCGTAGTCTTCTGCTGTCCTCTGTTTTTTGAAGTTTGACTCTTTTCATATTTTCCAGCAAAATGTATCATTCCTTTGTTGTTTTAGTCATTTAGGTTCTTTTTAAAATCATGCCGGTCTCAGCTTTTTTTGTCAGGGGTTTTGTTCCTCCAAAACAGATTTTTCTGGTACTACCCTAATGAGACCCTCTCACCGTTTCCATGGAGACAGTCACAAAACTGTCAAGTTTCTACTCTTTCAAAAATCTTGTGGGGGGGTGTTCTGCAACTGTCAGAGACACATTTTCAAACAGCACATTGTTTCTTTCAAAGGTGAACCTTTCAGTTTTGGTGAATTCAGCCAGTTTGTGAATCCTTTTATCAAAACACACACCCTGACTGTGTCGAAGAATGTGAACACACAGACTGTTGAATAAATACCTCACATAAACGGCTGAGCTGTTGTTAACTTGTCGGTTCGCTCTTTGGAAAGCTTTCTGCGACTTACTCCTGTGACTGTGGCTGTTAAATGATCCTCTGAATGAAATTTTCATAAGAATTAGCACATCAGTACCTTACTTTAATGAATTGAGAGTATTAGAACAATTCTTTTTTTCAAACAGAAGAAACATCCTTGTCTGATTCATTACTGATGCAGGAGAAGATCTGCCATATCATCCACAAATTTGATTTTAAAGAAGAGATTGCTGCGCTGACCTTCCCTGACATCAGTAGGGCACACGGTGCTTTGATTTGTGCCCTGGTTTAAAAGCCATTGCCCTGCAACAAGTTAGATGTGACACAGAGAGGACAGAAGTATTGAGGAACACCAAAGCCAAACACATACTTGCGTTTTGTAGAGACAAGAGATGCATGTCTCAGTGCTCCTCATACTGACCTTAGGGTGTAAATGCACCCTATGGTCCTGTACAGGCTGTACAGCCTGCAGATGAGCCCTGTCAAACCACACCTGTGTACCTGTCATTTTCTGCCGGGGTGCTTGGCTTGGCTGGGAAACATCAGATGAGGCACAAAAGAGAAAGATCTCACAGTCTTGCCTCCACACACTTGTATGCATACAGGAATACACTCAGGAATACACGCAAAGACACACACATGGAATCTCTCACGCTCCGTCAAGTAAACACACAACACACACAAGGGACCAGAATCTGTCTAAAACACGCTCATGTAATTTTATGATTATTTTTCTTCTTCTTCACAGTTTCTCATTCTCCTTAAATGTCCTCATTTCTGTTCACACATATTTTGGCGCACTGAACCGTGTGAGAGACGGTCCCTTCTCCTCAAGCAGATCTAGGCGTCAATCAAACAGCACATGGCATGCCTTCCTATGAGTGACAGGTGATGCAGATGCACATTTCAGAGAGACGAGCTGGAGCGACACAGCACTGCTGGCAAAACAATGCGGACAGGAGGCAAGCAGGGCCGCGCACTGCATTTATTAAACAAGACAGGAACATAGACCACAATGAGTGGGGAGCAGTTTAACATGGCACTACAACACCCACAACACTGGAATGTACCATACTGTATAAAATGAGTTTATACTCTGTATGCTGTGCGTAACATAAACAAGTGAGCAGCTTCTGTTCCAATCTCATTTGCTGCTTCATTTATTATAAAAAAAACAATATTCTAAGCTTTTTTTAACCACATTCACAGCAAATGCCTCCGTGGACTAAACTTGTTTTAGAAGGTTCTAAAGGGTGAACGATCTGCTCAGACACTGAGTTTTATAGTCAGAGGTTGTTGAGTGTGAGAGGCTACTGAGGAGAGGCTGAAGGAGAGAGGAAAATAGGGGAGAAGAGGAAGGAGAGTAGGATTAGCCAGCGCCTGTCTGCAGGCGGCAGGCCACGGGGCAGGTGAGAGGTGAGAGGCAGTGGAGCGAGAGGAGAGTAAGGGTGTAACGGCTGACTCAGAAAGCCCACGGCACACGCCCTCCTCCATTACCCCTCAAGCAAATGCACACACATACTGTATTTACACACACATGAAAACAGTAAGTTTCTTTTTTAAAAGATGACCCAGAAATTAAACCTAGAGATGATAGCTCATCACTCCTGAAGATCTGTAATGACAACTAATTGTAATGCAAATCACAATCGGCAGCTTCTCCTAGGTATGGCAAGTAAATCCAGCTCAAAATATATTTGGCATATCACTGGGAATTCAAATGTCGGTTTCCCCTCAGAATAATTCTATTTTTGTTTTTCCTCACTGCTCCTGTCGGTCTCTCTCGTTCTTCAGTTGACTGAATAATCTACTGGCATTTCAGCAAAGTGAAATGTCAAGGTCATTCGACTTCATCTTTCTAGAATTACTGATCTGGGTGTCATCTTTTCACTCCAGATGTTAAGAATTCGCACATTATTTTTATTTTAATCATGAAAACTAAAGATTAATGAGACAATGCTGATGAAAGTGCATGCATTGTTCCCACACTTGTCAGAGTGACTTTGAGGCAGATAGAGAAACAGCGAGAGTCATGTCTGGGAGCAGAGTTTTTTGGAAACTGGCTTTGTTTGGGATTTGTAAATGCTAGTGGGATGCCAGTAATGGGACCTGGGAGAGTATGATCCTGCATCATTCTTCATAATCTGCACATATCACAAGGCATGGGTCTCATCATCTACCCACAGGTTTGATATATGATGGATATATGAGAGCAGCCTCATGCAGTCTGTTTAAACAACATGTTCTGGTTATGATATGTGCTGCACAATGAATTGCCTCAAAGGCTTTTAACCATGCTTATTTTTCATTAAGTTGTATTTTGTGGTTTAACATCAGGGTGAAAAGGTTACGCTTTTTATTGTTTTCTCTATGTTTTAAATAGTCTTCTGCAACTGCTGAGTTCCATAAACATGCCAAGCCATGCCCCTCCAGCTGCCCTCTGGGACATTAAAGGCATATTTACCTGAACTACAGCCCTCTAAGTGCCCCGATCATTTCCTGTGTCACAAGCAATCCGCCAAGGCCACCGTGTGTTTAATTAAAAAGACAAGGTTTACCCTAGAATATATCCCTCCAGCATTCCACATACATTTCAATGAGATGCATCTTATTTCTGCTGCGAAAACGAGAGTGATGGAATTTCAAATGGCAGCATAATTATGGTGTGCTTTTCCTTCTGACAGAAAATCAGTAGCCAGTCCTCCAGGTGGAGTAAGCTTGGCTGAGCGGAGCTGATTAGAGGCCATCAGGGGAGAGAATACACCTTTAACAACATTGGAAGGGAGCTTTATTAGCATACATTTCAGCTATAGGCCATGTAGATCACTGTATTTGTCTGAGAGAAACGGTTTAGCAGTCAATTATACAGCCACCGTTTGACAAATACTGTTACTCTCTTTCTACTTTGATTTCACAAATTCCACTTGGCTTTGATAAATGACACCTCACCTTTACAGTTCCAATTATGAGTAAGACGCAGGCAAACAAGGACTGCAACACTTGTGAATAAATAGTCTCTTTACTACAGAAAAAGAAAAAAGAGAAACAACAAAAGCTCATGTGCGACCCAGCTGCCTGTAAATTTAGAGTTACTTTCAGTGAATAGCTATATTTGAGCTGTGTTAAGCCATTAAAAGACTATTTATATATTTTTTTTTCTTTTGATTTGATCTGCCTATTTAATATGAAGTTAAACTGTGTTATGGCCCAACTCAACTCTTATTAACAAGACTGGGCTGTTCTCTTAAGGAGTCGCCACAGCAGATCATCTGCTTCCATCTGACCCTGTCCACTGTCACTCAACCTCCTGTCTTTCTTCAACCCACAGTGACCAAAGTTCCTGCACCCTGTTCGTCAGCAACACTGGTGGCGGTCATTGTGAAGTCATGGAAGTCGTGTTCATAATTTGCATGGTTAACTCATAAAGACCCAAGCAGCCACTGGTGACCAAAAGCATCTGCTGATCTAAAATGTTAATACCTGTTGATCAACTAATCCTATCAATACATGTGAACGATTGGTGTAAAATGCAGTTTGTCATCTTTTAATGGTCATCAGATATGACCCATTTGGATGTTTAGAGGCTCAGAAGTGAACATGGAAACACTGTCATCTTCTACAACATTGATTCACCAGTAAAACCCATGGAGTTGGCTCAGTGATAGTGGATGAAAACACTTGTTTTTACATTCAGGTATTGATATATTCACT
>JAPQRP010000015.1:23944283-23958580 GCA_037367295.1 Apogon hyalosoma | reverse complement strand
AGGTCCCACCAACTGGTGTTGGAATCGAACCCAGGACCTTCTTGCTGTGAGGCACGAGTGCTACCCACTGCACCACTAATACTTTAATATCTGAATTAAAATAATATTTCAAGACCACAGCCTTTAAAAGCCAAAATCTGCGCTAAAACGTGGATTCAGTGTAATTTCCTGTCAGGTATTCACACGGTCATGATCCTGATGCAAAGGTGAAAAAAGGTTTCTCTCTTTGAACATGGTCAGACTGTTGAGCTGCATACGCAAGGCCTCATCAGGAAGGTCATGACCGTGTGAATACCTGACAAAAATGACACTGAATCCACGTTTTCGCGCAGATTTTGGCTTCTAAAGGCTGTGGTCTTAAACTTCTGATCAGCTGATAAAAAGCCTATTTCAGTTTAATTGTTGTTTTCCATAAGTCTCTTACTCAAATTTTTCTTTTTTTTTTCTCCCACTCCCATTTCTTCTTTTTACCTTTTGAAACTCTACTTCGAACCTCGTTAAGATCCAACAGTGCCAAATGTGAATTCATGCAATTTTTCAACTGGTCTTAAAATTTTTATCAGGTGTGTATAACCACATGCAAATACGTGAAAAATATATGACTGACACATTGATGCTGGTGTCAAGATGATCACACCAGGGTAAAGTGTGTAAGTACACACCTGTACTAGACTAGGACGAGGATGAAGAAATGGCAAAGAACTCGAATCTAAATCTGGCCTTGGGGCACAATAACTCACCGGTAAGCTGCCACAGCAAGTTGCAAGATTAGGTCTGAATCATATTTTTTCACCCCACCATCATTTTTCCCCCTGCCATGATTAGCATGATGTTGGAGCACTGAAACCAACTGCAGCCCAGTACTTATCCCCTTTTTTACTGCCAGTCTGAAAGGAGAGTGAAAGAATGGTAATGTAGCACACGAGCGGAAAAGAAAGGAAAAAAAAGCTATTGAGAGAAAAAAGTCAAAAGCAAATGAATAAAGGAGTGAATATGATAGGACTTCTTTATATGATTGAAGGGAAGAAAAAATAACTGATAGCAGCATTTCCAAGAACTGAGCCAATAAAAGATGTGACAACTTAGTATCTGCACTTTGCTTCCTACCAATGTGTCAATCAAAGTCATGCTTTGTGTTTTATGTGGACGCCTGTGCTTATCTAACATTATCTGATATTAGACGAAATAGTAGTTGAATATATCTACAATTTTGAACTACAAAGACATATCCTGACCTAAAAAATAAAATGTAGCATAATGAATGTTTCGTTGTACTGTGAAACTGCAATCAAAGATTTTTTGGTGCGTCTCCTTAAATAGCGGAAGACTTCACAACCCTATTGCGTTAGAATTTGTACATCGGCTTCATTTTTAAGAATACGTTACTGACTATTAATCATGTCGATCTTTGCTGGTAAATATAACTTATAGCAGTGCTGTAAAAACTGTTGATCTGTGACTGGGTTTTTGATATGTTTGTGAAGGTGTACATTTGCATATGGATGATAGGGACATGTCCATATGAATATTTTGGAAGGACAGATTTGTCTCCACTAATATTTGAGGAGCTCTTTGTATTATATTATCTTTGAGATGTTAACATTTGTTTGAGTACTATGGCTACTCACAGTGGTGGGGTTATAACAACTACTTTTTTCCACATGACATAAATGTGTCCATGTCAACATATTCTGTATACATTCCTATATCAAAATCAAAAAGAGGATGTGGTGCTTCAACACAAAGATGTATAATTTTATGTTTGTGTGAAAATGCATTCATATTAGTGAAGGTCTGTTATTGAGTTTTACAGTATATGATTGGTCCTGCCCCCCCGTCTCTCTTGGACTATGGAGCCGTGGGCAGTGGATAACGTGTTTGTGTGTGGCCATGCTTAAATAAAGACGAAATAGTTCGGTTTTTCCTAAGTCTGCCATTGTGTTTTTTCCAGTGGTCTGCTTAAACAGTTAGAAACCTAGTTTTTGTGTTAAATACACAACAGAGGGGACATCAGGAACCTCAGCAACAGGTCAAAAGCCATGAACGCAGAAGTTACTGTCACTGAGGTTGTGTTGGACAGGAAAAAGTTCCTCACATTTGTCAAATGGTTTGATTATCTGGACTCAGACTAACCAGTCTACACTTAAATAAATAGGATGCCTGTATAATTGGGCTTTAACACTTTTTGACAAAAAGCAAGTGAACATCACTGCCACATTTAACGCCAAACGTATAATTTTTGATGCGTGAGTTTTGAAGCCCTCTAATGATCTGAGTGATATATTTTTTCTTGAAAAACCTGATGTATACAATTAGTCACAGGCAATACACAGATAATCCACCAGGGAGGAGGAATTCATTCACCAGAGGCTTTTCCAGTGACACTTCAAGACTGTCATTTATGAGGAAAGAGGCAGAACTTTGACAATTTTGAAAAGGAATTACTAATTTGTTAAACATGTTTGTGTTATATTATGTTTTTGTTTGTTCAAAAATAATATTTGCTCATTGAAACCCGATGTATCAAATATGATACAAAATCAAAACTCATACATGGAAATTAATATTTGAAAACATTTTTTTTGGTTGTACGGAGGGACCAATAAAGCTTCCAGTTTCAAAGAACTGGAATTTTCTCTCAATGATTTAATGGTTCAGGCTTTACAGGGTTAAGCAAATGTAAGATATTAAGTTGTGCATTTTTTTGTTTGTTTGTTTGTTTGTTTGTTTGGTTTTTTTTTGTTTTTGTTTTTTTTTTTAGTTTAACTACATAAAGTGACTATTTAAATGTTTAAATGGACTTCAGTCTTTTTGTAAATACATAAACTGCCAAGTAGATCCACCAGAGCAGATTTGTGTGGAAACTGAAAAGTTCTATTCTGTAAAACATCCGTTACTCAAATATTGCTCTCTGGCAAAGGAGAAAACTTCTGGAACTCATTTCCTCATCAACTGAAATCAGTTACGAACTTTACCACATTCACTAGAGCTACTAAAACCTGGTTTATTCAACAACAAAGCTGTACTCATGCTTAACTTTAATGTGTAATATGTTTTATTTGCTGGTATCCAGTAGCCAGTTTTAATGAATGGTGGCTGTATTTCTTTCACACTGTGCTCAGGTGATACTTTCTTTTTTTATATTTTGTAAAAGCCTTTATGGGGACAAGTGTTGCAAATTAGCATTCACTACAAACATTATAATACATTGTATTGGAATTAAGATTAAGATTACTGTTCTCAGTTTATTTATATAGTGTAGCTATATCATCCATCTCTATTAAATAAACCATAAATAAATAAAACGGAACCTGCCAGCTAACAGCATCATTCTTTCCACTGTGGAAAAAAAATTGAATTGTTGATACTTGAGGCTGAAGTGTGTCTATTTTGCCTCGGATATTTTGGGGTATTATTGAGTGGAAGGTGTTTTTTCAAACCATGATGTTTTATGGCAGCTTTAACCATGTCTAGATGTAACTTGGTAAAAAAAAAAAAAAAACATGACCGGCAGCCAATGGTGAGAAACTTTAATTGCTGAATTGTGACACCATGTACATATGGTGTTTGTCTATTTAAAGAAGTCAAGAAAGTCACAGTTTGTGTTACAGATAGTTTTCTGTGAAATGGCTCTATGGAACGCGTCTCTCATCAAATGTGATACACATGACATCACCAACATCAAAACGTCTTTTACTTTGTTGTGTTTAAGGTCAGTGTTTGTGAAGGAAGCGCAAAAGTTTTAAAAGAGGTGAAAATAACTATATATCTAGTCATGTTGAAAGAGAGACATGTTCAGCAATACTGAGGAAACAATTATACATAAGTGTCACCGCCATGATTTTCAGGTGTGCAGTTTTACATTTACATGGAGTGTGATCGTTCAGCACTTTTACAACAAACTGTGAGTTTCTTGGCTTGTAAAATTATGTATCAAACTCACAAACATAGTATGTGTAAATTATCACAAAATAACTAATCTCTTGTTTATTGACTGTAATATAATTTCCTTCTGACATAATTTTGTAATAACACAATGGGGCTGGGTTTGCTTCTCTCTAATCCCGGTTCCTCTTACCTGTAGATTTGCAGTCAGGTGTCCAGCAGGATTAAAACAATAAAACAGGTGGGTATATCAAATTAAATAAATTAAAATGAAATGCCATGTCATTGCTAATTATTCAGCTTGAAACTCAGAGGCAGGGTGGAGTAGTTGTAGTACATTCTAATAGTAGAGCAGTCTGATAAGGAAACAGGAGCATCTCCAGGGTTTCAGGTAAGAAACTAATTACAAAATACAGAATTATAAAGAAATGTCCTCATTAAAGTCCAGCATGTTCAGCTACAACAATCACTGAAATATATAATATTTGGTCTTGAGTTTATGTTAAAAAAAAAAAAAACTTAAATCGGCACAACTCATACCACCTCTGCACTAATGCAGATATATTAGCAAAAGAAAAAGCTATTTTTGTCCACATTTGGGCCTCTCATCCATTCATAAATATTGTTTTACATTTTTGAAGTTTCTTTCCAAAATTAAGACTTTTTTTTTTTTTTTTCCATGGTTTGTGTATATCTGTGTGGACAAAGAAAACAGACAGAAGGCATCAAACCCCATTTTGCTCATGTCTGTTGTTGCTTTGTCTAATACACATCCACCTAAAACATCAAATCCAGGTGTGTAAACCAGTGTATGACCTGCGGTAGATAGAGGTCAGCACAGATTGGACCGGCACTATGCACAAATCCATATCGAGTACGGAATACCCTTCAACAACCTGAACCAAAGGTAAAGTTTATAACTTAACTTGGTGTTGCTGCTCACTTTCATGACAGATTAAAGCCTCTGCGTCTGCTTCATCCAGTATTACCCACAGTGTCCACAGTTTGAAGTTTATCACAATGGTACGTCTGAGCATTTGCTGTCATTTTTGTGCTATCATGTGGAAAGAGATGTTCTTTTAAGATGAAGGTCATGTGGATTCTTTCTTTCTAGAAAAATATCCACGTTAGTGTGAACAGGGCTTAATTTTACTTAAATGCTTTGGTCAATATTTTAAATGGCCCTAAACATAAGGGTCTATATAAATTAAATATTCATATAAGAGGTTCTTATTTAATAGTGCATAATTTTTACTGCACATAGGAAATTAAGAAATCAAATACAGAAGCTGTAAAGATAGATGAAGTCGACAACAACGTCACAGCTGGGGGTGGGAAATCCGAGGAGGAAAACAATCCTTCCCCCCATTCGCTGTAATGTAAAAACATGGAAATTCAACTTATTTTGCTAATGCTAACAAGTTGTCATGACATACTTTGAGTCACTATTGCCTTCTGACAAGGATCGACATATTAAAAAAATGAAATCCACTGCGGTTGGATTGTTTTAAAAGACTGGGCCAATGAGCCGACTCAGTGGTCTTAAGTGTCATTTCCAGACTTCTGCTCCTTAGAATCACCTGGTAAGGGACTACATCACTTTTGGTATAGATATGATGAATTAAACTTAACATAATTTCAGAATCTGATATTAAATAGACGAATTAATGTTAATTAATGTTGTTGTTGGTTCAATATGACATGAGGTTCTTTTAGTTTTGCACAGAAACAGGCAATAGAAATGTCCTTCAGAGGGATATATTTAATTTTATGCTTGGAGTACATTTCAGAGCTAGCACTTATTTTTTACATATACTGGACTCAGTAAAGAACTTTAGTCAGTACTTGTACTTTTACCACACTTTTTACACAAGTATCTGTACTTCTACTTAGGTACTGAATATGGTAAATGGTAAATGGACTGAACTTATATAGCGCATTTACATTGCGCTTTACATTGTTCCTCGCAATCACCCATTCACACACACACTCACACAGACCAGTAGGCGGCTGCTGCCATGCAAGGTGCTGCCAGACCCTACTGGGAGCAATTTAGGGTTCAGTGTCTTGCCCAAGGACACTTCGACACGTGAACAGTCGGAGCCAGGATTCGAACCGTCGATCCTTTGGTCATTGGACGACCAACTGAGCCACAGCCGCCCCATATGTAGTGAATGAATATGTACTTTTGTATGTGTTACGAAGAAATCTACACAAATTACAAATGTAGTACAAAGTTCACTAGCGTTTAAACAATTAATCTGATATTCCTGATACCCCTGACATAGTCTACGATTGTTTGGAAATGGTTCACATTACATTAAACTGACCTGAAATGAAGTGCTGCACTGTAAAAAATGACCCTAGAATTAACACCAAAACGCTGTAAAATTGCAAAATAAAAATAAAAAACTGTAAGTGAAAATACAATGGAAAGTTGTTTATTTGAAAAGATTTTTGCGTTAACAATTAAATCAAATGTAGCTGTAGTTTTTACAGGAAGAGTAGGTAAACAAAACCAGATTTACATGTAGAAATTATGTATTTCTATTGTTTTGAGAAAATAAAACTGTAAATTGAAAAATAATGTGGTGCCGTTTAAATTGCAAGACGACAATGCTGAAATAACACCCTATTTGCTTGTTTTATGTTTAAATAAAAAAGTAATTGAAAATTAAAGATTTAACAATTTAACATTTTAAACTTGTAACTTAATGGGTGGTTGTCGCTCAGTTGGAAGAGTGGGTCATCCAGTGACCAAAGGGTTGGCAGTTCAAATCCCGCCTCCACATGTTGAAGTGTCCGTGCAAGACACCGAATCCTAAATTGCACCCAGTAGGGCCTGGTGACTTTGAAAAGCACTTTGGGTACCATGAAGGTGTATAAAATGTGCTATATAAGAACAATGCATTTGCCACTTAATTATACATGTTTAAAATGTTAAATTTACATGTTACTCCATAAATATGTTTACGGTTTGATGTGTTTTTTACTGTATTGTTCTGGTAACCACAGCTGCCAGTTTTTTTTCCGTAAAAACAATGGGATTTTTTTACAGTGTGACTGCAGACATACCTACACGTTTTGTTGTTGGGTCCATAATCTGCCACACTCATCCTCTCTTCTGATAGCTTGAAGCCATTTTGTCCACCTTTATGGTTCTGTTTTATTATTTGGTAAAATATAAAACTTTAATTGGTGATTTTTTTTTTTTTTTTTTTTTTTTTTTTGGGGTGCAAAATGGCACACAGCAACTCTTCAGCATTATGGCTAATGGCAGAGACCGGTTTGTTTTCCCATAGATATAGTTACGTATACACGTCTATGTGTTTTCCCCCTCGGCTCTAACCGGATGTGACGTTTGTGGGCGTTCCCGTTGTTGCCGACTGTATCTATGGTGGGAAAACAAATGGAAGAATTATTTCATTTTTTGGTTTGTGTTGTGATGTTGGTGTGTGTCGAGACCGAGCTTGTAATTTTGGTTTGTATACAGTCAAATTTGTCCTAATCTGACATTTGACGGCAGTAAAAACTCTCTAAATGGCAACATACACAAATAAGCACCTGCAATGACCCAAAATATGTTCAGAATAAACCATTTAATAACTTTGGTAAAATAGGGCATGATATAATGTGATGGTAGAAGTTTTGTCTCCAGATTCAAGATGTAAAACCTAAAATCTTACACTCTCCCTGCTCTTAGAAACATTAATTAATGGTTAATTCCTCAGTTATTAATGTCAGATAATATATTAATACAGAGACAAACTGTATGAACAAAATAAAAACATTGGTCTCAAGAGGCAGTCAGTATTTGAGTGAGACTTCAGCAAATTTTAGAACACTACCAAAACAAGTATCCACACATCCTTTATGCTGTAGCGCAGAATTTTAAAGTCTACACCGTCACTTTATGTGGCATTAAAATTTAGCCAATCGTTTGTCAGCATTCTAAGTTAATGTAATATTCCAACCAGCATTTATTGACCCAAGTATTACAAATTTGATAAAACACTCCTTATTAAACCCATACTCTGCAAGAAACACAAAGAAAAAGCCAAGTCAGGATTTTTGTTAAATCTATTTATCTTTGCTGCTGTAAGACATAACCCCTTGGAACCACTTACTATAAGAAAACTCTTTTCTTTTTTTTTTTTCTTGTCTCCTATGCTGATTGTTTACTGCAAATGTTCAGAATATCTTTTTTCTCGCTGGGATAGGAAAGTACATATCCCATGACCGTGACCAAACCAAGTCATTTGGACCAGACAGAATCAATTTAATTGCTTGAGATTATCTCAAATAATGTTTTGCACTCATATAAAAAGAGTGAACACTAAACAACAGCACAACAGACTGGTCAGACTGGTGGGAGGCTGGCAGTTGGAGTGCCAGTTTCTTATGAGAGCAGATGGACCACTGTGCCCCTGTAACTGCTTCAGACCAAATATGACTCACATGACTTCTGCCTTTCAACTTGTGGCATCTGTTTCAAAGGCTAAACTATTCAAACTTTGCTGGATTGTCAACACAAAGGTCCTCATCCTGCTTCTGACCCAGGAAGCACCAAAGTCTGGATCTGAGTAGTCATCACATCATGCCAGGCCAAATGGCTACTGACAAATTGTTCATCATTCATCTTCTTTTAAGATTAACTGACAATGATGCAACACACAGTGGTGGACTATATTAATTATTAGTCTTTGCACTTAATTTCCATCACATTTTAGTCAGGTTCTGAGTGTAAATCTACAGAATAAGTTTTCTAGAAACTGTCATATAAAAACTTCTACATTCATGCCTCCCAGTGTAATGTCAGGGTCTGTGGAAGCACAGACACCTCTTTACTTAGTTCTGCTTAAAATCTTCTTTTTTTAACTCTCATATTCAAGTGTATAGACAAGGCAACACAACCCAGCTGAGCTCTGGCAAGTATAAATGTTCTCCAGAGTGCAATGTAATGGTTGTACCTTGTCTACCTTCATCAAGGGGAATGTTACATAGCTTCTCCAACTGAAGTACTTTAATTAATGCAGTGGGAACTTTGGGGGATGGGTAAGATTTTAAAATGCTTAATAATTCACGGAGTACAAGCTGCAGCTTGTTCTGGTTTTCCTCAGATAGCCTGTCTGGCCTTGGATTAAATATTCACTCAGATATCATGCAAGCAGTGGAGGAGGAATTCTTTGTTACGTCCGATGAGTGTTCTGTTTGACCAATACGTTGCGTGTCAGTCATAGCCAAGGCCCCCCTTTCTCCCGCTTTACATGGACTAGAAAAAGTGTGTACTGTAATGAGATCATTATCTTCTGTTATCCAGTCTGAGTTGCTCTCTGGTTCTCTGCCAAGAGAAATTAGAAGGGAAAAGGCCTGGTGAATATCTAGCACATTTAATCTAATTGGTGTCACTTTCTCCCTCCATTATCGTACTTTAATAGCCCTATCTGTCTCCATGTGGCTTAGTAGTGTTTAGGGTCAGTGGTCAGGGCCGAGTCTTCCTGCTCAGATTGCATTAACGCACCACAGATCCTCGACATTAAGATAAACAAAACTCTGTTAAACAACAAGTGCAGCAACAACATTGTTTCACTTTAATTTACATCATTAAAAAGTAGGACGAGGCCTTTTATCTGTGACCTTAGTGTATATACAAGCTAAAAACTGATGGGGGCCTTTTTGTAATTGTACACATGACTAGAAGAAAAATGTTTGACGCTTTTGCAGTTATCCTCGAGAGGGAACTCTGGGGATCTGAAAAATGAGATGCTGGGAAGGCTAAGATGGTTGAGGAGAACCCTTTGAATTTTTCGGAGTAGTTTTGCCACTGCAACGAAGCAGGAGCTGGGCTGTCTGACACTAGTCTGGGATTTTCTTAAGAGGCTATTAGTGCCTCCCCACCAGCAAAAGAGAACTTACCATTATTTCTCCTGCAATCTTTGGTAAGGAAAGCTTAAGGGCCTCGGGCAGTGTTTGAATTGGGGCTGCATCAGTGCTCCCTCACTCCGAAATCTATTATGCACTCTAATCCCTCCAACCTCCAGCCCCAGCGCATGTCTTTGAGTCATGAGTAGACGAGGCGTCTGTCCCAAGCCAGTGTTTAGAGTCTCCCCTCTTTTTGCTCCTTCTCTCTCCTACTACCTCTCTCTGGATTGAGGATTTCCACCAAGCTTCAGTTCAACATGTAATACAGGATCATCAGTCAGCTGTGAGACGGCCAGAAGGCTTCACTTTAAAAGGATTTAGATACTCCAAGGTGCCAACAGATATGTCCCTGTAGGCTGGGTAGGAGGAGACAGACAGTACTGACAGGCTGAGGCAGTAAGGAGATTTGCTGTGATGTCATACAGGAAGTCATCTTTAGGTCAGAATTGTCAACATTGTCAAAGCTCAGTGGCATCAGTTCAAGTAAGGAAAAGGCCTTTTTAATTTTTATTGTAAATCATTGGGAGGGGAAAAAGAAATATCAGTGTACTCCAATCGAATAAACAAAGGCACAGATATACATTTTTAATGGCATGCATAATTGATCGTTTTTGCTCGCAGGGAGTCCTTTGCAGTATACGCTGAGCACTGGAGACATAAAAATAAAACATGAAGTTAGAAAGTCATTAAAACAGTTTTAGAGAAGTAGTGAGTGGAACTGACTCTCACTTGAGTTGCATGCACACCCAGCCTCTCCCACTGTTGGCACAGGTGCCAGTGGCTAATTGGCCAGTGATTAATCACATCCACTGTGAAGTGCATGACCAATTAAGGGAGCCGGGGTCTCTCTGCTCTGTACGTGAGAGTGCGGTTCACTTCCCAGGTCCATCACGGAAAAGGTCTCGAACCACGATGAACATCAGGTGGGGTCGTGACAAACTGTGGCTCTATCAGCAGTACAAAACAATTTGTGCAAGGCAGTTTGAGAAATGATTTACACAGCGAGAACCTAACCTATGGAAACATCAAACAATCAAATGATTTTTTTTGAACAATGCAAAACACTTTGGCTGTTTTTGCTGAACATTAAATATTAAGACTTCAGCAAACCAATGGGAAGCCACTTAAGGCTTAATTAGTTATTAGAGCCAAAACAATTGCAACTGGATATGAATAATAGACTATATTTCCTGAGGGTGATTAAAGCATAATTTCAGTTTATCACAACTTGGGTCTCATTTTTGTAGTTTTAGCTATTGATCCAATCAGTAATAATATGATTATAGTCACCAAGATAATTGCTCTGTGTGATGATTAACGGACTTCCTGAAAATAACTGAAAAAATATGTCCAAACTCACAGACTTCTGCTTTAGATTTGACTCAGAGTAATTCTAAGAAGACTCAAGTTATTATAATTATTTGTATTGTTTTATTATTATTAATTGATTAATTTATTCATTTAACAGAAGCAAGAGTTTTGACAGATAAAGCAAAAAACTCTGGAATCTCAGAGAAGATACAACAGAAGGCCCCACACTATCAAAAGCCAAGGTCTTAAAACAAGAGGTGTGACAGAAGAAGTGTAAAATAACAGTAGCAATAAATAAATTAAAACAATACATAGATTGGAGAATTGAAACAACAGAAGAAATAAACACAGCAAAGAAAATGACGAGATAATGAGAGGAACATAAAAAGAGACAATATCAAATCAGAAAAATAAAAGCAATAACAGGAAAATAGACTGGGAACAATATCAAAAATCTAAAAAATCCCAAAAGAACATTTAATAATTACAAAGAACAGTATGAATAGGTAAAAAGGAGAAAAAATGTAAAATTGCATGAAAGCAAGTTTATGCATTTGAAGATTTGTTTTATAAGTGGTCACAGATTCTGCATGAGTGTCAGTAGATTATAGTGAACATACTGTATAAAAAATTCCTTTATAACAATAGAAAGCAATTCAGTCAGCCAAAATCTTGACATTATACATTTTCACAAACCACAGATATCATTTCGATGTAATTCTTCATTGAATGACCTGCTACCTTTTTGCAATTCCTTCATGGGTAGGAGGTAGTTAGGGCATATAGAGAAAACACTCTGTAACCAGAGACTGTGGTTAGAATCCTGACTTCAGTACAGTTTTAGGTTTAGACAATAAAAGTGCTTTGGTAAAGGTTAGGAAAAAGTATTACTAAACACATTATGCGTCATTAGTATGTTGTTATAGTCTTGTTTTGTGTTAAATTAAGCTCTGGTTGTCTTCCCCTGATCCAAACAAAGGGTTGTTGGTGGCTAAACTTAACCATAAAAGTTATTTGCATATGGATGTAGTTTCTGAGACACTTGAAATAAACACTGCCAGGAGCTGTTCAAAGACCATAAAGATGTATATGTTTAGTCTTTCCTCTCAAACAGTGAGATTGTGCATATCTGTGGTTGGCGGAAATATATAATGACGAAATTTTATTCTGGTAAATGGATTGGAGAAGGGATAAGTGGGAAGTGTGTATATGTGTTTTTAAGTAACCCCTGTAATAGTGGGTGTCGAGTGGCTGCAGACTGAGCGGCTGTGTTGCTGTTGCCTCTGTGGCCGGTTAAAACAAGGTGGAGGTGATTCATCAAGGGCTCTGTGGGGCCATCTGTGGAACAGACTGACAAATGTCTCCCTCCTTTGTCATAAGGACACACGTCTCACAAAGCTGGCGATTAATGCTCCTTTTACAACACATTTATTTGTCACCCAGGTATTTATCCCTGCTGTGTCTTGCACTGTATTACCATGGCTGACAAGACTAGGAGCCATTTTCAAGCCGTCCTCCAAGGAGGACAGTCCATGAGGGACCGTCCTGGATTATTCCTGCAGAATTTTGATGGGCTCTCCTTGCTGTTGTTGCAGCTGCTGCTCACTCTCTTGTCCTCCCCAGAGTGGGAGGGGGAAACATCAGAAATGGAGATGAAAATTTTGCTCACAGACTTCATTCACATTCACGTATTCATGTATTTAACGAAAGCTGGGGAGGGGAGGAGAAAAGAAGAGGAGGAAAGAGAAAGAGGAGGAGAGGGTACAACCTGTTGTTTAAACATTCACTCTATGACTTGATCACGTGTGATGAAATCAGAGTGTAGAACAAAGAGCCGATGGTGCCCTTGCCCTGACAAAGGAGAGAGGGAGCTTGGTGTGTCAGTGATGAAATCCTTCTTGTTTGCCCTGCATTATGAACAGGTTGTAGTCAGGATAAGCCGCTGTAGGAGCACACACCCTTGTGGATCTGATTGCTTTGTTGTCAATCTATCCATCTCTTCGCCACGGCAGTGATTGCTCCAAATACCATTTGGTAAATATGACGGAGGTGCCATTAGACAAGGTCAGGGCCACTAAGCTTGTTATCTCATCACGTGGGTGGAGTGTTTTCAGTGTCAAGCATACAAGTCCCTGGCCCCTCACCCACTAAAAGAATGATAACAATTTCTTTTCAAGATGGCCCATTACTGAGGAGATATTCAGTCTTAATCAGTTACACTTTCAGTGAGAGACTATTACAGTGAAAACCTTGTATTGTACCAATGCTCTTTTTTATGGCTGTAGTTTATCCATTGAGCATTTTGTAAAAGAGTGCAAATACTTTGTCTCTGTGAATGTCACCCTGGCAGTTTTGATATCATTACCGTTTTGCCTCCATCTGCAAAACAGACCATCCTGCTGTTTCGGTTTTATGTGAGATGCAGAAAAAAAGACATTCACAAAGAGAACAAAATAAAGACAGGAGTCAGTGTGTATGCATATGTGTGTGCGTGCTTGTGCAAGAAAGGAAATCAAACTGAGCAGAGGGTAGACAACAAACTGGAATTCACACTCCAAAGGACATCAACCCTTCTTCACTTTCGTAGATTCTCTTTTACACAGAGAAAGTGACACACACACACAGAGACAGATGAGGGTGAAAGTGAAGCTAACAATCACACTCTAAAGGACTCGCCCTCTGGAACTGAATGTGCACAGACCAATACAGAGTCACTTGTTGGTAATGAGGGACTCAAATCAGAATCAATTATGAATGTTCCATCAGGAGGCTTTGGGGCCATATCAAGGGAGCCAGGTATTAGGCAGTAATGAGAAATGGAACACAGAGAAGTATGGCCCCGCAGGCTCTGATGTCTCCAGGCAGCATGCAATTCAGTGGTTTAAATACATTTGCATTCATTCAGTTCAGAAGAAGGCCATATTTTATTAAAGTGACACGGCTTCCTTCATGTGCCTCTAACAATCATGTGGGTAGACAAAGCCTTTGATTCTTGGTTAGATGAAAACCGTCTCTTTTATGACAATATGGACTGAAGCAATTGTACCACAGGTTAGCTGAGTGTGTGCATGTGTAAGTGAAAGAGAAAGAAAAAAGGGGAACGGTGAGTGAGTGAGTGAGTGAGTGAGTGAGTGAGTGAGTGAGTGAGTGAGTGAGTGAGTGAGTGAGTGAGTGAGTGA
>JAPQRP010000015.1:23926738-23944246 GCA_037367295.1 Apogon hyalosoma | reverse complement strand
GTGAGTGAGTGAGTGAGTGAGTGAGTGAGTGAGTGAGTGAGTGAGTGAGTGAGTGAGTGAGTGAGTGAGTGAGTCCTGGCTGTACTGATCCAAACCAGTCAACTTGTTCCCCTATGGCCAAAGCCTCGTTTGCTTCAGCCTGATGATTGATTCTTGTTTGGGGCCATGCCTATGGGCCTTATTAAATCAAAATGTAAACTCACTCTTATAACAAATTGCAAGGAAAATGCCAGTAGCCAGCTCCCCCTTAGGGGTGGACCTGGATTACTCTGACAAGTTAAGAACCCAATGAGCTTTCCAGAGCGTTCGTCACCTGCTCACACAGCTTGAACATTTTATCTGAATTCCTCAGAAATTGGGGATTTCTATTATTTTTTTCTTTTTCTCTTCCTTTATAATTCTTATGCTGGGCATTTAAACCTGAAACGAATATCTCGATTATATCCAAATTAACTATCAAGAAGGAAATCCTTGTCATCAAAATGTGAAAGAGTCGGCGCTGGTGTGATATTCTTCTCACCGTCTACAAATGGAATAATGATACTTGCCCGTGTATCCAGAGGCTGATATGTCTTATTTCTCTGTGATATAAATAATTGTTGCCTAAATACTATTAAAATATTTAAGTGACTGTGTTGAACAAGGTGACCCTCATTAACACAACCACGGTAATGTGAGTTTTTCACACATTTACACAATGTACAATATATGTGTGAAAAATGATCAGCAGAAATGTATTAATGCAAAATTGTAATAGTCCCAGTACATGTGATTACTTTACCAAAATGACACCACCCGACACTTTTGGCAAAGTACTAGCCTGGTGAAACATTCTATTTATGACCTGATTTAGTCTTGAGTATGAATTAATGGATTTGAAGCTGAATAACACATCCACAGCAAACTCTGGAAGTATCAAAGACTCCATTTCCATCTTGTTGACGTCAGTAAAAATGCATAATACCGGTCCTATCTTTGGAATCAAGACGCAGTGTGGCATTGTATAATGCTACTTAAGGTTAAAATATGCCCCTTTACATGTGTTACAGCAATGCACACACATACACATACACATGCAGATGCACAAGCAAAAACATAAATATGTCCACACACACACACACACACACACACACACACACACACACACACACACACACACGTGGGCTGTCACCATCCCTCACTGAGCATAGCAGGGTTCTGAAAGGGCAACGTGGCTGGCCATCTGGCCTGCATATCAGCAGAGGTTATTGTGTCGACATCATCATTACTGAACACATTGCTGTTTAGCAAAGGTTATCCGGAATCTGCACAATTATCTGTTGCAACACATGTAGAAAAACACATTGCTGAAATTGAGATATCAATTTAGAAAAGTGCCCAGTTATCACCGGACAGTATTTAGGAACAGCTGTGAGAATAAATCCTGTATTACTGAGAACAGTATGACATGTATCTTTACATTTTATTTCAGTGTTTAATGGGTCTGCGAGTTTGCTAATATGAATTATTTTTTGATCATGTCCATATACTTGGCAGGAATAAAAATCTGCTGCATTTGGCTCATCTTTGCAAGCTATGTGTCTTCTTTTTTTAACTTTGACTTGCCATCCCCGAGTTGGTATTGTGTCAATTTCAAGTCTCTCATCATACTAGTCCAAACATATTCTAACTGATGACTGTTCTCAGCGTTCACAGTTTCTATATGTTCCCTGGTTCACAGTTTCTAATGTGGAGTCTAACACAAAAAGGCGCTGCGTTGAGATCCATGATTAATGATGATTAATGTAAGGAGCTATATACTGTACTTGCTGAAGGGGAAAAACCCTTTTAACACCAATCTAATTTCATTTTTTCCAACACAAGATAGAATAATTATTTGGTTTCTACACTCATTTTCAAACTGTCAAAACAACTGCAAACATGTTTGCACTAATAGCAACATTTGTATGATGAGGAAAGACGTTCCTGAAGTTAATATAAAAACACATGCGCATGCACACACGCACACCTACACACACCCACACACCCACACCCACACACACACACACACACACACCCACACACTCACACACATATACTGTCCATCACTGGTAACCATCCCTGTCTGTCTCATCATCATCAGAACTAAACCTTCAGGCTGCAACAAGAGATGGGAAGGAGAAAAAAAAAAAGATTCTTTGAGATGTGTTTGATATTCACACTCTGAGGCAGAGCTAAATATGATTCCTCATTAAACAGCAGCCAAACCTCTTTTCAGGTACAGGCATGCACTGTTGAGCTGAAGCCACTTAGCACCTAATTAAAACATAGAAACACTCCCTGTGGTGTTAAGGGATCTGTGATAACACTACTCGCCATAATATATTGAAGTAAAGGTAAAATGTCTTTTCTATGTCCCTTAATTATTTTATGGTCCCTTACTATATATTACATTTCGTATTTGTGTAATTACAGTGGAATGTTTTTGTGTTCACTTTTTCATTTTAGATAAAGGCTATACTAAAAATGCAAAGCACAACACAGCAATATCTGCATGCTTGATGTTAAAACATCAAAACCTCAGAGCACAATTTCCTCAAAATGCTACTAAATTAGGTTGCAAACCAGCTTACAGCTAACGTTGTATGGCACAGTGTGTTCATCACTCGTGATAAGGTTGTTGTACAAAACCTCACACAACTGATTACCTGCACTGTAAGAGGTCACATCTCTATAGGCCTGAGAGGGTCCGCAAAAGTCCTCCTGGCCCTCAAAGTCTGTCAGAACACATTTAGTCTCGCTGAATAACACCACTACCAAGGAAAATGGGCAATTTTTCAAAAGGCACTATGTCAGGCACCATTTCATGTGCAGCTGCAGATCTGTTACTGCATTGTCCGATCACTGACATGTAACACTTTACCATGATCTAGTTTATATTTTCACTGTCAGATCAATTGCCCCATATAATAATATAATAGGGCTGAAAGTAACTGTTGCCTTTACCTGGGGCATCTTAAACAATTTGTATTGATTGTTTTGCTGATGTTGCCTGTAACTGCTGAAAAGAATATTTTCATTAAACCCAGTATCCCAGTGGATATCAGCAATCATTGTATAACAGAGTGCTTATAGTAATCAGTGTCTCACATGCTGAAATATGACACATTACTCTGTAACAGTTGGTGCATTTCAGGAGTTAGTATTTGTACAATTTATATGTATCTTAACTTCTTCAGGGAAGTCTTAATTTTATAGAAACGCCTTTTAAAAAATAATCCAATCTTTATTTGATTATTGGAATGAACCAGCCACATAGTTTGATTTAGCCGCCGGATGAAAATATTAGATTTTAAGCTTCAAATGAGCGCGGACACGTTATATCAACCAAACAGTGATATCGGTGAATATTAGTGAATCAATCAATGTTTATCTGCTGTGTTTTATGGCTGATTTTATGCTCATGCAAATATAGTCTGATGATGAAAGTCTCAAAAAGTTACATTATTTAGTAATGAGGATTTACTTGTTTCCTTGGCACAAAAATAAATAAGAGAGACAAACGGAAAATAATAGCTAGTGTTAAAGTAGTTATTTTTAAAATTGGCATTGTATTGGATAAGAATTATCGTTGGCATCCGAACATGTTCATTTTTAAAAGAGTCATTATCATTTAAAGTGTCTGGTGCACCAAATATTTATAAGTAGCCATATTTTTTCTCATCAATGTAGCCTCAGGAATAGTAATTCAGATACAGATACAGGTGAACTTTAATGATGTGCAAGGGTAAATACATTTTTTCCATCTGCTCAAGAAAAACAAAGAAAAATAACTTATCAATAATTAATACACAGCCAATTATCAGTCTACTACAGTTATCAGACTAAGGTGCTGTAGAGTAAATGGAAGTGAACATGAAGGATGAGGTTAATCATCCACTGCAGACATTTTTTTTGTGTGTCAGAAGGGGATGATCTGGATTTTCTAAGACGTGTTTCTCACTTTTTCTGTGTCTGACCGTAAACTAGCAGAGGGTTGTTACATCCAGCTGTTGGGACATATTTGTGGACAGAGAAGAGCTCCTTCTACTGAGGATAAATCATCTGAAACGTTCTGAAAGTGGTGAATTTTTTATGGCTAAACTCCATAACTCCATGGTCAATGATGGCCTCTGCTAGATTTCTCCCTTTACAATTTTTCAGGAGTGCTTTGAGTAGACAGCTGTTCTTTCTCCCCATTTATGACATATAGGACAACAAAATCTAAAGTATATTTTTCAGGTATAACATTATTCTACACTATTATTTTCATCTGTGCAAGCAATTAACAAAAATAAGTACAGATGTCACTGACTATAGCATATACACTGCCCATCCATCCAAAAAAAAATAATGTTAGCACCTGGATTTAACCAAGCAAATAGTTCAAATCCTTCTACTGGATAATTACTGCAGTGATTAATGTGTTTCAGCTGCAACTTAAACCTGTAACTGATGCAGTGAGTAGCATCTCATTTCTTTAAACAATTTGACAGAGAACACATCCTTATTTGTTGTACATATCTTTCATCTATAGAATAGAGTTAGCTTTTGTATATTTCAGTACTTCTAGCTGTACTTTAGTTGTGTATTTAACATTTTATTCTGGAGTTTTTCACATGCCTACACTGGAAAAAATCAAAATCATCACACTTAAAATAAAACATAATCACCTTAAGAGTAACTTGTCAGTGAGATGTATAAGAACTTATTTTTAGACAGTAGATCTTGAAAATCTTATTTCAATAAATCTTACCAAGTTAGTTTTCACTTGTTCCATTGGCTTTTTTTTTTTCTTCATTCAAGCAAAAATAATTTGTATTAATTTTTTTTAACTTGTTGTTAGAGGGGCATTTTTTCCAGTGTGAAGACTGGACTGTGTTTCAATGGATTCACGTGGTCTGATGAGTTCAGATTGACCCTTTTCCATAGTGATACATGCATCAGGGCGAGAAAACTGCAAAAAGAGCAGGATTTAACATGGTTGCTACATACAAGCATTTGAGTATGACTGATTAAAACTTGCCGTTTAGGCCAAACATCGAGAGCTTGGTTCATCAACTGGAACTAAAACTGGATTTCTTCCTCAGGAACACATCCTGTTTCTCTTTTCTGGCAAGGAAACATCCACCTACCTGTACAGATGTTAGATTCAGTTTACCACTGCACATTGTGTTCTATTACTGCCTGTGGAAATCGTGCTCACTACTGTGCTGTGTATGCTTTTGCAAAGTCTACTGCTCTGCATGTTCGCAGACTCTCACATTGGTTGGTATTTATTTATAAATCTCGTTCTGGGCTTCTTCCATCTTATCTTTGTACATACATTTGTAAAACGCAAAAGCAATATGGTCTGTGCTCTCAGTACATCCTACAAATGGTGGTTCCCAGAGTCAGAGCAGAGTTGGGTAAAAAGAAGCTTTCAAATCACTGACCGATTTACAGAAGGACCTGAACCTGACAGAACTCGTTACTTTGGGGGAATTTAAGTCTATTTTAAAGGACAGGGAAAATAATACTCTCAGTCAATGTGATTGCATCTAAATTTTGTACTGAAATCGTTTGTGAACTTTATTTTCTTCTTAACCAGGTGTTGTATTAAATTTCTTTGTAGTGTAAGAAAGTTGACTTGTTGTAACAGCCAGATCACTCATGGAAAATAGATTTTAATCTCAATGAGGATTCACCTTATTAAATAAAGGATGTATAAAAGAGAGTCGGATGAAATGTTTTCCCATCATGCCTAGTGTCTACAGTATAAGCCTGTGGGGCCAGTGTTATGACCTGGGGTTAATTTAGTTGATCATTTCTAGTTTTAGCAATGTTATGTATCAGTTGTGACAATATTCATATCCCTTAGTTCAATAAAAGTAATAATACCATACTGTGAGAGTACAATGTTTTGCCAAAAAAAAAAAGTAAAAGCATGTAAATGTTTTCACAAAAACAAGTATAAAATAGAACATTTTTGAATGATTTAAGCAGCAGTGCATCATATTGGAGAAGCGTAGCATCTCCGTCTCATGAAAACTGCATATTATCTCCAAACAGCCATTTTTTTCAGCTTTGTGACAACACATATTCTAGTTAAACCAGGAGGGGTTTTAACTTTTTTTTTTTTTTTTTTTTGCTGAAGAAGGAATTAAATGTAGTGAAGTAAAGCACAATTGTTTTTGAGATGTAGTGGAGTAGAAGAATAAAGTTTTATAAAATGGAAATATAAATAATACTTGAGTAAGGTTCATTCACATTCCTCCACTGCTCAGTACTTAGGTTTTAATAATAATAAGCTGCTCTTTCTACAGAAACAGGCAGTAATATTTTATCATAACCTTTCTCAGCTTACATATTTCTCACAAGTTGATTGTCAGTTCATTCACCTTCAATCATTTGAATATTTTAAGCTGTTGCCACACTGAAGTATCAGGCAAATAGTTTGAGCATCACATTACCAAACACATCAATATTGCATAGAATACAAATTGCCTGTAACATGCCCAATTATTGAGCTAAGTTCTCTCTCTTGTAGTGCAGTCTATCTTTATAGTATGTTTACCTTTTCTACACTTCTGGCATGTTGTTTATCAGTCAGTGAAGTTGAGAAAAAGTTCTCTCTTCTACCGTCCTCAGACTTTAATTAAAGACCTGTGTGGTGATAAAAAAAAATTTTGATTTAAATTCGACTTCCTGTCTTTTATTAGGAACACAAAGAAACTTGGAACACAAGGCAGATGGAAGTGGCTTATGTCTCCTTGGTAGCACACTGAGATGAAACCAGAATGGCAGCCAAAAACAAACACACAGAGACACGCGTACAGACGCTCACACACAAAAACAACACCGGCACACACAGAGACACACACACAGTCAATATTTCACCCCTTGCATCTGCCAATTACGAACTAGATTCGTTTGTGGAGAAAACATACACAAGTCTAAACTTAGCAGTGTTCCATACACACACTGTGAGTCAGTAGTGCAAAGCACAACAGCAGAGGACCCCCCAGGTGAAATCTCAGAATATCGACTGGATGATTCAACTCTTTAGAGTCGTTAGGCTTTCTCTTTTTTTTTTCCATATCTTTTGTAAACACAGTGAAAAACCTTCAGTCAGATATTCTCCCTCTCTCAGATGAAATAATCCTCCCTATGACAGCACATAGTCATTGTGCATGGATGATAACGGAGCACAGAGTCCATTGAGAAAACCTTAGTATCTGATTCCCATCTAGCAAACAGCTTGAGGGTGGCATGGCCTCAAGGCTTCCCTCTGTCCCTCTGTCCGGGTTTGGAGACAATCTTTTGATCTGTGGAGGGAGGCTACCACATGCTAAGAAAAACTCATGCTACGCTAGGTGTGCATTCTTTTCATGCTGGACCAGAGGGAAATTCGATAAGCACTGAATTGTGAGTCTCTGTGCCATTCCGACCCTGATGTGCTCACTATCCATGTCAGACACTTCCCCGATCCTTGTTTTCTACACCTTTAAGAATGCACTACATTAGATAAAAAACTTTGGGCAGGAAATACAATGTTTGTGCTGTCATGCCCTCGCTGATGCCTCAAAGCTGTTTACTACCTTTGTTCTTTTGCATCTGCAGTGAAACACCCAGTAGTTCAAACTTTGCTGAATTCTTGTTTATATTAGAGGCTGCAATATCTTACCCTTCTCTGAGAATACATTTGCAGGAAATAATCCAATCATGTTCCATTTCCGTGGTGCGTTTTATTGTTATCTTTTGTTTCCGTGTGTACTACACCCATTAATTTCATTTTTTTTCTCCTTCCACGATGATGTCTGGCTTTATTAAAACGATTTTATGAAACTCAGCTGGGAAAAGGGACAGAGACACTGCTGAAACAGCTTATGAGGATAGTATTGTGCTCGCTATGATCTTAAACTTGCGCAGTTAGATGATCTGGTAGAGAAAGACATTGACAGTAAATGCAGTCTGTCACAAAGACAAAGAGGGGAAGAGAATAATGAGGGGCTGAGGGAGTGCAACACTAAACACGGAAAGAGGGAGTCAAGGGGGTCCAGACAAACTGCTTTCATTAATTCCATTTGTTTCTGTAAAAGGGTGAGATAGTGTGACCTTTGCAGGATCCAACCCAGCTCTATCATTTTTACTCATTATGCAAGAGCTGATAAGATTCAGGCTGACACCTGTCTCCTCAGGGAGCGATTAAACAATAAATGAATTCTCTGAAACTTTGTAAACTTGCTATCAGTGTCTTGGTAAGTGAAGAATAAAAATAAACCACAAGATGATGCACTGTAAAGCTAATACGACTTGAGGGCATTTTAGGAACTCATAAAAGCTGCCATTAGCTTTAATAGTCTGAGCTTCAATTAAAGCAAACGCAGTCCTGTTTGCTGAAAAAAAAAAAGTTAACAACATTTACCGTGAGTACAAACCTGCATAGTTTACCGAGGAGATGTTAATAAATCACTTAGTACTGAGCAAAGGGTTTGCTCACTGTTGCTGCCCACTGTTAAAGCATTAATGATGCCGTTTGTCTGATTGACAGATGTCTTGAACCAATGGAACATGCAGGGTATATTTCTAATGATACTGAGAGAAAAGTTACAGAACATGTGATATGACTTTCAAATGTTAATGCTGCATTGGCTCTTTAAAGATATTTTTCAGCTCTCTTCATTAATTCAAGCACGACAGTTAATTAGGCAATAGATTTTTATATTAGAGACTTTCGTGCTGCTGCAGCATGATGCACAAATATTCTGCTATCACTGGTGAATTTTAATCAGCTACAATGCAGCTGCTTTTATACAATTGGCAAACTGTAAGGCTATAGCATATTGTATGCAGTGTTTACAGAACTCTTACACCACACCTCATGGCACCTCCACATACAATCTTTCCCAGAGGGAATATATTAGAAGATGTGGGGAATGGAACAGAGGTTGTTAGTATACCACGGTGTGCATTCCCACTTATTTAATGTAGCTGTTTATGTTACCTGAGTTTTTCTTCAAATAATTAAGGAAGCTACAGCTAGGATATTTTACCTTTTAGTAATTAACACCAAGCTATAACAGAGGCCGGTTTTATAACTTTTCAAGCATTTCCAAGTGTTTAATAGCTTATGTGTGGAATTGGTATTCCAAACTACCAAGTTGTGTACCAGAAAGCACCTAAGGCTACCAAACCCACCAAGGAATCAATGCCTTGTACCCACAGACTGCATCTCTCGTTGAATAAAGAATAAATCTCATTGTTTTAGACTACACACAACTGAACTGAGGTATTATCAACTTTTCTCCTTCAAATAAAAAACTCACAGCAAGTCATTTTAACAGCCAGGCTAAATGACACTGTTGTCTTCATGTAGAATGCCACATCTGCCGATAGTTTACATTATAGTTCTGTTAGCTTAGCTTAATTTTTAGACGGAAAATTGCAACAGTAAAACCAGAAATCACCTCCATTTTCTGCATGCTTTGCATTGTCAATAACTCCACAAAAAAATGTGTTTGGAATTGTTTAAAGAAGGTCAGAACAGTCACAGTTTAGTTTGAATCATAGATCAACAAACAGCAAAGATAATAACCGCACATCATAACTTTATAACTTCAAACACCTCGTAATTAAACTCCCCCGTGTAAAAGAAACTCTGCCATTTCAGCACCAAACTCTGAGCTGTGTCCAGTGGTGAAAGTAATAAGACTAGCTTTTATCACTTTGTCACTTCCTTTGACTCAGAACATTGTTCATTAGGGGTTTTCATCCCATCTGGTCACTTTCTGACACTTTGGTCAAAGGCCCTGTGGTGATAGTTTTCTTCACCGTGGGAGACTGGTAGTGACTCACTACTCCCTCTGGTGGTCACATAAATCCATTGGGTGAATATATTTATTTGGCTTCTTTTCCATAATTTCAAGATTCTTTATTCTTAACACTCTAATTACACTTTAAGGTCTTATTTGAATATTTAAAGTAGAAATACTTTATAAAACTCCTTTAAAACATGTGGACGTGACAAGCATTACATAGTGGAGGCCTGTAACTCCATCAATATACTGTTATTTTTCAGCCCGTTTCTGTATTTATAGTGTTCTTGTTCAGCTCATAGTGCTTCTCCCACTTTCTTTGAAAATACTTCACTTCAGTCGATTTCCTGTGAACTCCATCTTGATCTCACAGAGTCGTTGAATTAAAACTGTGGAGAGGAAACAGAGTTCCTACCACTTACAGATGCCCCCGTGGGACTACCACCCTGTGAGGGGCACAGAAGGGCACGCCTCAGCTCTCCTCCAAGCACATGGGCACCAGTTTGAAATACATTAACTTTCACATTAGAGCCTAATAAGGAAGAGCAGCAGCGCCTTCTGCACCCTGCTAGTATCTTTCATGTGCCCAATTACTGACAGATCCCTGAAATCATAGTCACCTTTTACCATTTTTAATTAGTTCTTTATCACAACTGTATGTCGACTCCAGGCTCAATATACTCCTGTCAGCATGCTGCGAGACGACTGCATTAATCAGCAGCTGATATCCCCCAAAGATGCATAAGCACTTATGATCTGTCTCGCATACTGGATTCCGGAGGTTTGTGTCACAGTGGGTTATCTGCACTCGGTATTGTCATCTTGGGCAAAAAGTGTAGTGGAGTTGAATAGAATAAAAAACAGTCAAAAAGTGAAGGAGAATAGGAGAAGATCTGAATGTCAAGTAATGTCACTGGAAGATTTTATGGTGTGCAAAAGAGGCTTGTCGAAGGCATCATCTTCGGTCAAATAGCATTCTTTGTAGATATTGTAAAAAATATTTACAAGGAATTGCATCTGAAACTTCCTCCTTGAAATGTTTACGCATCATTTAGCACTGTTTATTAGTGAGAATCCTGGCAGGTGATATGGATTTAAAAGGAGAGGGGAAGAGGAACATGTGATAGGTCTGACATGTTTTTAATTCTACATTAACATCTCCTCGGTAAAGCTTGCTATTCAACATTCATTATATTGATCGTGCAGCAGTGTCGAGTCTCGTAGGAAAATGAGGTTTCTCTCCTTTTTTGTCTGTCAGCTAATTATTGAAAACAAGATTTGCGTCTGATTAAGGGAGCAGATCGTTGTCGCTGCAGACACATTGACATGCACAAAACACCTGAGGTTAGTGGAGGGAGGTGGGTGGATACAGCTGGGGCAAGGTCTTTCCTCCTTAAGCCTATTAAAGAAACAGATGCCAGATTTTACAAGAGTTGCTATAACAAGATGGATTAAACAGCATTATATGTCTGGATTACTTTTCTCACCTTTTAGGCAGTGAATTTATACACATATTTATGATAACGTCTGATATTATGAGTGTTTCCACTTCAAATTTATCTTTACTGCCCAGGCTTGTTTTCAGACAGAGACTTGCTTTTTAAAGTCTTTTAAGCTGTTTAGTTTTTTTTAGTTTTTGTCACATTAATTCACACAAAGTAAAAACCTCAAAGTATCTATATAATCTACATGTCGGGTACAGGGACGAAGACTACAATTATCCTCTGGAAACCTTCAAACACTTGTGAGTGACCAGAGGTTTTAGCGCTCTAAAATAAGCCTCACCTTCATTCCTCTGACCTGCCCAAATGTAAATGTCATTCCCCTCCATCAACTCAGCTCTCAAGAGAAAAAGCATGACCTTTTCCAGCTCCCACCTGTAATCAGCTGTAGTGAGTGTCAAAATGAAAAACAAGGGTTAAAACATAATAAGGGGGGGAAATGAGCTTGTTGACGACATCCATTTTAGAAGATTAACCGCCTTAACAAAAAAAAAAAAATGTTTATTTGACATCAACCACCAGTGATATTTGCCTTTCACAACCAGCAAACACATCTTGGACATGTGGAACATTAGTTCTCTATGTCTGTATATCTTATGACAGATGCCCATGGCTATGGGTAACAGCATCACACTATAAAAAGGTTTTCCCATCTCATATCAGCCCTGGCTGTATATGATAAATCAGTAATAAAGGGATTTGATGCTAGTTTGCCCTGTGGAGCTAGTCTTCCCCTTTGACCCAGTGTCATAAATGCCCTCCCATCCCAGGAGGAAGAAAGTAATTGCTCATTTTGTAGATACAGCACCTTGTGACCAAGTCAGTACTTAATTATTTACATGCCTTCCTGGTTGGTCCTACCTATGAATCACACACCAATATTGATATATGACAGTGAGGGCTAAAAAAAATATGCTCTTTTTCCTTTTTCATTGCACAGAACTGTTATCTTTCATATTTTTAATACAGTCTGTGTGTCTGACTAGAGTACATTTCTTTGTCGTATGGGCAGAGAATGGTGGAGTGATTTCGCTGTGATGTAGTAAGAGTATAGGCCACAGCCTCAGGTAGAATGCCAGAATGCACATTGTGGAGTTCAGGGGTAATTGATCTGCATTGCTGTCTATTCTTAGTTTCACTGCAATATTTCTGGATCACGCACTGTTGTACAAACCCTTGATCAACTCGCTAAATCATTACATGTAATTCTCCCGTTGAGTCATAAATCATATTGGGATGGGAGGAGGAGGTAACATCTCTTTTTCTCTTTGTTTCTCGGCACAACATTTTTAAATCTGAATCCTTGCTGTCGTCATTTCTTCCTCATTGATATTCAAGTGCAGCCTTTTAAAGAAAATGTGGAAAAACATTGGCTGCCTAAGTCAGGCTTTTGACTTGCTTCAAATAACTTATTTTAGAAGTGAAAAAATAGATTTTGGATGCAATATAGTTGCAGACATCCCCACCAGACCCTAAAAAAAAAAAAAAAAAAAAAATCAATAGAACTGATAATAAATTGTGTAGGCGAGCTTTGTCTTTCTTTTCCGTGCATGATTGAGAATTCCTGGCACAACAACGTTAGTGTTAGACTTTGTGGGAATATGAATTATGTATTTTTCATTTACATTCACCCTCATCCTACAGTATGTTAGGGGCATTAAGAGATGGTGGGATGTACCGGCATAGAGGTTAGAAATTAGATGATTCCAGAGGGAGTGTATGAAAATGCAGTGCATCTGTTGTTCGTATCAGGCTATTTTCTTCTTTTGGCACTAATTCAATCTGTCTGAAGGTGGAGATGATTTCAAATATAAGCAAATGTTCTCATGCAGTGCCATTCAGGCAACTAACGACTCAGGCAATGTGAGGTAGAGAGAGGAGGTGAGTATGAGAGACAATCCTCTCAGTGTTTATCAAAGTGGTCTAATCAGGTCAGTTACTCATCTCTGACGTCACCTAATCTCACACTTGTGCATCCCTACCGCAGACTGATGACACTTTATGAGCCATTCTTCACTGATAATATTTACCCAGGCGCATTGTTAAATGCATTTTGTCATCCGGTAATATTAAATCACATAAGGCTCCGTCATAAACTAAGTTTGTACCCTAATGTCAGGGGAGATTGAAATCCAAAACAAAGTGTAAATTGCAGGGTGAGTGTCTGTGTCGATGAATACAATGGGACAGATAAGAAAACCGAAACTAAGCCAGATGTTGTATTCCTGGGTGTGTCTTTGGAGTCCTGGCTTGTTTTTTTTTTTTTTGTTTTTTTTTCTGGTTGCTGAGCTAAGCTGTTTGAGGAAAACATCGTGGGAACTGTCACCTCCGCTGAGCAGCAGATGAAATCAGATGGTCATCACATAGCGGGGAAGAAAAACTAAACCAGAAATTTTCTTAAATACAGCTCAAACTAAATGAGGCACAAAAACTTTTCTCACGAACAAAAATATCTTGAATAATCTTTGCAATAAATGCTTCATTTTTTGTGAAATTAAAACAGTGTTTTTTTGTCTCTTAACCTTTTTTGTGCAGTCTTGGCAGAATTTTTCTGAACTGAATTATGTAGTAATTTGCTGTGTCTTTGATGTGATAAATTTGAAGCCCTACTGAAATGTACACAGACTAGAGGGTCTGTGAGCAACCATCAATGCTGTTGTGCTTTATGGGTGTAACACCCCACCCCTCCTGAAAACAGAAAGATGAGACTGTAGCTGTTGGGCTTTTCTGCATTAAAGTGCTTCGTTCAGAGTCCGGGGGCTTCCTGATCGGGGCCGATTATACCGCTGTGGCTAGAAAAATGATGACTATTCAGGAGCAGAGAAGGATGCTGACTGGTAGTAACCTCAGGAAAAGGACAGTGAAAGGAAAGCTGTAAAGTTGTGTGTACATGTGCGTGTGCTGTGTAAGGGTCTGTGTATGGGGGGGTCAAATTCATTACAATGAAGGACTAAAATTAAGAGCATTTATCTGACATGAGATTTCCTCCATGAATCATGAAATGCGTGTGCTTGTTCATACCTTCCCTTCTCAGGTCCAACACAGTCATTCATTATTGAATTTCCCAGCTCATCCGTCCTCCTTCTTTTAGGTCAGAGAAAACATTGCTAGCATGGAGGTCTGTGGTTTTATTTTTCTCTGTGTTTCATTTTGTGTAGGAAAATGCATAAGGCTGTGTAGTGTTTGTGGATCAATAGTGTTGCTCCATTGGCGAGTTCCTTGGTATGGGTGACACAGCTTCGCAGTTATTTGGAATTGAATTAGGGGGGTTGGGGAGGGAGGCTGAGATGATGAAGAGTATCAATCATTCTGTCTCTCGTGTGAAGTTATTTGTGGGTCGACAGAATCGGCAATAATGAAAGTTCACTTGTTCACCACTGAGGGTTTGGATAAATTTACTCTCCCCATGACACCAAACCTGGAACAAAGGGAAAGAAACCTCTACAGAAGAAGAAAAGCCGGTACTATATCAGCGATTCTTCACAAGTGTTTGTCTTCACGATGTTATGACATGAGCCTTAGGGGTTTCTCATTGCCATGTTCTGCGGTTTAAGCACAGATTGCTCTGTCCTTTCAGTTTTATCACACCTATTAACAGAATCACAGCTGTTTTTATGAGTTTTTCTTTATACCTAACTGATGTCTGACAGCGCACCTAAGCTATTCTGCCCGTTCTCACTTGTCCCATTATTGTTTTCAAAATCCAACCACAAAATAAAAAATACCATTTACCTTTCTCCTTTTCTCTTTTCTCATGTCAAATACAAATCTTCTTCCCCTCCGCTTCCCCTTTTTTCTGCAGGAGAGCGATCACCCCATCCCTCCAAAAGAGATTTGATAACATTACTGTGGAACTTCCCTCTCTGCTGTCTGAGTATTAGAGAGCGTGGTTGCGATGGAGAATAGTTTAAGTGAGATTGATTGAACCCAGCTGGTCTGGAATCCTACTGCGTCAAGTCATTTATGCAGGGATTGGCTCATAACCTGTCAATCCGATGGATGGAAAGACAAGGCAATGTAGTAGCAGAGGGTGGGACTGGAGGAAGGCGCCTCAGATCACAGAGGGTGTTGGGGTGGTGCTGCAGAAGCACCATGCCTGCGGTTGGAGCAGGTTCCTCCTGTTAAACCAATCTGTCACCTTCCACGGAGGACTGACTGTGGTCTGGCTTTTTTAAGCCAACCTTCAGTTGGAGACTGGCTTGGCATAATTACTATATTAAGATCTATGTGACCTTGGAGTGGATCAAATCTGTCTCAAATAAACATAAAATCCTTTTGCATCTACATGATTTCTGAGGCAACTTTGAAGGTCATGAAGCTGCATGAAGTAAAGAGAACAAACTTCAAGGATATTTGATCTGCAACAGTCAATCCACAGGCAAAAACTTGAACCAACAGCATAACCTGCAGTGCTTTTCCAGTTTTGTGTATTTACGCATAAATAAAAATTAACTGCTCCTTTGCAGGTCAAGAAAAATCAGCAACTTTTTAGATTAAATAAAATGTAAAACAGTGAAAGTAATAATCAACAGATAATTCATTTATGAACAACAGTGATGTGCCAGACAGTTTCACAGCAAGTAGAACAGTCTTATTCAGTTTATTCACAGGGAAGTTTTATATGATGCATTGCAGAGTTTTGTCGTTTTCCTTTTACCATAGACTTTCTATAGTTTATTCTAAATATTAAGTGGAAAGAGATTAGAAACCAAACTCAATAAATGACAGGAAAATTAGAAAATCAAATGAAATTGAATTGAGAGAGAATTCTCAGGTCTCTGTATGCTCTGTTGATGACAGGCACTTGAGGCAATTGTGGCAGGCAGGTACAAAGACATTACAAAGGAGCAATTTTTTTTCTTTTTGTGATCTTTGTGTTGCTGGAGATCAGTTTCATTTTGTATTATATTGCCTTTTGCACAATGACTTCAGAAATTATTTATTTGAAAAGATCTAAATGAAGATTCTTGACTTGTTTTGGAAGGCTGATGCTGATGAGTTGGCTTTTAAATTAATTTGGAAACTTTTGTTCTGGCAAGAAGATGCCTGGCAGCAACAAAAGAGGACATTGTTCCTTGTATGTGAGGACATTTCTGTGCTGAAATGTATTTATTTGGAATTTGTGAAACAGTATTTAATTATTTCTAGTGTGGCTATCTAGGTTAAAGCCCACTAAAGCAATAGTCCATTCCATAGGGATGGAGCTATTTCAGAATTACACCTAGTCTGGCATCAATTGTTCTAGAATGAAATATTTCAAAGACTGTCAGCATCTGGAGAGAGCACATGTGAATGCATCCGTTTTTCCAGAAATTTAAGAGGCTGATTTTCACAGTATGTATTATATTATACCTACACCTATTTCCTGTAATTACCCAGCTTCATTTATTCCATAGAAGGTGGACTATCAAGCAACAACTGTCTGTTCATCACATGGGTAACTCTCTTAACAGAAGAGGTTACAGTAATAACACCACAGGTCCTCTGAAACGGAGGATTTGCATACTGATAGAATACAGTACAGACACCTCTGCTGAAGTCTCAGTGGTAAAATATCCCTTTTAACTGACTTTATCTGAATATCAAGAGAATATTGAGAGGGATGAGATAAATTAGATTATTTGATTTTCTAACATGCTTTGTTTTTTTCCACCCGTGTTTTCCAACAGGCTCTCAGCTTTCAAATCAGAATATCAATTGTGAAGTGATGCATTTTTATTTTCTTTACAGGATGCATTTGTGAATTACTTTGTATTCTGACTTATATATGCAGTGGAAACTTCAAACAACAACAAATCTCTTTCACCAGAAGTAAAATATGTGAGACACATTCAGCATGAATGAAAAGGCAAATAAACAATATGGACAAAAGTATTCCGACATATTGAACATGTTGAACAGGGTCTGGGCTGCAAAACAATAATGACATCTGGCATTATTATTCTCATTTATAAACTACATGGACAAAAATATTGGGACACATCATGGCTACAACTCATAGAATGTCCTGTTCATGCTGATTTGAGACATAAACATCAATATTTCCTTTAAATTTTCTTTCTAAATGAGATGCAAAGAAAGTAGATGGTTAGTTGTGGTTAAAATATGTATATATATTTATTATTTACAGTCAGAGCACAAAAAATATTTTGGAAATTCAGAGGTAGAACATTTAAAATCAGTCATGTATA
>JAPQRP010000015.1:23899669-23926040 GCA_037367295.1 Apogon hyalosoma | reverse complement strand
AAATCAGTGCTGAGAGAAATGAAGTAAAAACCATCTCTGAGGTATTTTGGAAGCAAAGATAACAATTTAAATGAAACCAATGCAATGCAATGATATTTATCATAATATTAAACTATATTATGACATTTGTCAGTATTATTTTGTTTCCCAGACCCCTGTTAGAAAAGAAACACCTGAATGCAACATATCCGAATACCTTTGTCTGTATAGTGTAACTCATTGCACTCTTTATAATTAGATGTGATGATTCTGTCATTATTATTTTTTACTACACATTTTATATCCTAATTTCAAGGCTGATCAAGTAGCTTCTATTCAGAGGCCTGTTGCAGAATTGCTGTGGCATTACAGCGAATAACTACAGTATGAGTTGATAAATGAGGTGTCTGACTGTCCGGGCCTGTGTGTTATCTCGGTGCTGCTATGTACAGCCGACTGCTGTGTAGGTGGTGAAGGCAGGTGACAAGAAGAGAGGAAAGGAAGGAAGAAAAGGGTTTGGAGGAGAGAGAGAGAGAGAGAGGGAGCAACAGAATGACAGACACAGACACATACAGAGGGTGGAGAAGACATGAAAAAACAGAGGTTGGGGTGGAAGCCTATGGGTGCCTGGTCTGTCAGGTATGTGATGTGTGATAGTGCCCCCCCCCTTCAGAATATGAGGATGATATTGTGTCTGTGATGGTGCCACACCCTTGTCAGAGGAGAGCTCAGCTGGTTTTGAAGCTAATTAGGTGAACTTTGCACCTCAGTCAGGTGAAGGAAAACTATGTGAATCTGCACAGGTCATGACATTCAGACTGATTTTAACACTGATGCACAGACAGAGGGATGGAGAGACAGACTGACAGATGTGCAAAATCTTTAAAATATATCAAATAAATTAATATACTGAGCATGTTAATGAATAATAGATGAGACAGCATTTTGTGTGTGTCTAAATGTAGCTTTGCAGTTTTTTTCCACAGCAAAATACAGCCATTTTTCTTTCGCTATTGTGCAGAATTTTAATGAAACGTGTGCTCTAGCTGCCATCTTATGTTTCAGCGATACTGTTTCATTTGGGATGAGGCAGATTCATGGTATATTCTGTGTTTCTGTGTAGCTGTCAAAGAGATTAGAATTCATGAGCAAGAAGATGTGCTACACTTTATTTATCACAAAATAGCATATTTAGAAGAATGAAATCTGCAGGATCTGGGTGAATGAGCCTCTGGGTTTGAGTTTCAATTATATTCATGTCGGACTGGTTTTGCCAATCATTTATGATGACTGCAACATGAAAATATGCATTGTGCAATACATTGCTCTTTTAATAATTTAAAAAAGACGAAGAAAACTAATACACTAAGATGTCTTCCTTTAATATTTTAAGTTTTTAAGAAGCATCCTCTCAGCACCATGGTGTTCATACATATCTAAAGTGTATTCAAGTTTAAAAAAAAAAAAAGAGAGAGCGATAAACAGATCATATATTTGGCACTGGCAGTTGATAACACATTAAAGGCTTCTATAAATATATTGCACGATAGTTTTTTTTTTGTTTTTGTTTTATACAGCAATATTTTAAAGCAATTTTCACCATTTATTCAAGGGTTGACAACTACAAATCTGCCAACCTTGGAAATCCTGGATAAATTCCTCAGGAAAAACTGTGATCGTATAACAATGATAAAAAACCCAAATACTGAGTTTAAAAGGTTCCTCAGTGTTCTTTACCTCTTGGTAAGTGTGGTTTAAAAGCACTTATTCCATACAATACATTCTTATATTAATAACTACAGAGCATCACTTTATTATGCACAAAGAAATAATGGACGTGCAAAGAATATTTTAGAGCTGTTACGGCTTATCTATAATGTAGTTTCTGTTCATATTTCTGCAGCTCCTTGAGTGTGTGCCAGATTATGTGTCAGATATTAGAGGTGGCAAGGGAAAGAGAAAAATAAAAAGACACAGTAAATGGCACATGAAAAGAAGGATAGCTAGGAAGAGAAACAAAATGGATGTTACTATGACTAAAAAAAGAGGCAAAGATGAGGAAAAACCTGAGCAGATCTGGAATCATATCAACAGGATGAACAGTTGGGATGAAAGATAGAGTGTTGGAGTGCAGTGTCTTAATGCTTTTCTCCTTATCAACAGCACTCCTACAAGCCAATCACCCAAGAAGCCAATAATCAAATACAGGTAATTGAGTGCAGTGTAAACTAGTCAGCGCTCCTCGAGAGGTTCTTTGTGTTTGAGGAGACCCACTGACCTCTTTCCTGTCTCTTGTCTCCTGTGTGTGTGTGTGTGTGCGGCTACAACAGGGTGGATGTGTGTGTTTGAAGTGTGATTCAGGGGATTGGCAGAGCTCTGAGATACACTCATGGAGAGAGTGAGTGGGGCGATTCAGGGGCACGCCTGACGCAAGTGGTGGGGCCGGTGAGTGTTGCAAGTGGGGTGGGGGGCTCAGCTTGCAGATGGGCCCAGCAGGGTGTGAGTGTGTGTGAGTAGTGGGAGAGCTGAGGACTCTGAAGCACGACTCCAGTGTGCCTCAAAGGTATAGGGGCCCACTCACTAGCAGAAATATCAGTGTTCGATGTGCAAATGAGCAGTAGTGGGCTGGTGATATGAAGCATCAGACCACTATCAGGTGAAAGAGAGGGGAACTGTTAAGGCTAATATAAGGGTTTAGAATGTTGACTGGATAGTGTGCATTATATCTGATATAAGAAACTCCAGTTTTCATGTGTACCTCTTTGTTTCATCAGTGTGAAGAGGTGGAAATTTTATGCTCTGACGTGGTTTGCCTTATTCCATCCCAGCCTCAACAAGAAAACATCCAAAACAAATTTGCTGTAATGTAAATGACATCTGTCTGTTTTCTTCCTTTGAAGATACAAATGAAATGCTAAGGGCGGGATCCCCATCTTTTTTTACCAGTAATAGTAAGAGACAGCAAAGGTAGGCTTGGCACGATGCCTCATATCTGCAATGGTTCAAGTAAACAAATGGCAAAAGGGGCAAGAGGGAGCACTTCAATAGGAAAAATGAAGTCAGGCAGGATTAAATGTGCTGGAGAAAAGGTTTACAAAGAACATTAAAGTTTCTTTATATATCCTCCTCAGTGTTTATGGTGAATTACAAGAAAAACAAATCTCTGACTTCTAATGTTAATACAGTCCCCTGCTACTTTACCATTTGCTATCTCTTGCTTCCCACTCAAACAGATCAGATAAATACATACTGACCTCCACAGATGATCACAGCAGAGCCGGCCAAGGCCATTTCACCATGATCGCCATAATCAAACAGAGCAAGCAGTACACCCAGAGAAAGGATGAAAAGCTAATTGAAAGCCAAACACTCTACAGCCCTCTGGGATTGTCTTTTTTGTACCAAGAACGTGCCGAGTGCTCTGTATTTATGGGGAAAAATCTGATTCTACAAATGACATGGAGCCCCCTCCAATGGCGCTGGAGCCTCCTCATGCAGCACGATACGTGGTAGTGAATGCAGGAGGAACAGCTTGGCAGTTCCCTCAGGAACAGACCTACCGACTATCTGCAGCTGTGCTGAGAATTGTCATTTTTAAATATTCACATATTTAATCAGCTGCAAGGGCCCTCACAACACACAAACAAAAAACACACTTCTGCACACACCAATAAGCCCACACACATTGTAGTGGAAAGTCAGCTGCATGAGAGAGAGATATGCTGTAGGGTTTTCTTGCAAGACAAATATTTATATTGTGATTAGAATTTGTGACTTACGATATTTTGTTAACTATTAGGTTTGTTGATCATTGACAGCTATGAATGCATGTTAACATATTTTTGCCAGACTGAAATGATATTGTGGAAGCGTTGTTATATTCATGTTTTAGTTTTATTCTGTAATGGAATAATTTTTACACTGACAAACCAATAATAGGTTCTCCATTAGCAGCATTTCATGGACTCTGCCCCAGCTTTTAGTATTGAATGAACCTGCCATTTTTATGAATCATTAGAGAGACTATTAGAATACTAATTCACCTCACATCCCTAGCCTGTTTTGCAATGTTGAAATTAGTTGTATTCCAAAATCAGGTTTTACAAATGGGACAAATTTAGGAAAAAAATGGCTGGTTTAGACAACACATTTTGCCTTGAGCAAAAAAATATTTGTTAAGCTGAAACCATGAATGAGATATGACAACCGAGCTTGAGAAATTTAGCAATAAGTAATAATGGTGGGTTTGGAATAAAGACACATGAGGATTTTAACCCTTAAAATGGACAGATTTATTGGCAACAAAATTAAAATAGTAGGAAAAAATTTTTTTTTTTAATCCTAATAAAACAGTAACAGATTAGCAGGATATCTAGGATCCAACTAAGAGGATCATTCAAGGTTCTATGATGCCAATGGCTGAGTGGGATGGGTAGAAGGGAGGCCAAATCCTGTCTTTAGTATTGCAAACATCCAACAACATACAAGCAATCACAGGAAAACTAAAACAAAGACTGAATTTGCAATTACCATCACCGTGCAGATGGAGAAAAAAACATTCACTCAACAGGCAACACCATAGGGGGGAACTATCGGCGCAGTCTAAAACAAAAAGGATGAAAACAGGGTTAAAATGCACCAAGTGGCACTTGATGAAACAAAACCCTAAAAAAAAAGAGAAACAAACCTAGTACAAACAACAAACAAAACCTAGATGTAATCAATAAGACAAAACTAAAACCTATCCATTCATTAAAATACCACAAAGAGATAAAGCAACAGCAATAGCTTAAAACAGTAATAGGAAGGAAAACAATACATTTTACCATAAAAAACAGCAGTGTGAATTTTCCCAAAATAGACAAAATATTGTTTGCATGAATTATTATATGGGGGCTTCTATGAAACTGGTACCTGGGACTTGGGGGCTAAAAATTCAAACCAGATGTAGACTAATGTTATGAAGCAAGTTTGGAAGCACTTTGAGTCTATTTTAAAAATGAATACTTACTGACATAAAAGAGAGACTATTTTTCAGATAAAACACATTTTTATATTATTTTACATTATATTTAATGTGAAAATCTGTATGTAACACGGTCTAAAGGACATGAAAATTAGGCGCCACTATTTTCTTTTTATATCTTTTTAGTCTCTCAGGTACATTTTGAGAATTTGACTAATTATGCGAGGTAGAGTGTTTCACAAAAACCCCGCTGTTGCAAAATCATTTGCGATTTATATGCATTTAACTGGGCAGGTTCTGCATGTAACGCAAGTGGACACGATGGGTTACATACAAAACCTGGGATGAGACTGAGATTCATGAAAAACCTGCATGTGTGGATTAGAAAAACCACTAGGATTGACACATTTAACACAGTCTCTTTATTTATAGCACTATATAAGACCATTTACAACCATGTGTTCCAGATCAAATGCACTGACACCTAGGTACTTTTTCATGTCCCAAATTTGGTCCTTTGTTTGGCCCCAATATTTCATTAAAAATTCATGTATTTTGGGATGGCTCAGAGCAAGAGTTTTTCTTTTTGTTTGTTTTTTTTTTTTTTTTTTGCATTTATGTGAGGTCATCATTAGGTACATCCTGGGGGAAATATGTCTAAATTTCTCTTTTACTGTTGGGTCTAAAAAAGCTGGCAAAGTGGCAGATACCAAAATGAACCCAGTTTCATAGAAGCACCCATATATTAAAATGCTAGTGAAGTCATTTTCTTCTTCTCTATTAATGGATACAACAGATCTTTTGTGGCTTATTGGACATCCAAATGACAACATCAGGTGTGTCAGATGGTGATAATAGGGTTAAAACTATCACATACTGTACCTATAGAGGCATCTCTCCTTTCACTTTCCCAGTATGTTTGAGCATGCGGGCCCTTTCATGACTGGCTGCTGCTCCTGCTGATCATAGAAATCAACTAGAAATTAACCAGTGATGTCTGAGTTGCCTTTTATTGTGTCTTAGGTTGGGACTGAATGTAAGTGATTGTCTAAATAAAAGTATTACAACAGGAACGAATTCTGTGATACACCCAGGAGAATAAATATCCACGCTAACAATGTGAAACTGCCAAATGTTTCTGATAGTGCGGTGAGATTCTGAGGCAGCATCAATTAGCTGTGTGCATTGCTTTAACCTGTCACTGGGATATGGGAGCACCTTTTATCATCATGCACAGTGTGGAGTGTGAGAGGCATCATCTTTAATCATGTGTTGGTGTTGTTTTTTTTCCCTTTCTTTCTTTCTTTCTTTCTTTCTTTCTTTCTTCCTTTTTTTGCTTGGGTAAAAATATGTCCCTATGCCATGCAGAGTCCCCAGACAGCCATGTTGTTTACTGCCGATTAACAAAGGGAAGGGGGGTGACACCAGGTAATGTGAATGAGGTGCCACAATACCTCAGCGGGGAGACAGGAAGAATTCCAAACTAGCTAGTGTGAAAGGGAGAGAGCGAGGGACAGAGGTGGAGGAAAAACAAGGTGGGAGAAATATAGAGATGCAAAGAGAGAAAAGGAAAAGGAAGACAGAGAGAGCAAGACAGTGATTTCACCTCAATCTGTATCGCCAAATCCTACCTACAGAATTTACAGGTTATGTTTGAGTGGTCATGGATTGCTTGATAGTGTATGAAATTTGCTGGTAGAAAAACAAGGAGAGATTCCACTGCTTTGCATTCAAATGAGGAATTTGTACTACCTAATGGATGCTGTTGCGGATAAAAAAGATTTAAGATTAATTGCTACAACATGACGGTGAAGTCTGTTTTCAAGGTAGAATAACTAAAATCATTCTTTTAGAGAGTATAATTTTAGCATTAATGGGTTTTAAAACCCCTATTTTATCCAGTTTGCAAACACTGCGCAAACAATTGCATTTTATCTCGACTGACTCAAGAACACATCCTCCTAGAGAGGCAGGTTTGCAGCATTTCAGATTACAGACACCTTCATTTCAGTTATAGAAGGTGATGTCTGTCTGTCAGGATCCTCTATTAGACTGGCTATTAAAAGCACTATATCATAACTGCTAAGTCTGTGTTCACAAGCTCCTTTCATTAAACATGGAAAACACATCACATATTGGCCACCTACTACAGCACACCCAGGAACATGCCACACACAAATAAACAACACAGCTTGACCAGGCAAAACCCCATCTTGACCCAATAGTGTGTGTTTAACAATGTAAACCTTCAGACGAAAGTAATGAGAAATGACATGACAACTAAGAGAAGCAAGATGACACATCTATCCAACATGGCTGTGGGCAACATCACTTCTACATTTTCTAATATCCTAAAAATACACTTTAAACAGGATGGGGAGTCTGCCAAAGGATCAAACAGGCACAAGTGGTGCACCAGCTGGTACCGTGGAGAATACCTTGGATTCCTGCAGCACAGCAACTGACGTAGCTCTGCACAGGTCAAAGGATTAGCACAGGTTTGTTAGTGACAAAGATGAGTAACAGGAAGGAAGACGGTACAAAGTGACTGGTTTGAGGTGCTCTTAGCTTCTCTCACACTGTATTGTCCTGGTGTTCTGGAGGCAACTGCTAAAGAGGTAGGTTATAGAAATTAACATGCTGTAATGTTTTGTTTTGTTTTGTTTTGTTTTCTTCAATGCCAGCACAACTGAATACACAAAGATATATTTTAAACATATTTACAGAGCAACTTTTGCTATAATTTTTTTTTAAAATGACACATTGGAATAGCTCTGTCATGCATTTCTATAGCCAAATATAAATGAGTGTCCTCATGACTGAGTCATGATTCCATTCGAGGCTTACATATAATAACAGCATGACATGCTACATCTTTTCCTATAATTAGGTTACTATTTCCTGTCCCCATGGAGCCCAGTGTCAGTTGGATGAATATGGCTTATTATTTCTCTCTTCTGCTCTGCTCTGCACTCACTGGTTGTCTATCACCACACCTGAACAAATAAGAGCCCAGCTCTGTGCATATCACTCCTGCCTGGAAACTTACACTGGCACAAAGACACAGTCAGTTTCAGATTCTCCTTAAGCCACAGTTTAAAATGGAGTCTACTGTGAAATTGTAAATTTATACAATATCAAGAGGAATGGTGCAAAATGGAATTCTGGGACATAAGATATCATTCAATTGTCATCATCATCATGTCAAGTTTTATGTGCGTGTTCTTTTTTATTATTTTTATGTAAGTAAGCCCACTTTTTTATTGAACTGAGTAAAAACACCTGTAAAATCTTTTGTGCCTGGACTGTAGCAGGGTGCCATAGTGAGTAGAAAGGCTATCCTTAGGCTCGAACACCAAAGTATGTGCTCCAGTGTGGCACAAATGCTGCTGAAGTGTCCCTGAGCAAGACTTTGAATCTCTGCCAGCTCCATGCACACTGCTGTGTTGCTGACCGTGCAGTCAGTCCAGCTGCAAGGAAGTGGGGTACCAAAAAAGACCAGTTCCTCAAGAGGTACATACAGAGGAGACGGAGGACGGTTGTAACACTGTCAGTATGACCACTCAGTAATGAATGATAGAGGTTTGATCAATATTTTACAGGCCGTCTTATTTCTTGGGGTTGACCAGGTAAGAAGGAGGCCAAGCAAAGATCCATGCCTCTTTGTGCTACATAAAAAAACAGAAAAAAGAGAACATGTTAGAATAAAGAAAATATATCTATGCATTCAAATGTTATTTCACTCATGACGGCTACAGCTCTTCAACTTAGGCCTTAGACTAAAACTTGTTTAGATGCTATTAATTATTATTAGTTATGGATTTTAAAGCCAAACATCTACATCCTTAACCTACTTTTTCTCCAGTTTTTCTTCCAGATTTGCTCCCTCACAAGACCACACCTCATCCAGCAGGTCAAATGATTTATTGGAGACTCAGTGAAGGATGTGGGTGAAATTGAGAGCCAGGATGGTGTGCTGAGTCGATTGGGTGTAACAGGAGGCAGAGGTGAAGAGTGATGGTGGATGAAAAGAGATACAAAAACCTGAGGCTGGGCAAGACCTTGGATGAATGCGATATGTTTGGGGAGTGTGCTGCTGCTGCTTCTCCCTTTTTGTAGCTTCGTAGAATGTGAGCAGAGAAAAGCAGTGGGTGGTGAGAAGCTGGGAGGAAATTGTGGAGGATAGAGGGTATTAACAGGTGAGGTGGGTTCACTTTAAGCGTGAGCCTGAAGGGTTGTACTTGTCATCTTTTTTGCACATAGCATATCTGTACAGTAATAGAATTTTAACTAATTTCCCTGCGTCATTTTCTTAATTTCAGTCTCTTCCAGGAGTGCAGTCACAGAACAGTTGCATTGAACCAGTTGGATTTTCTAGCTCAGAGAGTAGTTTACATTAAAATAAATTTTGCCTATTGTTACAGCATTGTATCACGTTGACACATATAAAACCTGCAGCCTTAGCTCAGTTATCAATACGATTTCATTCTTTCATTCCCTTCATTCTTTTTGTTTCTGTAACCACTGCCTTTCAGGACTCAACGTTCACTGAACTGTACAAATGAATACCAGGTTATGCTACCCACTTTTGAGAAATAAAGTGTCTAAAACTGCCACACAATAGAAAAGAAAAAGCTTGTTCTTGTTCTCTCAGAGGTGATAGGTAATAGCAGCTTTGCAAATCTATGATTTTGTGGCCAATTCATTATTATTTTTAAGCAACAGCTTACTTTGCAACATAAGCTGCAAAGTGCTTTTAAAGGTTGCAGGCATAGTAACACTTCTAAAAGTAATGAGAGTTAAAAAAATATATATATCTTTGAATGTGATATCATTTAAATCTCTTGGCATGTCAAGTGAAACATAGGTAAATAAACAAGGTGAGTCACAGGAGCAATCACACTCTATGCAAAGATAATTCCAGTAGTTAAAAACATGCAAATGTGTGGAATAAAAATATATCAGTGTTAAGGAGAAACACATGAAGATTCAAGGCTAAACCGAGAAATAAAGCAGCTTGTCCTCCATTTGCTCTATTTGGATTCATCTCGCAAGAGATAGCTATCAGCTCAGTGATGTAGGTAGGATTTATTTATTTATTTTCACCTTTTATTTATTTATATGTAGTTTTAAATACCACCCACGTCTGCTCCACATTCCTCTTGTCTCCTCACTCGTTAAGATCTAGGCACTGCAGCACCGGAGCTGACAGTCTTTTACCTTTGTGATTCACACATCCAAAAGCCTAACCTACTGCATATTTACTCCTCTTAATGTGGTTTCATAGACATTCAGCCCAGACAGAATGCTTCGTATGGTATATAAAACGCGTGCAATTGAAAGTAAGAACTTCAGAATGTGATGAAATCATAAACAGCAACACAAAAACATTTCTACAGGTTGTGACGTTGTAATCGCTTCCAGAGAAGAACATTAAAACACAATTTAATTCAGCTTTGTTTTATTATTATAACCCATAAAGACCCAAACATCCACCAGTGTCCAAAGTCTTCTACTGATCTAAACTGTTTAATATCTGTTGATCCACTAATCCTATCAATACACGTAAATAATTGGTGTAAAATGCAGTTTGTCATCTTTTCATGACCATCACATATGACCCATTTGGACGTTCAGAGGCTCTGTAGTTACCATGGAAACACCGTCATCTTCTACAACATTAATTCACCAGTAAAACAAAACCCATGTAATTTGATAAATGACAGTGGCAGGAGATGCTTATTTTTTGTTCAGTTAATGATAGATTTGTTGAAAAAAAAATCACTTTTTAAATTTTTTCTTATAATAACCCTCAAGTTTAATCTGAGTTTTTATGAACATCTACATGATCAGTAAATTAAATATAGGAAAATACATGATCTTCACTGAAAAAATGCAAAACACAGAGCATAATATTACAATAAATGTGATAAATCACTTCAGAAGGGGTAAATATCGACAAAAAAAATCATATGGGAACTACCACAAAAGTAGCAGTGTGTCTTTATGGGATAAATCAGTTTTGTTTAGGATTATTTTTGGGTTTGTAAATCTTGCGAGGCACAGTTCATCCAAAAACTCTCCACATTGTTTCACACTTTAATTAAATGTACACAAGTTATAAGAAATGGCAAATGTTATGGAAATGCAGTCAGCTGCTGATAAAATAATGAATCATCACATTAGCTAATCATACCTGTAAGTTCAATCTGTTACAATTGGTTTATCTAACACATAGACAACTGGAGTTTGTAATGAAGCTTTTTTTCCTTTAATGTGTGAATCAGAGCAGCACACTGCATGTGCTTACGTAGATCAACTTGTGGCTCAGATTGGAAACCACAGAAACATCTGTGCAAGCTTCCGAGGAGATGAGTCTGCCTCAAAAGGCGTCTCCAGACAACACTTATTCATGGAATGCACACAATACAGGAAAGAAGCTATAAAGTTCAGATTTAACATACTTATGAAGCTCCAAAGGCAAACAAATCATTCAACCGTTCTGAGTTTTAGACACAGAGGGGGAGATGCATGCTTGAAGACTTTGTCCCAGACAATCATGTTTTATTATGTCAGTGTAAGTCTTCCTCTAAAGAAAATGAATGTATTATTTGAGCCCTTTCTCTGGAAAAGAAGGAACTTATTTTTAGAGCAGCAACACTTGCTGAACAAGGACATCTATGGGTCATATATGATAATACACAAGTCATGACCAGTAAACACACCTTTTGTGCTTGATATGCCAAAAAAGCTTATAAATTTAAGTTGTTTTAATTCTTTTTCTTTTTTTTTTAATTCCATGGGTTTTTGAAATGTGTCTTAAAAAATTCCTTCATGTGTATAAGATACCTCTTACAGTAAGAGCTGGATTGAAAAAAATATAATTTTCTATTATTCCTTGCCTAGGTTTATATAGATCGTGCTCTACTGTCTCTTTGACTAACATCTTTATGGCTCATATCTTGCTTGACAGAAATGATTCACATATAATCTCATACAGAGTGGAGGAAGCAAGACTAGCAAACATTAACATTACTTAAGCTGCTGTTTTTCTCGAGGGGATTTGGGAGGATTTTTGTCCTGAAAATTGAATGGAACACTTCAGTAGGAGGAGCGGACATGCACGGGCTAAAGCTACTTAGTCAAGCTGACACACTAAACTGAAAACGGTTTGATCCATTTTTATGGAGTTAAGTTGCATGAAAGTAATTGTTCACTTCATTCAGGGATGTATCACAAAACAAGGTTTGCTAATAAATGTGATTTCTTCTAAAAGAGTGTGTTTACTTTTGCTGTCTCTGCTTAGAAATTACATCACATGCCACAAAGGCCACTTCATATCTCTTAAGGTTCTCATTCAAACAGGAAACACTGAGGCGCCCTTTTCAGGAACGTTCATTTTCCTCATCATGTTCAATCAGTATAACGTTAAATGGTTTTGATTTTGATTCAAGAGGCAGCTTTGACCTTTGAGACTTCAGCAAAGACAGATGAAGAGCTTCTTCAGATAACAATATTAAATGTTTTTCAAAAGCTTTAACTTTTTGCTGTTGGTCTATGAAACTACTGTGGAATCTTCTTCATGTGCTAACACACATAAAATGACAGATGTTATTACATAAATCTGTACGTGCTCAAGTAAAGACTGTTCTGAGGATCCCATTGGCAAATATTGTTTCTTATCAAAAGTCACTTGAAGCATTTTCTCTTCATTTGTTCACTGATGATGAACAAATTACCAAGTCTTTAGAGCACTTGACAGTTTGTGAGAAGAATAAATAAGAGAACACTTTCTGTTATCTGAACATATCCCAGTAGATCCGTCTAATGTCAGCTGTGGATATTTAACTGTCCTCCTCAAAAAGAATTATTTCACTTCTGCTTGAGCCCTGTCCCCGTCTTCATTACTATTGCATGGCCCATAGCCACTTTTACTCATCAAGAAAGCATTACATTATTTACAAACTGGAAACAATTGAGGGACCACTGTATTACAGGATGGGGAGTCACCATTAAAAACCTAAACTTGAATTATAAATGAGTATTTCATTTACTGTGCTGTGTTACATTAAGCATCTTGATATGGTGAGGGTATGTTTTAAGGGACTCGCATCTTTCCGAGGCCACTGTTCATCCTGTGGAGAAGGGAAAAGGACAGATTCAGGACAAGAATTCTCTGTTTGACTTGTTCGGGGCAGATATTGGATAAAAAAATAGTTTCAAAGCCTAATGGGATTGAAGGATTCAAGAAGAGCCTGCATAGCTCCAGGGAGCCCGAAGAAGAGGGGACGAGCTGACAGATAGATGGACTCAACAAATGGCTGGCTGGAGACAATGTCAGTCAGATTAGCTTGTGTAACCAGTGAGGAGATCGAGTTAACTCAAATAACCATAAGTCATGGTTTGCAGTCAGGTATAAAGGGTCTTTCTGTCCTTACATGTTTGACATCTACTTGGGAGTGTAGTGCATAAAGAAAGGACTTAAATTTAACACAATTCAGGAAAAAGTGCTGATTAATAACAGTTAAAAATAATAAGAAATCAATATGTGAGAAAAAAAAGATGGCAGGTGTTGTGTGTGCAGTTCCTTCGGTTGGGATGTAATTTTTAAAGACTTCCCTCCAGGCCTACCTGTGTGTGCTGGTTCAGATTTCCATCAACGTTAGAGATGGAGCAGCTCCTCTGATCTTCTGCATCAGAAGGGAGAATCTCTGTACACACAGGATAAACACTGTATTTTAAGGGCTGGTGCACCCAAATAAAAAAAGCAGTATCTTTTCCCACTTGGATTTCCAGTGTTGAATTTTTAACACCTACCATCCTTGTAGAAGTGGGCTGAATGGAATTTTATTTGTGGAGCTCATAGCATTAAGAATGGCATTTGTAAAACACAACTCCTGCAACAATGTTACAGTGTGTGTAGAATATAGAAAGCACAGCTCACACTGAGGATGCTCTGACCTGGCTGGAGTCAGCTCAGCATGCAACTGAACCACTTACTTACTATAGTGAGGCAGCTATTAATAGAGATAATGCAGTATAATGCACTAATAGTTACTTAGTCTGAACATCATGCAAAGCACAATTCAAGGGCATTAAGCCATAAAGGGTATCATCTGTATTTTAAGATACATATATAAGATGCATATATTATTTACAGTTCAGGACTGTTTGCAAGAAGAAAATAGTTGTCTGGCATGAATGACGATCAAGGCTTTTAGATCTTCCCTACAATCTGAAAGGCTCATAAGAACACATTTTGCTTTGTTATATTATGATGAATATCAGCCAGTAGTGTACAATAACACAATTTGTATATAACTCAGTGATTAGATCAAATGTAGCCATCCTGGAGCTGTGCCTAAGGAGATGAAGTCTATGAGAATCACTGTCACATGGAGTAAAAATGATGGATATGTTCATTTTGCTTGAAAAAAGTATATCTACGAAGAGAAATTACAACTCTGGTTTAATTGTCTGGTGAATGTTATCAAATAAAGAGGAACTGGCACTGACTGAACAAAGAAATTAAGTATGAGCTGAAGTAGGATGCCTTTCCCACAGCTGTGATACGCAGGGAGCTGATGCACAATATGAAGTCACGGGGTGTGTCACCTCACTCGGCGTGTGGCAGACAGGTGACGTGCACCAGACGTGTAGTGGACTGAGAGATTGAGCTCTACTGTGAGCAAACGTGTTAGGGTTGAGAAGAGAAAAGGTGAGGGAAGAATATGACCAGGATATGTCTGCAGTAGAGGGTGGTGCCCTGCTGAGTAATGCACACTCGGAGGTGGGGGAGCTCTTAATTGCAATGCAACATCCCTGTCGAGACAGTGCTAAGTGCTTGCGGGACAGAGGCAGTTCAAAGAGCGAGGAATGTGACTGCATTTCAATTGAAGTACAAAATGAGGGCAGACTGGCCCTTGACCAAAAACAGATTGGAGGCAGGTATGTCATTATATATATATTTATGTCTAGATTTTTTTTTTTTTCTGGCAGTTCACTTCATGGTAGATCTTGTGAATATAATTATTATTTATTTATTTATAACTCAAATCCTTTAAGCCTGTATTGTTCAGTGTGACCTGCATTGTAAAGCTCTCTTGTTTTGGAAAGAGGATAAGCCCACTGAGACATGCAAGCAATTGGGTAAGGCTCCCGTTGTGAAGGTGTAGTCCGTACTGCTCTATTGGCTGTGCTTATCGGCGGATCTACAGGGGAACTCCATTCCTCGTTAAACGACAAACCACCACCTGTTCTCATTTCATCTCTCCAGTCCTCGCTGTGCGTCTTGGACCACTGGTGAAGGGCAGACACCCAGGTACTCCGTGAGGAATGAAGGCAAGTTTCCCATTCAAAACATTCCCCATCCATTTCCTGATGGCCGCCACCTGTTCACCCCTCCCTTCTTACCACAACGCCACATCCACACGCAGCTCACACCCGTATGAAGGATTGGCAGATTGTTGGGAGACGAGAGCGGATCGTGACTGTCACCAGGGGCAAAGGAGAAAAAAAGGTGCATACTCCGTGTTACTCGATGGCCCCAAAGTTCCAGATGTCACTCTTTTTAATGACATAATTATGACCATCTTACGACTCCCCTTGGCCTTGGGTCTGTACCGCAGGCAACATTCACTGCACAAATATTCACACATAAACACACACGCTTCCTGCATATATTATACAAAGTTAGCCTACCTATGCATTTGTAAATATAGACATGTTTCTGAAAGACAGATCTGGTGGTTACTTGACTTTCCCTCAGGTTAATTCACTAATCGAAAGTCTTGATCATGTAAAGGGTCAAGATTTAAATGGTCCTCAAAAAAAGAATGATATTAGTGACAGATTATCAATCAAATATCAAAGTGCCAGCTTATTTTTTTTCCTGACACCCTGGAGCTGAGGCCATCTGGAATAGCTATTTTCTGGTCATTAACCATGGTCACTTCTCAAGAATCTTGGAGTACTTACTCTCTCTAGAAAGTGAAACTGGGGCTCATAACTCCATGTTCACAGTTAGAGCCACTTTGTTTTGCTAAATTCTGTGTTTGCTTGGCGTGGGAGAAATATTAGCATTGCTTTTGGATGAGAACCAAGATCAAAGTTGTTTTGATCTGCAAGCATACAGCACAACAGTAAGACACACAAAGTGGTAGCTACCAAGCTGAACTTCAACAAACATACCCACCATGAATACATAGGAAACTGTGAAGAATGATCACAATGAATACCACGATGAGCTGTTGTTTCACTAGGGACCTGGTAATGAAGAAGGCAGTCCCTTCCCTAACAGGGCTAATTGGGGTTCAGAGGCATCTAATGCATGATAGATGGAGGAGGAGAGGGTCTCAGTGGTGTATGGCACTGCTGGCATGAGATCACAAGCATTAATAGAGCCGAACCTTTCACTCTGGGCTGAAAGACATCTGTTGCCAGCAGGTAACCTCAGCTTTATCATTACCAGCTAGACCCACCGATGTTTTCCTGGCATGACAATTTAAAGCGATATATATGTTTGCTGGCTAATTCAAGCTGTCAACATCATCCCTGTTTGTAGGTGAAAAATGGGTGCACCACGCAGCGCGCCAGATGGCAGAAATGGATCATCAATCTGAGACAGCAGACATGTGATGGATGGATTCTCCAGAGTAAACAGTTTCAAACTAAGAACCACACTGAGAAGAAATTTGCTCACAAATGAGCATGTTTGTGGTGACATTATGCTCTCAAAGAAATGTAAAGACTATATATGTGATTCGGCCCATTTACAGGTGAAATCCATACAGGAATGAAGGACCAACAAAATATGGAAGTGTAAAATGTACTGTCTGGATGACCTGGATGAGAGTGAAACAGAAGTTAAACACTAAGGGGCATTGCAGCTGACCTTTTGTTTGCTGGGAAAAGGCTTTTATTTTGAAATACAATGAATGAAGTCCTATTTAAAAATCTAACTTTGAAAAAAAAAAAAGTTGATATTAAAGCTATAGTACTTTGCCATCACTGGGCAAAAAATCCCATACTTACCTTTCAGCATAAATCAAGTGCTCGTCCCTTTCTCTTGTCTTTTTGGATTACCGAAAATCTTCACTCTGAAGGGATGTTTTGGCTCCTCATATGTGTTTTCAGACTGGTAAGGGGTCAAATACATGGCAGACAGGTGTAATTGCAAATCACTGTTAAGATTCTACCAGAGCTGCAGAATAAATGTGTATATTTTAAAATTCTGGTATTTCTTTTTCCATTTGTTTTGGCTCTTGCAGCTTTAACTGACAACAGTAAAAATATATATTTTTTGCCGTCAATCCTGAAACAGACTACAGGTACAAATTACATTATATAAGGTCAAAATTCAGTGCTACATATCCCATGTCAAACATGTAAATTATTTAAAGGTGAACTGATAGGGCAATATATGCTAATATTTGTGTTTTTTCACTGAATGTTTTGACTGTTTGCTGAAACAGCACCAGATTTATATTTTGTTAAGTGACAGCTTCCCTTCAAAACAACCATGCTCAAGTGAAAAACTCTAAGTAGGCAACATCCTGAGTGTGAGGTGGCAAAGTGAGCTGCGTGAATATCACAATGTTTGCAGAAAAATTCAAAACCGCTGAGATGCCGTGTCACGTAATGACAAGTTGCACTCTGCAAGAAAAGTAAAGCCTCTCATGCTAAATTCTGAAAATAAACAGTTTGGAAAGCTGCAAATTTTAAAAAGTAAGAGTCGAAAGGCAGAGATGAGTTCTTTTATGATGGAGGCATCTCCATATGACACGCGACCACCAGTGTGTGCCATGAATAAACCATCCTGAACCGGGCAGAGAGTAAACAGTTGTGTATCTTCACCTCAGATGCCTGGAGAGGCCTGTCAGACACACCAGTTAACAAAGCCTACCTCCTCATCATCATGCGGCCCATGCTGCAGCAGATCCAAGTCCAAATCTGACACCATTATCCCACCCCACCCCACGCCTGTTCTCTCCTTCCCACTCTACTACACAAAAACTCACTCAGTGTTCCTCCAGAGTCGACTTAAAGTGAAGTTAAAGCAGTAGTAGCGGCAATGCAGCTAATCTTTCCCCAGAGCCTGTTTCACTCAGTTGTATTTAAAGACCGCCTGGATTGTCTTTGTAAATTAAGTCACTAGAGCATAAGGATTAGCTGCCAATTCTTACCCACAGTGGAATGAAACTCCTTAAGACCTCCATGATTTTATTCATTAACACATCTGCAAGCATGATTAAGCCCTACTATTGTCAATGTTTCCAAGTCAGTACAACATGAATAATGTAGGTTTGGTCAAAGTAATGCTTCATCGACCAATGTGCCACATGAACATGATGATAATTTTTTATTAAAGAAAATACCATTCACCACAGTAGATTTTTTTTTAGAATATAGTTTTTTATTTATAATTTATAATTGGCAGATACAAAAAACTCTTGAACTGTATCCAAAATGTGCAATAAATCACTGCTGATTTTTTTCCAAAAGAAAAATACAAAAAGACCACCTACTTTGGAAAACTGACAGTTGACAACCGATGTAAACTGGAGTGAACTGATTATTCTACAGAGGGTTTACTAATCGCTACTAATGTTCTTTTAACTGACAACAGTTGTTAACAAATGCAAATCTGCTTTGCTCTCCCAAGATGATAACCAAAGTCATTATGTGTAGATACATCTAAATGGTGACATTCTATTTCCCCATTGTTAAATACAAGAAAGGCAATCATATCCAAAAGCAGCACAAATGTGTATAACACATTAAAATGAAATAGAGTTTTCAAAAATTGTACCAATATGTTCATGTGTGAGGGTAAACGAAACAGGAAAGAGGGGCATTTCAGAACGTAATGCTGTAAACAATCACCTTCACTCACCGAGATGCACAAAAAAAACATTGGAGCTTGTTAAGTGCTAAACAGCTGTTAATTCAATGTTTCAGCGGTCTGAACAAGCATCAACCTGTGGAATCAAACATTGAAGGCAATAATGCTTAATAATGAACTAAGTAAGTAATTAGGAAAAATAAAATCACAGCAGCAACACCATATGAAACTGCTTGTCAAAATTCAATGACAACTTGCAAATTAAAATGGAAATACAATTAAAACAACACTGTATTTAAAAAAAAAAAAAAAAGACTAACATTTTACTTTCACATTTCAACTGAAAAAAAACACACGCACCCAAAAGAAAGAGGAAAATTTACATCCACATTCTTGCCATGATCCCATTGCTCAACAGCCCACAAGCATTAGCAGAGAATTTGATACGATGCTGGTGCCTTACCCTTTATATCCCACAGATATGGCGATAACAAAATGACCTCGATTTTAATCTAAACACTTATGGAGACGGACAAATGAGTGACAGTATTTTGTTTTTAAGAACCGCCATCTGAAGGACGGCTCTTGGCAGGAGAGGATCCAAGCATGTCAATGGAGAATATTCAAGTGCAAAAATGTGTCCATGTAGGTTTTAGGATTCTCATGCTTTCTGAAACTGGTCTGCAGGCAGATAAAATGGATACCTCAAACAAACGTACATTCCTTTTGTACAGCCCCATCCCCCAGATGGCAAGTGTCACAAAAAAAACTCACTAAAGGATTTTAAAACAAAAGTACATTTCTTGTACACAGAATGTCCAGCCAATGCTTGTTTTCTGACAATAGAAATAAAAAAGACATCCCTCTACACAGCCAAACACACGACCTAGATCCTTCATTCCTATACAACTCAAAGCTTTAAATTCTAAGTCTTTAAACATGCAACACCATTCAAAGTTCCTATCTAATTTCTGCTGTGCTAGGTTCATGGTAACTTTCTCAGACACCAACATATCCAGCTAACTAAAACTAGAACTATACTCTAACATCCTACCGAAGTTGTCCGAGAGACCATTTTCCAAATACTTTTAAGGACACTGATGTTAAAATGATGCTCATTCATAATGTAAAAACACAATTCCCTGTCAAATTATCCATATAAAGCACTTGCGTAGCATAATGTGTGCTCTTCCCTTTACTCTGGCATGAACAGCCCAGAAGAGAGACAATCTGAGGGGGTAGTGCAGTTCTGTGAGGACTGGGGAAAATGTGAATAAGCAATGGCCAAAAAAAAAAAAAAGTTGTTTTTTTTTTTTTTTTCCTTGTAAAATGTCCATGACACTTAGGACGCCATGCAGCTGCGACAGAAGTTTTGTCATCTGCTGAAACCGTGGCATCACTCCAAGATGGCGAGGATGACTTAACACTGGCTTTCCCAAATCCATTTACCTAAGCTCACACCACTTTCAGGATTCCTTTGATCTGGGTCCAGCTTATTACTGGTATTAAGAGACTAAGATACAGCCATCCCTAAATACAGGTATGGGTCAATTGACTAGAGGTCTTTTTTTTTGTTGTAGGGTAATTGAGGGCAATTTTCTTAATGTATAAACTGCCTGCGATAAATGTAACTGTTCAATAAACAGCCTTTTACTTAAAGTTGCACTTTTACAAAGGCAAAATCTTTTACACTTTTACTGTAACATCTTCTCTCATTTGGAGTAAGTCTACAGAGCTTTTAATCGACAGTCTTAAAGCCTTTACTACATGCAGGTACAAGCATTACCGATAGTTACAAAGTTGTTAGGCCTGAGCTGCAGTGCTGATTTTGTAACATTCCTAATGCAAAAAAAATGTACTTTATTAACATGTTTTGAAAAGGTCTATACAACTTCATGCTGTTTTTACAAACAGCATAACATGAAAATCCAGCATCGTCAGTACCTTTAGTGTTTGCACATTCTAAAATGGCTACATGCAGCCATATCATTGAGACTACAACTGTGATCCCACTGTGAAAGCATCTGACAGACTGGAAAATTTTGCACATCTTTTGCTCAAAATGTTTTTGATCATGTATCTCACCCATTTGGTATGTTTTTCTTGAAATGGTGTTTTGATTAAGAGGTACAATCTGTGAATGAGTATGAATCTCAAAAAATAAACATGCAGATTAAATGTATTTGTAATGTGTCACCAGTAACCCAACACTTCAAAAAAAAAAAAAAAAAAAAAACTTCATAATGAAAATACAATGACTCAATAAGTAGTAAGGATTGCAAAAGCTGAGATGCACTAAAACTGTTGAAAGTTTTTTGTTTTTCTTTTTGCAAAGGTCAACATGGAAACAAAAGGTTGCCATCACATCACTTGCTATTCCAGCTTAGTTTTGTTCTTTTTCTAACAGCACAGATAATGTGACATTACACAATTTGAAACGCAAAGGATGATCAAAATTCAGTCTGCACAGAGTTTCAATGAGACAAAAACTTTGCAGTAATGCCTTACTGTCCCTTAATCTTTGTCATATACAATTTAGTGGATAAGAACTGGATGATTTTCAAATTCAGTATTTGAAGAACCAATATAGAGAAGAATTGTAGTTTTCTTCAGGCCCAACTGTAATGCAGATGACAGATTCCTGAAAACCTGCTTCACATGCACTGAACCGTACATCACAATGCATGTCTAATATATCTGTACTTAGTGTATGCAACTAACAAACTTGGCTGTATACCTCTGCTATATTTGCAATAGATAACATGTTGCCCTATGTTTCTGGAAATAGGGCCTCCTAAAACCAGCTAAAATAAACCCAGAAGAGTGGAATGGAGGACCAGACAGTGACAGAGTCACCTGAACACAACTCAAGAGCCACCAGAATCAATCATCTCAAAGTTATGGTTGTATGTAAACCTTGTTTAAATCTCTTAACTGAACACAAAAGTGCAAAACTGCTCTATCACTGTCCTGTCTGTGTCCTCAGTAGTGCTTCTCCTGCAGATAATCTTTCATCTTGTTAGGCAGGGGCAGTTTTTGAATCAGGTCTATCCTTGTGTATTGTCTAATGACAAAGCGACAAAGGTACTGCAGGGAGCGTACTTGCATAAACCGAGATACTGGGTTGGTTAATCTGACAGGGTAGGTTGCAGACCCTGGTAAGCGAGACCTGGAATAGCAGAAAGCTCCATTCTCTGAGTCTCTAATGGAGTGTTCAATTAAGTCAACAATGGATGTGTGTCCTTCCACATCTGGTTGTTCATAGAAGCTGAAGCGTCCATTGGAGTGTTCAATACGGGTGTGGAGAGTTTTGCCCTGTGACCTGAAACTTAGGCTGAGCAGGTACCTGTCATCTGAACTGTCTCTGACCAGAAAAGAGCCATCGGCTAAGTTAACCAGCTTCTCCTCAGCCTCCCAGCGTGTAATTGGGCCCCAGTACCAGCCCTGCTTTGCCAGCTTCTTCAGCTCTTCTGTTAGGCTGGTCACAACCATGGGCCCACTGCTCTGGACTGAGTCGTACACCCGACTGACCCCAGGAGCTGAATTTGGGTCAAAGTTAAGATGGTGCCTTACTCTCTCGGCTACCTGACTATCTGAGGAGCTGAAGCCTGAAAAAGTCCTGGGAATATGTCCGTTGTTTGTTATGGGCGGCAACAGTGGAGAAAGGGGAGGTGGCACCTCAACTCTAGAGCTTTGGAGCATCACACCAGAAGAACCAAGGAGCAGACCATTAACTGAGGTTTCCATAAAGAGATCTGGAGGCATCCCACTAATAAGTTCATGTTCCTCCTGTCCCTGGTCTGTGTGAAGGGACCCACTGTCTGCCTCCGTCACCACCTCCATAGGAGAGGAGCTGTCCAGGCAGAAGGAGTGGGACCCTTCTGGGTACATTCCCTCATCTAAAGGCATTGTGTACTGTATGTAGTCCTGAGGTGTCAACCCCAGTACCACAGGCACATCATTTTCATCAATATTTAGATGCAGCTCCCCATTCTGTGGCTGCTGGAGATTCTTTAAAGATTCTGCTTGGTCCTGAAAGAGCCCTTCCATTTGAAAATCATGAAATTCCTTCCGAACGCCATTTAAGTTGGGACTTGGACTAGGAGAGTGAACCATGGCTTTAACTTTGACCTCCATCTTGATGCACGCCTCATCAGAGTTGACTGACCGTAGAGGCCATGGTGAGGGGCTATAATGGTGACTCCGTAAGGACGCAGATCTAAGGGGTCTCTGGGCTTTCACCTCATTAAAGCTGATCGGCACAGAAGAAGATGAGAAGGTATCCTCATCATCCAAGGAACCAATGGCTGAGGAACCACCTTTCACTTTTGGCTTCTGCTTCGTGGACAGTCTTCTCTTTAGTGATCCCATCAGGCCCTCACTTTTTGAACGGCCCTTATTCTGTCCTCCTTTGTCCTCTTCCCCACCAAGGTCACTGCCTGAAAGGTCTTTGGTGTAGCAGCCACCAAAAAGTGACTCTTCTTTAGAGAACTCTGTGGTGACTGAGGGCTGCTGGAGCATGACAAAGTCCCCCTCTTCTTTGCCCTTTATGCTGAGGGACTTGCGGATGGTCTTAAGGCTTATCTTCTTCATTCTGACAGGCCCTCCAAAGTGGGGGCATGTGATGACTCTCCTGGTATCCTGATGAAAGTACTATCCACAGTGCCCTCCCATCAGGCCACACGAGACAAGTCATGCATACAGCTGAATCATTAAACCCTAAACAAAAGAAAAAATACAGATATAAATATTTTCATTTGGAAGCACATCACACTATTGAAAATGAGATCATATTCATAACAATACCTTCTACCCATTTACAATATGATTTGGAAATTTGGAAAAGACAAAAGAGTTATAAATAGTATAACTGTTATATACTCAAAGATTAAAGGTTGGGCAAGTAAAATTTATGTGGATGACAAAGATAAGCAAAGAATAATAAGCAGACAGATTTTCCATTTGGCAAGTAAATTGTGAAGGCTATTCAGCACAGTGGTTAAGTAAATGTTTGTACTGAAGTTGTCATGGAGTAACAATTATGCCAAGCGTCTGTGTGTTGGTCTTGTTTACAGATGTGCTGCTTCTGTTCCTGTTACTGTCTGTGTTAAAATAACACAGACAGGAACAGGGAGGCATTTACTGCACATTATAAACCCTGAAATCACCATCACTTTGAACAGCAAAATGTACAAACAGGTGTACCCGCACCAATGTACAATTAATGAATTCAGAAATTAGTACTTAAATGGTCATGTTTAGGTTTATTTTGGTTCTTGTTTTCCCATGTAAATACAATAGGGGATATACCAGTATATCAGCCAATACTGGTATCAGCATAACAGATGTATCAGCATCACTGGCAGTGGCAGATATTTCTCAGTCATGTTAAACTTTCGGTTTTGTCATAAATCTATATATTTGAATTTGTGGTAATTGAAAGATAATGCAACAACTTAAACGTTTTAGCTTTTTTTTTTTTTAAATCTCAGATGAAGATTTATATGTTAAAGGGGGAAAAAAAACCCAAAGGCAAACTACAGACAGTAACATTACTGCATTGGCTTTCACTTTTGCAGTCACTGACTCCCTATAAACAGTCCCTGTGTCATTACAATGAGAGTATGAAACTGCTTACTTTAATGTTTACCCTCTAACACTTTTTTCATCAGCTTGTAGGCATTGTCAGAATACACTTTAGATTGGAAATATTATCGAATCCTCCATCATGACAAATATATTACTCAGTAGGATGACATTTTTTGCCATATTACTCGACCATAATCAAAGCTTTTAAGGACAGTCCCTGGGTATGGGGACAGGATAGAGTAGATAAGCACCTTTTACAGTCATACTGAATGAACAAGTATATTGTCTTGCATATTAAACACATATGTAAAGGGAATAAAAGGAAAGACAAATAAGATAAAGAGAATTTTGGTCATATTCATTGTCTGGTTCTGGTTGCAAGTCATACATAAGCAATTGGTGCTACAATTATTTGCTTATAGACATCAATACATGCTTTGGATAGTCTGTGTTGCTCTAACACATCTTTGATATCATTGTTTTAGTATTTAGGACCAGTGTACTGCTGCATTTATGACTATAGACTGTGTATAAAGATGGTGTACTTTAGTCAGTGTGTGCCTATGACAGACTTAAAAACCTGAGCAAAAATCCTGCATCACAACTACAGTCATCATTTTGTTTTTCATCCAGGTTGCTGGACTTAAAAGGGTACAATAGGAAACATATCACTCTTAAATACTCATTGATCTTATTTTGTAAAGGTTGTGTTAGGTGTTATATTAACAGCCTATAAAATGTATTTAATGTGAACCTTCAGGTTCTGTAAATCCGTGACTAACTTAGTCAGACATGCATCCCTGTATGCACCTAAATAAAGCTGATAAGCAAGACATCTGCAATCTGATTACTCACCATTATGTGCAGGAAAATGGTGACTCAGATGGATAGGTCAAGTTCCACTTCCACCACCTTTCATTTGATGCTATGAAACGACAAAAGCAAATCGTTTAAGTGTTTGAACTACACATGACGTCTGCAACAGAGAAATCGCTAAATCCTGCCTTTATTACCAAATGTGTTATGAGACTTTTACAGCAACGCTAGCAAGATTTAGCCCAACCTGGTTAGGCCTGCGCACACAACAGCATGCATTTAGCTTTCCTACCTACGCTTCTTAAACTACACCTTACATTACACTATATAAATCAAAGAATAACATACAAGAAAATACAACACCACTATATCTTAAAATCGCATGAAATAAATTATGGTTATTCAATCTAAACTACTAAATTAACAGATGCTGGCTTGCTTGTTTGCTAACATTAACCAGCTAATAGTTAAACCTCGGTTTGTTAGCATATCCACAACAGAGTCAATTCATGATCTATAAGCATTTAATTAATGCCCAACGTGCACCGTCTTTTTCTGATCATATCTCTTTTCCTTATTTGTTAAAAACATCCCGGAGATGCTGACATTTGTTTTGTAGTAGACGTCCATGGAAGGTTCGCTCCATAACGATTGCTAGCTAATGTTAGCTTGGCTAGTGTTGAGCTAGCTCACTACCTATATAATTCAGCTAGCTTTGTTAACATTTGCTGTCGGAAATAAATATCATTACCTTTCTTCGGGTCGTCTTCTGCGTTGATACGAAGGTATAACGTATTTATATGGCCGGATTAAGTACTTCACTATATTTGCGAGTGTACATAGTCGACTAGACTGACACAATAAGGTGACATCTTTCTGCCTTTGTTGGCTAACACTTTGTAGCTACGGCCTCTTCCTTTCTTCCTTTGTTGCCTGTTGAATTCTGGGAGCAGATACAGATGCAGCGAATCAGACACTGAGCAGCGACATCAAGTTTTTACACATGGATGTATTAGGCTGTTGGGTTTACATCCTTCAATTCTCAGAGATTTGAGCAGCCCAGACATTAAGAAACTGCGTTTATATTACATTAAAAAGCAAGAGGAAAATCAATTTGGTAACCTATGGTTAAAACTGTCAAATAAAAAAAAAAAAAATAAAAAAAATAAAAATATATA
>JAPQRP010000015.1:23876607-23899623 GCA_037367295.1 Apogon hyalosoma | reverse complement strand
TATAGTAAAATTATTACAATGTGTTTGACATTTTAAAAAAACTGAAAAAAGGGAAATTAATTTGAAACCATTTATGCTGTTGAAAAAAAAAGTTACAAAATTATACCAGGCTGTGAATAATCTCTAGCACCGACATTATACAAGAGAATTCTGCACACAGAGGTTAATTTAAAATTTGGATCAATTTACATTACACATTATTCTACCACTGTTCTGCCATAGACTTTCAGTGGGGTATTGTTTAAAACATAGGGAAGGGGAGAAAAAATAAAAATGATTATCTGCCAAAATATATTGTAAAATCTCTGCAGGATCAATTCAAATCAGTTTTCTGTCCTGCATGGAATTAGTTATGTAGACTCTAAACTGATTTAGAATAGCAGGCTTTAAATGCATCATCCAATTCATTTGGGCTTTTCGTGTGAAGACCATAAAGGAATTTAAGTGCTTGCTATTCTTTTTATTAATTTTTTAGTTTTTTCTTTAGTTTCAGACAATTGGATGGCAAAGTTTTCTGCTGTAGTTATCAGAGGAGTAAGTAATAATATTTTACACCAAATGTTGGTTGTGTTTAGCCTTTTGTACCGGAGGTCTTTCTAATTTGTATTCCAGAAACATCAAATTGAGTCTCTAAGACTTCCACGTGTTTGATATAGCAGAAAAAAATTTGAACTTTGAAATGATACATTGGTTGCCTAATTAGTGTCAGTATTGTTTTAAAGTAGATTGTGTTTACCACTGCCATGCTAATTTGGTCTATATTCTGAACATTACATTGTTTTTTCCACACTGTCAAGTGTATGGCAGTCCTTCCCCAACCTGCTTAGGGCCGCTGTGTGCAGACAAGCTCTATGCAAAGCCTCTAATTACCAGACCCTATTAGGGTTGATCAAGCTGCCTTCACTTGATGTGTTGGCACGGGGTGGGGGAGGGGGGGTGGCAGCGCTTAGATATAGCACCAAGGACACAGCCAAGCAAGGATGCAGTGTTTCTAGAAGCTAAATTAGACATGACAAACAAAGTTTAGTCTGTTTGATATTTGCTTACGACAGAAAAAAACAAGTAAATATTCAGCTGTGGGCATAACTATTTCTGTTTGGCCACGAGAAGATAAACAAATCAAACAATTTCTAATAGTAGTCTATTAGTCTACAGTTTTATGTATATGGAACTTTAAGAGTTTGATAGTAATTATCTGACAGTATCTGCAATGTACTGTCTAACACTATTAGAGAGGAAAATGTACCTTGCTAAAGACCCATACATCCAGCATCATTTGAATAAGAGCACAACTAAAAGCACAAGTCAAAATGACACATTGTGCACATGAGGCCACACACCTTAATGACACACCTCTACACATGGGGAAGCTCCTCTTGTTTCACATTAACTTCAAATGAGCACTGTATCAGCCATAAATTATTTTCACAATATGACTGCCCCTTCTGTAGTTTGACTCAGTCCTTTGACTTGACTCCTTTACCAACAGGGGATTGTCGGGGGCCCCTCGGTGCCTACCCTCATATCCTCAACACTTGCAGTGGAGCGGAAGACGGGTACAGCAGGCATGTCAAACAGTGACAGGACCAGTGGGACCACTTGGGTTTTGTTTCAGGAATGACTGTGGAATAACATAGGAAGGGAAGGGTTTACCTCAAAATACAGTCTGTGCATTTATGAAAAGGATTATATCCATACCCCTCATTGTTATGCTGCTGTAGTGTGATTTCATTGTAATTCTCTTTTACATTTAACAATCGCCGAGTAACTCATGACTAAATGAATTATTAATATGAGATTTCTCTTCCTTTATTAGAGGTTTTAAGAGGTCTTCAAAGATTGTGCATTAATTACTGTTACACCATCTGTGTCCACATGCAACATAGTGACTCAGCTATTGAGACTTGAACTCAATCCAAATGACTTCCTGGTTAAAACAATGAATAAATTGTCTATTCTTGCAGTATGTTCCTTCGATTGGTTTGATCACCCTTGATTTCACATTATTCATTCTGGTAGTCTCCTTGTATTTTGTTACCATATGGGGTGGTGCACTGTAGACAATTATGATAATGGCATGATTAATTAACATGTTTGACCTTGTTTTAAAAGCTATAACTTTAACAGGCAAGTCTTTTGCCTGGTAAATTTTCCTCATATTAGACTTGACTTGAAGAACCTTTTCTATTTACATTTTATTTACTCTACATACTCTGATCAATTTTAACAAACTGAGATTATTCCTGCCTTTGACAGACAGCCACTTCACAATCATCAGCAGCTCAGTGTTTCTGTTCAATTTGGCAAATACTTTAAAACAAAGTTTGATGATCTTGTTGATGATCTTTAGGTCTAAGCATCACAGTCTGAAGATTGAGATCAGGCCAAACGGTAAACCTAGCTTCAAAGTATTTAAAATGGAATGATTTCCACATCATATTAGGATTAATTCAAGAATACTCATAGGCAAATCACAGATTAACCTGACACAATATAATACATTTTTAAAAGTTTGTTTTGATAAAATGGTAAATGGACTGAAGTTATATAGTGCATTTTATGCACCTTCATGGTACCCAAAGCGCTTTACAATTTCTCACATTCACACACACACACACTCATACACCAGTAGGCGGCTGCTGCCACGCAAGGCGCTGCCAGACCCTACTGGGAGCAATTTAGGGTTCAGTGAAGGACACTTCGACATGTGGACTGTTGGAGCCATGATTTGAACCGCCAACCCTTTCATTGGATCGTTGGATGACCCGCTCTACCAACTGAGCCACAGCTACCCCAATGTTTAGATTGCACTTGAAAAAAAAGCAACAATTTGAAAAAATAAAAAAGGAGATTGACAGCCCTCAGTATGTATACATATAATATATATGTAGAAAAAAAAGCATTTTGTGGTGTTTTCCTACAACTTACGGCATGTTTGATGTGATGAAATGTTTCAATGTGCTGTTTCAAGTACTCAACAGCTATTGAGAAGTTCTAGTCTGACCTAAGGCAAAATATTTTTCTCACAGGAAAAGACCTGCTCACCTATTTGGAAGACAGTACTCTCTTTCAACAGGTATGATGTGGTAATGCTGAATTTCAGAGAGAAAGGCTGCAATGTATTCTAACTTCTGGACTGTCAAAACGTTACTACAAACTCTAGTCCTCTGTTGTATCAGAGCTCAGTGTAGATTAAAAACATCTTTTATCCTTTTTGTGCTGTTCAGACAGTTAGTTAAACACAAAACTTATTCATAATTCTGGTCAGCAAGCAGCTATTTGAAGTGCTGATATGTACATGTCTATTGCACATACAACACTAAATTACAGAGATTTTGTGAATTGGAATAATTGGCTCAGAATGCATATGGAAAATGATTATAAAAAGTGTGGCCATAACTGATATGTAAAAAATTGTTAAGAAAAATGTTGTTTGTAAATTACCCAAGGACTAAAATGAAACTATCATATCACACAATTTTCCCTGTCTCAGACTGTAAAATTATACAGCAGGAGACCAAATTAATTATGGTGTCATATCTCCACAGATTTCTGAAATGTTATGTGATTTTTTTTATTGTCATATTATCATTTGCTGAGTTTGTTAATTATCACCCTGTGCTTATCACCCCATTCTAAGCATCAAGCCTACATCACATCTCAAATGTGAGATCTTGTGCAAATACATTAATGCAGTGTGACAAAAATAATGTAGCCTATGCCTACACTTCATTGGAAAGACATGGAACATCAACTTTGATTTTTGAGAGAATCAGTGCTTGAAAAGATTGTTGACAGGATGTCAAAATTTCTTGACTGGCAATCCAAACACCTTCAATTGTTTTGAACTTGCTTTGAAACACTGATTATCTTGGCAAGAGAAATGTGGTATGCCACACACAGAGCACTCTGTGAGTCACTGACAAGTGCTGGAGCCTGCAAGTTTTAAAAGAACTGCCCACATTTTAGTTGGTGGGGTACAAGTGGTGGGCAACGTAATATTTATGGCACCTGGACAAAATAGGTTTAAATTCCAACAAACTTGAAGCTTCGTTGTCAGAAACTTCAACTGTGACGCCCTTTTGACAAATTATATCTCGGTTTGTTTGGTTGTGTTTGTTTTTAATCTATTTTGATGATTTGTGACAAGCGATTACAGTCTTCATTATGATACGATTTTGTTTCCTGCATCACTGCACAGTACCAAGTTCGCTCTGATCCAGTTTCTCTGAAGGCCCTGAACGCATCGTGATCCACACAGGAAGTAGGGTGACGCTGGCGCGGTTGTTGAAAACAAACCCGGGCAGAGCAGGCATTGTTGACATGACTGTAGCAGGCAACTGCTCACTAAACTGACAAACCTGTCTAGAGCACTCTTAAAGACGGCGGACATGGACTTATCTCCCATTATAAAGAAAATAGGTAGGCTAAATTACATGAGCAAATATAGCTAAGAAGGCTGACTTATCGTGAACTTTCACTTATTTAACTAACATTAGCCGTTTATGCTAACTAATCAAACCTTTACCATTACTATAACACTACTGTTAGCAGGGTCTACCAGGCTAGTATTGTATGGAGACTTACAGAAATAACTAATACATAACGGTAATGTTAGCTAACAAATGAGAAGGTGACGTTTTCCGAATATTTTTGCTACCGTATAGCGAAAACTTTGCTTTACAAACATCGCTCATTTTCATACATTATTTGTTGTCTGTTAACCCTAGGCCACTCTTTAGTGGAGATAAGAGTTCGGGCATTAAAAAACATCCTGTGCAAGCTGGACCATTCCCTGATTTCCGTCTGTGATATTGTCCAAGAAAAGATGTTGTTTGTGTATCTCCTGGAGTGGTTCAATTTCCCCGAGGTGCCAATGCAGGAGGAGGTCCTTGAGTTGCTCAACACATTAGCCAAGGTAACGTTAGATTTAATAGTTTACTTCGAGGACTGTGGAATAGGAGGACTGGCGCTTGTAACTAAAAAAGGATTTTCTGACATATTAGTATAGATTAAAATTTCTGTTGGGCCTTCTTTTGGCCACACCGCATTTTGCAGGAAGAACGTTTACTTTGTCATTTTTTTTTCGAAGCATCCCAGTGCAGCTCAGATGCTAAGAGATGTTGGGGCGGTGGACTTCCTCACCCAACTGTCTCCTAATGTGGAACCCAGACTGCGAGCTGTCATTGATGGGACTCTGGACCAGCTGTTCCAGCTACCTGAACTACTGCCGAGCCACACAATAGTGTATTCACGTAACCAGCCGGCTACAACTGCAACAGGTGTTTGGTTGTGTTAAGAGTCGGACATACAATACGCTAAATATTTTCTAATCATACCGCAGAGGTGGGATGGGATGGTTTGTTGTCGTTTCACTTTACACATACCCTATAACAGTTTTGCAGAGTGCAAATGGTTATTTTAACCTCAAATATGCTTCTGTTTAGCTCCAACAATAGATCAAACTGAAGAGCCTTTTCCAAAAATGGGCTATTTCCAAAAGAGCACGTCAAGTCAAACAGATGTACCACCTCACAAGATAAAAGGTATTTTCAATACTTTCAAAGTTTTTTAGTGCCTTAGTTGATATTTCCCCTGCTTTTTTCACTCACAGTGCATTATCTGAAAATATGTCCGTATCCCTCTACACCATGCAGTGCATGAGATTGTGAGCTGTCTGAAGTTTTCAGTCTTTCCGTGGCTGACCTTGACAAACACAGACAGACACATACTTTCATCCAATGAGAGGTGACAGATAAATTATGTGTTGTCCTAATGTCATTATATATGCTGTATTAAATATTGAATACATGATGTGTGTAATTTTGATTCTTTTTAAACAGCTCACTAAGGAGTAGCAACACCAACTTGATCCGGACCACATGTGAACTTCTACGTGATGTCATTATGCAAGACTTTCCCGCAGAGATCTTCCTGCAGAGGCCCAATATTGTTAAGGTACTATTTTATTACATTACCTTTTTTTTCTTGGAAGGCACACACTGCTTTTTCTGTATTCATGTATCTGAAGTATGTAAGTTTTGGGACCAAGCCTGAAAGTATATCACACTGAAGATTTTCAGTAGTGATTGGCAACTCCTGTGACTGTAAAGTTTCTTATCTTATCTTATCTCATCTTATCTTATCTTAACTTAACTTAGTTTAGCTTATCTGTCAAGGTAATGTTTAATTACATATTGGGGTAAAAAAAAAAGAAGATTCAGTCTATAGATGAAAATCTGGGTGATGTACTTTTTTGTGTGACATTTGTGCTGCTTCGTCTAAGTAGTCTTCAACTATAAATCGTTTCACTTAGGGCTCAGACAAATACTGTGTTTGCTCTGTCTTTACTTTAAAATATCCTCTTGGTCCTTTTAAAATATTGTGATGTCCAATGGGAATTTCACACCCATTTTGTGGTCTCCTGATAACTTTTGTTCATGATGCTAATATTTTTGTTCATTCATATTGAGTATATTTGGTGGAGAGGCTAGAATGATCATACCTTTTGTGGAATTTATAGGATGGGCACTCTAGCCATTGTTACAAAAATAATAACCTGTCAAATATTGTCCTTGAACAAAACACCAATTTATAATTCCATGGCCCTGATCCTGTAAGAGTGGTGGTGGTCTCTGGAGGCTTACTGTGCTTGAGCAGGTACTGGATTGCCGTGAGGATGTAGCTGGTTCATGATATACATCTTCCGGGGTTTGGAAGTCCTTTTTGTATTGCTTCTTTCCTTTATTGCTTTCTTAGATATCAAGAGTCTCTGTAAAACTAGGTGCACAGGCATTAGAAAAGTTTTAATACTAGTGGGTTTGAAAAAAGCAAATGCTGTGCAGTTGTGCAAGTTATACAATGCCCAACTCTATATTGAACAAATATGCTTTGCTTCAAACTGGCATTCTCTCCTTCCTTGTCTGTAAAAGTTGGGGGTACTTTTTGGTGTATCCTGTCAGAAACAAATTGAATGAGTGCAAAGTAAATGAGCCCTTAATTTTAATGGCATCAACAAAGTGTTGGAGGAATTATCATTTTGCCCTGATGAGCCACGGTGAACATTACTATTTTGTTAATAAAGTGACAGCATTCTATTACATCGGTCTCAGAGCAGTATTAGCATGCTGTCACCCAGCAGTCTCATGATGAAAAAGAAATCATTATGGGAAAGTGCCTTCATCTTGTGGTGGCTTTGGTTGTCCCTCTGTTGAGTTACTGGAGCTATTAAGCTAAATTAAAAGAGTAAGATTTAGAGACTTGACGTCATTAGATACAGAGGGCAGGGAATTTGAACATGGAACAAATTGCTGTTTCAATAATTCAATAGAACTTGCCCTTTTTATTTAGTGAACTTTATTGCAACTTTTCTATCACTGTCTAACTTAAGGCCCTGATTTTACACAACTATGGCATATTGTTTCCCATTACATTAAACATTATATTGACACAACTGCATATCATCCTTGATGGAAATTAGTCATTATTTATATTTAATTTTCTCTATATCATTTTGCCCACTGTAATGTGTGCCGTCTCATATCACTTTCCTTTTTCAGAATTTGCTGTCACTGTTGAGGCTGGGCTCAGGAAAAGGCGATGCCGCCCACCTCCACCTGCAAGCTCTTTCCTGCTTGCGGCAGCTTTGTATGGGGCTAAGGAGGAGACTGCGCTTTCACCAAGACCCAAGCTTTTACTCAACAAAACAAGGTAGCATTGTTTATGAGTTTACCTGGTGTACAAATGTAGCTATAGTTAATCACATGCCATGTTATCCTCACTAACTGTTTGCTTTTTTTTTATCCTTTTTTTGTGACATGTTATATAGATCCAGTATCCCAAAACTCCTCCTTCTCTTACTCCCATGATGTGCGGGGTACCCAGCGTTCCCAGGCCTCATCTCCTGCAGCAGAGTGCTCCCCCAGGCCCTCTGTACTGGGACGACCGGGCCAGAGAGCACGGGGAGATGGCCAAGATGGGGATGCAACTTCTAACAGGTGTGTGCATAAATGTAATTCCACATCAGTGCATAAGTATATGTTTTAATAAGTTGATTTAAGAGCACAATCATTGCATCACTCTCTGTAAATTTGTTCATAATGTTGCTAGCAAGAGTGTTATGCCTGTGTATTTCTTCATGTTAGCAGTGAGTGCATGGATTTCTGCCAGTTTGGCTTTTATTGCACTTCTTCTGAGTGTTACTCACAAATGGTGTTATTTTAATGTGTCTTTCTCTCTTCAACATATTTTCTATGATTCATTTCTCTAGTCAATTCTGATCTTTATACATTACATTTAACAAGAGGGTGTAGAGAGGCCTATACTTCTGGAAATTTGTACACAGTAGGATTTTTTTGTGGCTTTGATAATGACAAAATTGCTACTGACACCGGCAGCCTGCACATGAAGATAAAACGATGTGAGAAAGACTGTGGAGGATTTTATTCGTCTGCCTACATTTAAATAACACCACAAGCCCCCTAGAGGCTGATCTGTAGTGTTTAAAAGTGATGGCATATTCAGTTTTTATGATCCATTCCTGTGCAGTTCGTTCATCACATCTTGTATTTGAGAGGTCCAAGTACAAATCATGCCTTTTCTGTACTTGTCTGTGATGCATCCAGTGGTAGTTCGCATAGAGGTGGAGCAGCATTCCAGGCCCCCAGGCAGACACCCCAGTCACCTGCAGATGTGACCCACTTGGATCTACCTGATCTTGGTGTGGAAGATGTCTTGGAGCTGCAGTTACAGCAGCTAACATTGGCTCAATTCACTGTAGCTGCCATGGAGCATGCGATACCACTTCTTAAAACAGGTAGGAACATTAGGTGGGGTTGTAATCCTTGTAACTGTGTGTTTGTACTTTTGCTTCTTTGCTGTTTGAGGTAATGCAAATATTTTCTTGCCTGTTTTGCTGCAACATTAACTGTCCAAATATTCTGCCAGTTATTTGATCTTGTCAAAAAATCTCTTGCTGTTGCTCTGTTTCTCTCCTTAGAGAGTTCACATGTGTTCCATCGTGTTCTGGAGCTGCTGTGCGACGCCGTCCTCCTGCTTGGGGACAGTGTTTGTGAGCTGGTCTGGGATGATCGCAGCCTGGTGGGGATGGAGCTGGCAAGTCAAAACACAATTCATGACAGGCTCTTATGTAGATGAATGGATACACTTCACTGAAAAGGCGAACTGGGTTGGCCACAAGACAATTTAGCACAGACACACAGGCATACGGTACTCAACTGTCAAGGAGAGCTGTATGCTTGTGATTGAGCGGAATAAGTTATATAAGGTTACAAAGGCTTCCTATTGGTTTCAAAAGAGCACTCACACATACATCACGTGTGTGCTTGTTTATCTATAACCTTGAGTTTATACAGGCAGAGATTTTTTTGATCAGTAAATGTCTTCTTGTGTTATGTGTATAAAGTCAACAAAATGGATTGTGTTAAACTGGTGTTTTTTTCTAGCTACTATGCATTTGTTATCCTCCTTGACTGTTTAAAGAGTATGTTCCTCTGCTAGGGGACTTATACACTTGTCAAGCTCAAGCCCCTCTGGCCCTCTGCTGTTTAATACATGCCCAGAGCCTTGCAGCCTGAGAACTGTTTTGTCATCTTTATGTGGAGAGCAGCTTTTGTGTGCCAGACCTCTAGGTTTTTCCTATGGGAATGGGCCGAACTGTTCATGCCAGCTGAGCAATGCACAGTGCATCTACTGCCCCCTGCTGGTATTTCTCCTCAATTGTTTAATTTTTCCTCCTAGAACAAAGTGGCTTAGAATAGATTGTTCCAATTTATTCATACTGCGATAGGGTGGATCTGTATCTCGTCCCAAAATAACCCTGAAATCTGATTACATTCAATTCCTAACCCCTGGAACGAACAATTTTTCTCCTGGCTCCCAGCCAGTAACTGTGCAGTCGAGAGTGTCTGTCTGTGTGTGTGTGAACATGTGCATGATGTGAGTACATGTGCATGTGTTTGTGAAGCATGTGTGCCATTGTGTACATTTATTTCTTTGTGTATTTTAGAAGGAGAGGCTGCAAGCGTGCATGGAACTGTTGGGGGAAATCCTGTGCCTCCACCAGAGCTATTCAGCAGACATTTCCCGCAATTCTCAGGTTCACCACAGATTGGCCTACACAGGCACTGCCTTATTCACCATTAAACTCTTACAGACAATCCTCCCTCCTGAGAAGGTACGTGTGACCAAATTACTTATTTTGCTACCACTCTTTAAAAATGTAAAAATTAAGATGGGGTCTCTTAATCTCAAACAGGCTAGTGACAATCTTCCAGAAAACACTGCAACAGCTATTTTTCACCTCTGTCTGGACACATCATTGGGAAGTTTATTACCTAGCATGCAGGAGACAGCAGTGGCCTACCTGGAGCAGGTAAATTCAGATAGCCATAACCTCTACAGGCGGGTGACCCGTGCTGCCCTCTGGATGGAATCAACTTGTAACTTCCTCAAGGAATCACAGGCTGAGGTATTAGCTGCATGTTACATTTTTACTTAAAAGCCAAAAGAAGCTTTATAATCTTTAGAGCAGCAGTCATCTTTTTGTTTTTTTTAATTACACACCAGTTGTGGATTTAGGTTGATATACTAGAATAGCTCGGAGTAGGACAAATCAGACAACAAAACTTATGGGACGTTATCATGAAAAAATGTCACTATCTGAAATGAACCATCATTGACTTTTTTTATTAGACAGTTGGTAACTGTAGAACTGACATCTAACGCAAGCTAATTTATAGATCTGGAACTGAACAGACTAACCAGAAAGACTTTTAATGTTTTTGCTAATGTTTTCCATTAAAGTCACTCATTTTCTTTCACTCACTTATTGATATCAATTATTTGATTTATTCCTCATGAAGGGAGAGAAGAACTGGTTGGAGTTGCTGGAGCTGGCAGACCAAACCATTGATGGCCTCCCATTTCACCACCATTTACCCATCATAAAAGAATGTGTTCACATCTGCTCTTATCTGTAAGACACTTTAAAGTCAATGTTTCTTGCAATGTAAAGACACTAATTTCTTGAATAGTATATTTTAATGCTGTGTTACATTTCTTTTAAATATTACTATTTTCTTTGAATATTCATTATTAGGTGGAAATTTAATCATCCCAGTCCACTACTCCAAACAGAGAGCCAAAACCTTCTTCTCAAGCTCCTGTCTCATCCCTTACTGCCTGTCAAGACAGAAACATACGCATGCACTTTAAACCTGGTCAAGGTCAGAACAAGCCATTTTTTATAAGTAGGATCATGGCTAAAATGCATCATGCAACCTAGTGTAGCCATAAAATGGGACTCTGTTGGGGAAACCATATGTAAATAAGTAGGGTGAAGATGAATAGCTCACAGATCTTTGACAGTGTGCAGTAAAAAAAAAACCCTTTGACATTTGCAATCAGACATTCTTTCCATTTCTCTCCACTATTATCCATCCATTTTACCAACTACTGTTAAGGGTACATTGCTACGTTTGAAGTGAAGTGGAACTTAGGCATACATGCACAAGTGAGAGCCTAGTGATAATTTATGAGGTGATTTGGTGTGATTACACTCACCCCTAGGACTGCCTTGGCATCCAGAACGTATCGCGACAGGAACCAGGAACCTGCAGTGAAGTCAACTTTCTTCTCCACCACAGAGTGCTGTATGAAATAAGTGCTTTTGGACTGCAGGACTCAGCAGAAAAGGTGGGCTAGTACTTCTACTTCTTTGAGAACCAATTTAAGCACCTTTTCTACTTTTTTTTAATCTTAACATCTGGTTTCAGCAATGTTGTGTATTATTAGACATTGAAATCTGTGTCTTATAGTACCTTGTGTTAAATGTTTTATCAGCAGTACTATATGTGTTAACTCAGCAGTTTACCTGTGATCTATAGGTGAATGTTGCTGCCAAGGATATCCTGCTATTCCTGTTCAAGGGGCAATTGATGATGACAGCATCAACCTGGGACAGATTCAATGAGGCCCTTTACCCAGTCATGCCCATATTACAGGTAGTGTGTTTCCTGAAGACAATGCTTTGTATTTTTATTGTAGAGCTCATAAACCAACATCGTATTTGGAACTTACTACATTATATTCATGGAGCAAGAGGAGGTAGTGTATGTTTCCACATTCAAAGCAAACTATGATCAAAACTGCAATTTTAGCGCTCTTGGACCACAAAGACTGCATATTGAGCTGCCAGTGAGAAAAATTTAGTTATTCTCTCATTTACATATTCTGTGTTATATTGTTTCCTTTTTTGGGTGGAAAAAACATGCTTTTATTAATTGTTCAGTTTCAGGCAACAGAAAGCCTGAAAATTCTTCATGAATATACATGAGATTTTGACTAGCCTGTCAAGTGTGATTTAATTCAAGGAGGCCATTCGGAGATGGGCCCGCCATGTCAACAAGAGACGAAATGAAACCACCCGTAATCAAAGCAATGCATATTTTATTTACTGTTGTGCTGCTTAGCAGGAATTCCCCATTGTTCACCCCATTGTCTGCCAAAGCAGTCTGAGAATTATTTGTAGATGTGTTTGTATCTGTGTGTGTGTGTGTGTGTCTGTGGCAGGGTTATGCCAGCACTGAAGAGTCACTGGGAAAATGTGTCCTGCTGATAAGTGACATGTCGGACGTGGCAAGAGACAACGTGTTTCCAAGTACAGCCAAGCTAAAAGCAGCGCTGCGACTCCTTTTCACTAAACAGCCCTCGTGAGTCCAGGCTTTGGGTCTTTCTTGTGTCTGTGTTGGTGTACGTGAGCAGTGGGTGTTATTAGATGATTGTGTGTTTATAATGTATGTCTATAATGCTGTGTTTTTCTTTGTGTCTTTTTTGTGAAGTTGTTTGACAAGTTTGATGGTGGGTCTCAAGGATTTTTAGCAAACCAGATAAAGTCCTCGGAGTCTGAATATTTTGTTCCACTTGCTCACTTATGATAGGCGTATTACCACTGTCAGATGCTGTCAGGTGCATTGCTCAAGTCACTGAAATGTGTGAGGCCTGTGTAAAAGCTTACCTGTCCCAGCCTATGAATTTTGAGGGAGATGGAAATTAACTCCAGGCAGTGGCTAGGTGACAGGCTGTTGTACATTTTGGCCGAAACTAATATATTGAGCTGTATGTTCAAGTACTGACATTTAATCATTTTGATGAAATGTTTAAAAATATACAGCCTGGCCAAAAACATCCTCACCTGGATTTAACTAAGCAATTAGACAAGAGTCTTCCATTGGATGATTACTACAGTGACTAAAGTGTTTCACTCTCTCCCATCATCAGCACAAGCTCTAGGCCAAAAAAATAATGCAATTATGTATATACAGAAATGAATGTTATAATAGTGAATGTACGCCGTGATCAAAACTAAAGCTGGTCCAATTAAATATTAGAGTGGAACTTTTTTGGCCAGGCTGTTTATAAAAGGTGGATAAATATGTATCTCTATGTTAGGGCTTGCTTTATGACCAGTTAGGTATTTTCCAGTTTACATTATAATTAATCTGTGTTGAGAGCACTGCATAATGTTCTCTGCTTTTTCACCCTCAACTACCTGTATTCTTCTTATTGTTAACAGTGTAAGAATAGCAGCAGTGCAGCAAATTCTTCTTCACCTAACCAGTTCTGATGGGGCTGAAATGGCCAGACTGGACCTGGAGCAACAACCACTGATCTCCTCTCTCCCAAATATTTACTGCCTCAGAAACCCTTTAGACATCACTCTTGATACCAGCAGCAAGTCCATCCTAAAGGTATAAGTTTATATACAGAGAGGAAAAAAAATGCACACAGCACAGACAGAAATATGTACACACACCAGCGACTCTCATTATGCAACACAGAAAACAATATGAATACAACAATATAAGCATAATGTGCACCTCCATTGTATCTGCAGTATCATTGGTATCTGAGTATATGTGCATATAGTGCATGTGTTTTACATTCTCTAGGTGGAGTCGGTGGAAAAGCTGTTTTGTATCCTGTCCTCAGATACTGTTGACATCTCCCTTAGAAGATCAGCAGCAGAACAGCTGTCTGTGGTGCTTCAAGGTTAAACGTCCACCTAGAACAATTTTCCTTTAAAGATAATCTTAAACTTTCATTTTGTCAAAAGATATTTTGTTTTATACTGTTGGTTTATATTTTACACAATTTCCTTTATACTCTGGTGCATTTAAAACCACCCACTTTTTTTCTTTCATCTATATGCCCTTTGACTCCTGCTTTTACAGTTATGTTTCACAAGTACCTGCCAATGTGTGAAGATGGTATTAAGATTAAAAATTTGGTAACTATTCACTTCCATCTAATAAATGAATTGGGAATTCTGTTCATAGTGCTTCAGCTTAAGTGTCTGAATTTTCAGTCACTTGTTTTTAAACAGGAGACTTGAAAGACCTAATCATATTTTCAGACTGCATTGTAAGCACTTGTTAAATCAAAAACTAACTTCAAAAGTTTGTGATAAATGACAGCTTTGCCCTTGTGAAGTCTGCAATGTGCAGAGTGGGTGCCTTCCCACCACCATATGTTAAAACAGCCTGGTTGAGCAAACAGTTGAGGCTTATGCAAATGTTTATCGTCAGTTTATTGAATTTTTCTTTTTCTTCCCTGCAGACACAACAATGCACCCTGTGCTCAAGAATCTTGGAATAACAGACAAAGTCATTTCTTTCATTCTTGAAAGTATAAACGGAAACAAGGTACAACCCCCCCAAAAAAAAAACTGTTTAGGCAAAGTCAAAGTTAAATAAAACAATAAATCTGTATCTCTGCATGGAGGTGATAAGCGTGTGTGTCGGCATGCTACTATTTGAGTCCATGTCCTCGTTGATATGTACGTACATGTGTTGCCAGCGGATGTGGAGAAAACTTACTGAAGCGTGCATGTTGGAAGGATGAAATGGCCTGTGTTAATAATGTCAGACAGGCCCTGGTCAGCAGTGATTTTTGCCTTCTAGTTACTGCAGCCTGCTGATCATTCCCAGGCCTTGAATCAGAAACCGCTAACAGGGGTAATGGTCCAGTATGTCTGGCTACATCGAGGTGGAGGAACAGACCCACAGAGAATGACTTTTCTCAGCTAACAAGTGTGTATAAGAGATGCCTGCAGGTTATCTGTGTCCTGACCCTCAATTTCCTTCACCCTGCATAATCACTGGATTTGGATCCAGTTTATGTGAAGTGACAGTAAAGAGACAGAAAGAGAATATGTGTATTTATTTATATTTTCCCTGCAATTAAACACCAACTGCACATGTTGTTGCTCTCCCCAGAGCTTGGATTGCCTGTTGGAGCCGTGTGTATGTATCCTGAGGAAGCTTGTGTATGCTGATCCCTCTCTGAGGCGCTGCCTGGCACAGCGCAACCTCCTGCTCCTCATGCTGCTCAGGGGTACATTCACAAGACAACTCATTAAGTAACAATGATACATGCAATGTTATGTGGCTTGGGGGCACATTCTCAAAAGAAGATGACAAATCATCCATTAGTGCATAGTTCTTAATGATGTTGTCACAGTATAAAATGGCATATCTGTGTGATGCAACATGTCTCTATTGAACTGAATGTGGCAGCTGTGTACACCTGCTGTAGGTGTTTATTCTTAGTTCATTTAACATTACTTGATGCAATACATTATAAATTAATGGAGTTTTAATGCATCCACTTGCATTCAGACCTAAATTTCAGAGTTGAGATGATTATTTTCAAATTCTTCATATTTATATCTGTATTATGTTTTGACTTCATCATAGCATCTTTGATACTGAAAGAAAACAAAGGCAATGGAAGTGAAGTCACTATACTGATGAGTTTACTGCTGTTTGATGAGATTGCCAGCCTTGAAATGTGGTGAGTCTTTTCTCTCTTTGAACTCATCAAGATTCTAATATTATAAGCATCTATACAAACCTTGGTTTCTTTGTATCACATCAGGTCAGACAAATCCAACACTGATGTGAATCTCTCACCGTTCTCTCTACCGCTGTCAGTAATACACAGGTAACAGCATCTGTAATGTTGTGAAGGTCAATGGTCAGCACTCCTTTGTACTGTGGTCTTTTTTAGAAAGCCTCTCCCATTTAACATCTAACTTCTCTTCCAGGTACCACATCCCATTTCAAACAGCTACTCATCATGCTGTCAGTCCATACTGCTGTGTCCTGCCCCCTTCCTCTGACCTCTGGACCCTGGGCCCTGCACGCCAAGCCCTGCAGGTGGCCTGGAACACTGCATGGTATTCTGGAGTAGACAACCTCCTCGAGGGACTGCATGACTCGAGTTATGTTACTGAGTAAGAACCTTACAGTTTTTCACTGCTCTACACAAAGTGAAATATTGACATAGCTTTTGTTATTATATAATACAAAATAATTTGTTTTGGTGTAAAATGTGATAAAAAGGAAGGTTAAGTTTATGATAATAGAAAGAAATTGAGAAATCTGCTAACTTGGATACTTTATATACATTAAACTGTGATGGTCTGATATTTTGTTCATTGTTGTATTGTTTTAAGATTATCTTGTATGTCATTTTGGTTTTAGACAGAATATTTCAACTCTGTCCCTGTTACAAGTCACCCTTATACAGTGTCTCTCAAATGAGGGGTATTGTAGTGAACATATTGTTTCTGAGGCATGGTGTCTTGTGTTTCATTTGTCTCCATTTACTTGTAATGTGACCTAATTCAAAAGGATGAGATTGTCTCTCAAATTGTTTTAACCAGCTTTATTGCATTTCAGATGCTTAAAGCACCACATCAGTGGATCAATCCACCTAAAACTAAGTTTCATTCCATGTTGTTTTTAGGAGAATAGTACATGGTCAGGATGGATTATTCAATAAAAACAGAGAACTGACTTTTTTGTTTCAAATACATATACACAAGTCTTTAACCTCTGAAAATGCTGTGTGTATGTTTATTTACATAGGTCACAATTCAAGGTCTTTTTGAATATTTATCCCGGTCGGTCTCTATCTTGTTAATGCTATTATTCGTATCCTTTGATGATGTTACCTGTCAGTACATCAGTAGTCTTATAATATTTTTATTCCACACATCAACACATATATTCCCATTTAATTCCCTGCAGATTTCATGCTGACCTAAAGCTGTCAGAAGTGCAGGTTGTGGCGCTGCAGGCTGTACACTTCCCCACTGCGCTGCAGGACTGCATCCAGGCCATTGTCACAGCAGCAGGACACAGTTCGGTGACCTCTGCCCTTTCCAGGCTCACCCTCTATTTACTGATTGACAAACTGGCTCTGCCTCACATCTCCACTTACAGCTGCAGAGACTCTCTGCACTCCCTCAGCTGGCATCCAGCAATGACCAGGTACAGTGCATACAAATTCAATTAAAAGATTCATGTACCATAGGATTGCATAATAAAAGCAGTAAATATATCTGGTTAAGGTTAATAAATGAAGAAAATTATGAGAGGTTTCTGACTGCCATAAGTAAGTATTTTAGCTGCTGCAACTCTGTAGAACAATGAACCAGTATGAAGTCAAACAACTAATTAGAATTCATGGTGCTTTTCATGCTGTGTGCTTTGATTATTACACTGCTGATAGAAGATTAAAAATTCCCTAAAATAATATAATGACAATATGATATTATTAGTAAATGCTCTCGTTAAGGGCCTTTTTTTGTTATTATGTTTTTGTGCTTGCTATCATTCCCCTCATTTGGGAATGTGGAATCTCAGAAACACCTTGAGGGAATTTCCTTCAAATTTGAATTTCAGGATGAACCCGCATTTTTGGATTCAAAGGTATAATATCGAAGCCTATTTTAAGCATTGTCTGCCATCTCTGTGAGTTACTTTTTAGGATTTAGTCAGTCTCACTTTGGCTTTCTCATACTTGAAGCACTGCCTACTGTCCGGGCTACGTGTTTTATCAGAATTGGAATCGGGCAAATATGTGAAGAGGTACAAGATGTTTAACTGAACATTTCTTTCATTCATTCATTTTCTGAACCACTTGATCCTTGAGAGAGTCACGGGGGTGTTAGAGCCTATCCTGGCAACCAACAGACAAAGGCGGGCTACATCCTGGATGTGTTACAAGTTCATCACAGGGTGGCATATACAGACAAATAGCTTTTTACTCACATATTCACACCTACAGGTGATTTAGAATGGTGTATGTATCTGGATGGTGGGAGGAAGCTGAAATACCTGGAGAGAAACCATGCAGAGAACATGCACACTCCACACAGAAATGACATTAGTATCAAACCCAGCTGTCTGAGGAGACAGTGCTAACCACTGCACCACCGCATCACCCTACCTGAACAGGAGTAATTGTAGCTCATCTTTGTGGCTTTGCATTGTTGTCATTGAAGTTTTTTTGCTTCATTTTCCAGCCACTACAAATTAAAAGGAAACACAAAATAGAATTTAAAGATAAACTAAAAGTTAAAGTAGTTAGCTTACTTCAGTAATTAAAAACATGAAGTTATTATGCTGGGCTCCTGACTTTCTCCCACTGCCATTTTTTCCTTCCCTGCAGGTTTCTCCAGGTGCGCCCGGCCTGTGTGGAGGATGAGAAGTTGCTGGTGGGCATTGTTGCATTTCTGAATGCCTATTTCAAGCAGGTACACACAGAGTGTGTGTCTGACCAGGAGGACAAGGACCTGCGCTGGATACTGGAGCTGCTTCTTAACCAGGTGCACATTGGCTGTTTTCAGAATCATATACTGGATAGTACATACTTAATACTTTGGAAATAGACACTATATAGTGCTCGCTGTTTTCTATTGGATCTGCCACATGTGAACACTAGTACAACAATCACATGATCCCCAGGCTTATCACTACGGAAACAGCTACCCAGCCACTGTTAGTAGATGTTTACAGAGGCTTGACTTATGCTTTTACGTAGAATTCTCTGTGAATCTTTGGATACAAAACATTTACCTACTGTTATCTTGCTTATTGGCTAATATTTCAAAGTATAAGAGTATATGATGTTTTTGGTGCAAACGATCACTTGTGTGGAAATAAATTATAACGAATCATACTACAGTAGTTTTATGTACTTATATTGTTGTCATTAATCTCCCACGCAACTTGTGGCCATACATTTTTTTACATATGTGTTCACATTTAATGTATGGAAATATTGAACTGTACTCCAAGCTCCTACCTAGCAGGTGGCAGCAATGCACTAAGTGGACTAATTTTGATCCACCATTAGACAAAATGGTGGTTTGTCATTACTAGTTACTATTTTTGGTCAGTGATATGATTTTTAAAATACAGCCATACAGTTATTTAAACTATCTGAACAAGCAGGAATATAAATTTATTATAGGATATAGAATATAGGAGTAGGATATAGAATTTTGAGTTTATGTAAGTGGTGCAAGTTTTAGGTATGTGTGCACTGGTATTACATCACTCTATGAATCTCATTTGGTAGAAATAGAGGTATTCAACTAAGCAGCCCACTGACAGCACTATATGTATGATGTTATCAGTTTGAGCTACTATATCGTCCTTTTGGTGCTTAAGTAACTACAGAGTATGTGTGTATGCATCTCTGTGACTTAGTAATCTGTTAATACTCTCCAACATAGAGGGTTATATACTTATAATCACAGCATGGATAAATCTTAAGCCACATCAAGCATATTACTCTCATGATGACAGTTAAATACTGTCACACTGTAGTACCTCAGACCTGCAGCATGCATTACTTCCTGAGCTCTTGCAACAAAGTTGTATTCATCATATTGCCTTAGGAGAAGAATCACCACACTGTTTTAGTGGGGAGAGCTACTTTTAGGATTTAATCAGTCTCACCTTGGCTTTCTCATTAATGTGTGTGTAAACAATAAGCCCTCCCCTGGCAGCTAAAGCAGACTCGGATTGAATGCCTGGTAGGGGTGAGCTGCTCAGCTCTGCTCAGACTTTTCTGTAATTACTGAGCTGTTTCAGTAACATCTGTCGCTCTCCACACTTGTGTTAACTATCTACTCTGTATGTATGGCTCACAAAGATTTTCTTGTATGTCGATGTGGTTGCTCATTTTCCATTCAGAGTTAGTTTCTTTAAATTAAGAACAACCAGCATGAAATGCAAACATCATGTTTTGGAATTTTTTGTTAGTCACAAAATGTTCAACTAACGCTTATTGTTTTGAAAATGGATGAGTGTTGTAAGGTTGAAAAATCAGTATATAAAGAATGAATGAAATCTAAATGAAAACACATAAATTGAAAAATAAATCAATAAAGTTTTTGTCCATCAATCATCTAGGAGACCGCATGCCTTCTCAATTTGCTGCTTGGGGCAGAGACACAGACCTCGGCTCAAAACCTCGGAGAGCAAGAGGAAATGAAGAACCAAGTAAGCCAGAGACTACAGCGAGAACTCACCACCTTCTTTAACACCTTACTCCTCCGTCTAAGAAACACATCTGACAAGTAGGTAGATTGCTCATACCTTCAATTTTAGTGTGACCCTCTGTGCTTTTTTCATGCCTTGATGTGTGTATTTTGAAAAAAAAAAAAGAAAATGTCTTAGGTTTAAATTAATAATAACTATAAATTCCATTGCCAGGGTAGCTTTAATAGGAACTTGTTTTGTCTACACATATTTTGCACTGACAATAGCTGGAGGATTCAGAGGTTCAACTAAACTTTTAAATCCTACTTACAGTAATGATGCCAGGCAATTTATAATATATTTTTCAGATTAATAACACTTAGATGACTTTATTTCATGAACAGTCAATTCTGTTTTTGCCCTTTTTCCCATTTCTGCCTGTTGTCTCTGATTCTCTTGTTTCTCACTCTTTCTCGCTCTGTCCTTTCCTGTCTGTCCAGGCTATGTTTGGCATTAGCAGGCCCCTTCAAGAGCCAGTTGGCAGACTGTTTGCTTCAAAGCCTGCGGGTGTCTGACGCCCCACGTTTCTATGGCCTTCCCAGCCTGGAGAGGACACTGCAGGGCATGGTCAACCTGACAGCCCAGCCTGGCTGGAGCTCCCACTGCCCTGACCAGGAACCCATGTCTCTCTGCTCCAAGTATCTCAGCGGGCTTTTAGAGGTGTGTGTGTGTGTGTGTTTGTGGCATGTGTGAAGTTTTTGTCTGGACAGTATTTGTGCATATGTTCATGTGTTTCATGAGCATATGTAAGCCTCCTGTTCTATCTTCAGAGATGAGACCGCCTAAAGAAATGAATAAAATGAAAAGCACAGTACTTTCTGTGGAATTAATTAAAATTAAGCAGAACATGGTTACGGGACATGAATTGGAATAGGTAAAAATCTCATTGATTAGATATGCCACACTGTGAAGATGCTGATGAGATTAATCAACCTTGCTACCACCATCTGTTCAGTTGTTTAACAGTCCACAAGAGTGGCATAACACATTGTAGTCTGTGCAGCGCGGAGGTGTCCAAACTTTTATTTTTGCTTCAGAAGTCACACCCCTGGGAAAATAGACTGTTAACTTTACGTATCACCCATTCCTAATCACTTGGTTTGTTTAACATCAATAGCCTTAATGAATGTGACTTAAGTTAATGTCTTTGCTACCTCCATATCTTTGATGGCAACTAGATACCTACCCCATTCAATCCCACCCTCCCAACCTCTTGACTCCATAGGCCTTGGGTATATCTTGCATGCAGGTCCACACCCTGATATGTCTTAACTAGTAATCAGTAAAATAATCAGGTCTCAGATATTTTTAGCTTTCCCTGTATATTTATCAAATTGCATAACAAAAATACAACATCAGTTTACCAAGAGACTAGTGATCTCAGTGGTTTTGAGTCCTGACTTTTGACTTTTTGGTTGCACCTGTCATCTGGACCCACGACAGCACTGTAGTGGGCTTCACTTCATGATTTCCTATAAAATCTGTCCTTTGCACAGGTGATCTCCTCATTTTATGTAGAGTGGGGAGGAAACTCTATGTCTTTCATGGGCAAAGGTGTGACCAAGAATGCTGTTATCTGTCTGCTTCACCTGTCCCATGAGATGATGGCTGAGAACAAAGACAAGGCAAGTGTCAGCAACACTGCTTCATGGGGGGACTAGTCAGAATGTTTGATACTTTTAAAACAGACTTAAGCTTAACTTAATAGAAACAAAGTTTGTTAAAATAAGAACAGATAACTGATTTAAGTATTTATAGTTTGTGTCACAGAAAGTGAGTATAATACTACAAACTAGTAAAGCATTTTTGAATTTGACCAAAATTGTTTCTTTCCCATTTGTCTACACCAGGACTTCATCTCACAGTGGTCTTTGGGGAACGAAGCATCTACAGAGGAGGCTAATGCCTCTCAGCTTGGTTTAGCCTGGCTTGTCCCATTATGGGTTGACCGAGATAAAGAGGTACAGATAATCTCTAGTGTCTGATTTGTTTGATTTTTGTGTTTGTTTGTTTATTTGGTTTAAAAGCTCCTTCCTGTTCACAAATATACATGCTGTACCTTCAATTCAATTCAGTTTTATTTGTAGAGCCCTATATCACAACAAGGTTGTCTCACAGGGTTTCACAGAGTTAGTTGGATATAAACAAACATCAGTCAAATAAACAGCAGATGAAGGAAGCTGATTAATGTCCCAGGCATCCCCCATCCCTAGACCCTCCTTGGCAAGGAAAAACTCCAAAAACCCCGTGGGAAAAGAGAAACCTCGGGGAGAACCACAGTGAAGGAGGATCCACTCCCATGGATGGACAGGCCATAGATGCACCAGGACTGATGGACATCCATTTGCATATGTAGTTCCAGTCTGTAAGGATGCAGTAGGGCGGGGGTACATGAGGAGGTCCATCTAATCAGATGAGACAGGTGGGAGTGAGGAGGTCCATCTAGAGAGGTGGATACCTTATGTATCCTGTGTGAGACATTTGTAATAGGTTGTTAAATGGACTGCTCTCCTCCATAATCTACTTTGTCGTGAAATTAAGTTTCTTGATTTTGGCTTTTGGGGCAAATTTAAATCCATAAGAGATGTGCAAGAAA
>JAPQRP010000015.1:23847650-23862733 GCA_037367295.1 Apogon hyalosoma | reverse complement strand
ATGTGTATATGTGTATATGTGTGTGTGTGTGTGTATACATGGTTTTCCCTTGGTTATGGAGAGCTTAGCTGCTGTGCTGGCTTTTTTTTTTGTTATTTGACTAAAAACAATACATTGTTGTGAATCTTGAAAATATATTATCACATATTTAGAAAAAAGCTTGAAGAAATGCACACAGTCTGTTCATTGATAAAAACATTACTTTTAAAAAAGTTTATTTGCAGAAAAAAACACACTCAGCCATACCTTTTCTTTTCAGAGTGATAGACCAGTTTAAGAAGTAGTATGGGTTGAAAATGTATATGTTTTGAGTCTGGCCAGACATGGATGTAAACTTCAGTAGTTGATGGAAGCATACACCCACATGTTTTTTGGGGAATTCTGGTGTTGAGAGATGTTTAAATAATGTCATGCGTAAATGTAACGATATCAAAGTCCATTCTGAACATGTTTTTCTACAGCCGGGCTAATTGACAGCTGCGTGGAACAAATGAAACAAGCTCACACCCAGCTCAACCTGGAATCAGTCCGACCCGGCAAGGCTTTCCATCGCAAAAAGGTGAGCAGAGACTGACCGGGACTTTCCAGTCTGAGCTGTGTATTTTGTGCAGCCTTGGTTTTTTCCCCCCACTGGATAAAATAACAATCTGAAAGTAACATGAAAGAGGTATTGAATAAATATTATGAACAGCCATTGTATTTCTCAGCAGTCAGCTCACTTATGTTCGTCTCAGTAAAAGTTGTTTTTAAGTTGAAGCTTTTAAACACATTGTTTTTTTCTCTGTTATCAGGAAGATGGCTATTTAAGGGAAATCAAGCTGACTGTGGAGATCCTGCGGAGTGCTCTTTTCCGCAACGATGAATGCAAAGTGAGCCTCTGTGTCTGCCTTTTAATTCCCCACTGCTAATTGGTTTTTAATGGAACCTCAGAGAACCAGTGCTGTGCCTGTAAATGAAATTCACCTAAATGTGCCCAGCCCTGCTTACATCTCAGCAAGTTTAGCTTCTTAAACCCTGTAATAGCATTACTTATGGAGCATATTAGCTGGTTTTCATTTTCTAAGTGGCCTTTCAGTCACTGGTGGTTACTTTGGATTTTATAGCCAGAAATGCTTTACTGCAGTGTTTATCCTACCATTATTCTGGTCTTCATATGCTTTTGGTGCATGCTTACAAAAATACTGCGCCGTTTTATGTTGATTATTGCCATCTGTGTTTGTGCTGTTGTATAAATCACGGTTTCTCTAAAGTATGTTATTACTTTAACCAAATTTGCATCTGTAATCATGTATGTGGGCCTTTTCTTATGCAAGTGCATGTACTGTGTGTGTAGGAGAATAATATGCATGTCCATTTGCATTTTTGTATGTAGGCGGCAGCCACAGATGCTCGCCTAACACTGGCACTCTATGCTCTTTGGCCTTGGCTCCTATTGGATGATCCCACCATGGAGGCGGTGCTGGAGCTTCTTTGTGTCTATACGGCCAACTTCACCACAGGTCAGTATGCGTACAGTTTGTGTGTCTGTTCTGTCTGTCTGTAAGTCTGTGTATTTGTACAGGCACTGTGCCTGGCCCGTGCCTGCCCATCGCCTCTGTCTGCGGTTAGCAATCTGACTGAGTCACACACACTTTGCACTAAGAGCCCCATTGTCCTCCCCAGTGTGTACTATACAACATTGTGTCTCACTGTATAAGACCAGTGCCTGCTTGCCTGCCATCCACAATGGACACAGTGTCAGGATCCAGGGATCAAGCTGCATGGTTGTCTCACTGTGTGTATGGCAACGGGTTTCAGACCAGTGGGAGATGATGTGAAGAGTCACAGAGCATCTCTGTGTTGCCTGAGAGATTGTTTTTCCATCATGCAAATATCTGACATGTGTATGTGGAAATCAGAGCTGCAAAAGACGTGCAGAAAAATCTTTTTGATTAGAGAGGAGAAAGTATACTTGGGGGCGGGTACAATAGGGAGATTTTACTTTGATAAACAGCTTGTGGTCTTTTTGATCTGTTTGCATGTGTGAATGTTTGTGTCTCCAACTGTTTGCAATGGAATTCAGTTTCATCAGTGATGGAAAGGAAGTTTCATGTGCAACGGTTCTGTGTGTGTGTGTGTGTGTGTGTGCGCGTGCGCGTGCGCGTCTGTTTGATTGGCATTGGCTCCTCAGTGGGTGCATGTGCTCTGATCTAAACTCACTCGTTTTAGACCCCCCCCATAAGCTCAAGCTGTGAAATGCCAGAAATGAGTGAAGTCAGGCACAGTATTTCCCTAAAGGTTAACTGAACAGCAGGTTGTGTTCAGGCTGCATGCAGCCAGGCTTAGTATTACACCATCTACCCTCAGGCTACCATTTAGTCTCCGGAGATGGCTACATTTCTACTGAATGTTTCATCTTTAAGTCTGCCTACTTTATCCAAGGCTTTGTTTGCACTGCTAGTTCAAGTCAGACTGTCGTTTTCATTTACGCCTCACATATTTCTACAGATATTTTTGTAGCAGCCCTAGCTTTGTCTACACTCATACAGAGTAGCCCATGCTAACATGTTTCACTGAAATTAATCCAATTTAAAGCAATGAGTCACGTCATTGGAGCATATCCATCATTAAGCAGACCTTACTTGTCAGTTTCGTATTACACCAACTTTCTTGACGGCTATTGAGATAACCTCAGGCTAACATCAGCATACGCCTGTTGCTGTATGTTACGTTCTAGGATTAACATAACCAGCAAGCTGTCATGTTCTTCAGTATACAACATCAATCCATGTCAGACTCTGTGTGATCAGGGCTCCTTATCTTAAGCTCGTTGATTTCTACATTTTCGATGTAATATGCAGCTGCAGCAATTAGTCATGTCAGTTATGCTGATATGAATATGAAACTAAAGTAGAGATGTTTTTGAGTCATTCGCATTTTTATTTGTATTTATATTTATAAGCAGCTATATAGCAAAATTAATTCCAGTGGGAATCAAGGGAGATAAAATAGACAAAAGTAATTCACGTGTTTAAACTATCTGGTTATATGTTTGTGACCAAAATGCTGTGCAACATACAAGATTAACCAGTTTACCACTTCTAGTACCATTAGCACCAGGATAATGTGTTTTATTCTATCCATTATGACCTAAAAACACTATCCTGGTTAAAAGCTGGTTCTGAAAAAAGGTAAATCTAAATGCTGATTATAGATGTTTTCCCTTTCCCAGCCTGTAGTTCTCTTTGTGGTGGTGGCCCAGGTGTTGCACCAGGATCTAAAGGCTCCTCTAGTAGCTCTCTGATGCACTCGGTCATGAAACTGGCCTCTGGTGTCGCCCCTGACAACAGCCCCATCCAGAACCTGGCCTTCTCTCTTTTAGCCAACCTGTCCATATCACGGGACTGCAGGGGTCTTCTGCAGAAGGTAAAAGTCTGATACACAGTGTTTTCAGTGTTACAGATATTACAGTGAGCCTGTTTACATGCACACTAAAATGCTGATCATCATCTGATTTCTGGAGTTATCAGATCATTTAAGTGATCGTATAAACAGGAATATCTGATATAATTTATCAGACAACAACAGTAATCTGATTGAGAAATCAGATTAAGTTACCTGGATTTCTCTCCAATACTCTGATGTATTCATGCATGCACACCCCTTAATGTGATTTAATTCTTTTACATCTGTGCATGTGTTTAAAAAAAAAAAAAAAGAAATCATAAAAAACAGGAGTAACACAGTCAAACATGAGTGGAAGAGAATAATATAAAGTAGATTCTACCACCGCTATGTACGTACATACTCTAAAAGAAATCCAATAGTGGACTAAAATGTCTACATCAGGGTTTTTGTAGTATTGTGTTTCTGAAGTGGATGTAAATGTGTCAGATCTGATTATTACCATTATCTGGTTACTTTCACGTATTGGATTTTTATGGTCATGTAAACAGGCTCAGTGTCTCACAGTAAATGGACTAATACATTAGTGTGTGATTAAGCTCAATAGTCAAATATCTGTAATATGCACTGGGTATAAATGGCACTCCTCTGACACATCTGACACTCTTGACACCCTCACACTTAGATCATGCCTCTGAGGATCTATATTTTAAACCTGTGTGCTGTTATTAATAATCTGTAAATGTCAGACTTAAACTTGAGTATCACGTGTTTGATGTCCGTCTAATTTTCTTTACACACAGAAGAATTTCCTGCAAGCCTTTCCGTCCGTGCCAGTGCCCAAAGCAGGAGTGAAGGCCTCATCTGTAGGCTCTGGTGGTGGGAGCTCAGTGGCTTCGTGGCTGAGGCTACTGCTCAGTCTGTCCCTCACAGAGGACGGCCAGCAGAGTATCCTCAGGGTCAAGGGAGCTCTGGAACTGCTGGCAGACCTCGCATCAGCTCGCCGCCACGCTCTGCTCACCCTTCACAACCTCTGCTTCTGCCCTGCCAACAAGTCACATGTCATTGCCAATGGTACATCAATAAGTGTAATGTAGGCATATGGAAGGGCAACAAGAGTTATGTGGACAACATGACAGCATTTCACACGTTTGTCTTTCATTTCCTTTAATAGACCATTGTGGGGGATTTTAGATCACTAAATATGTAGCAGTAAAATACTCATTCTACAAAGTCTTTGTACATCTTTGCAAATGCATGCATACACACATGCAAGGAGGGGCCAGGTGGGTGGGTTAGGTCACAGCATTTTGTTTCCCTTTCCTGTGGAAAGATCACATTTCCTGTGTACGTTATTGTATACACATAACTTTAGTCTTAATCGGTAAATCCTTTTCCATTGAAATGAATGATATGACTGTATTCGCCATGGCACATTTCCCATATAAATGAATAAGTAGTAAACGAAACTAATATACCGGAGACCATTACCAGGGTAGTGAAACATGACTCTGTTCCTTCCTTTCATGTAGAATATCTACATGTTCTATGACCTTGGCCTTTTTGTTTTGTATTCAGATACCCCTTTTGTTTTCCCTCTTTAACTGTTGATCAGTACTACTAATTAACTGTTTGTCTTTCCCTCAGACACAGCCATGAAGGTATTGTTTTCCTGTCTGGAAAGTAAAGACATGGAAACTCGTTGTATCGGAGCTTCTGCACTTTGGGCTTTACTGCATAACAATCAGAAGGTACACACATAAAACACACATGCAGCCAAGCATAAAATCTTTATTTTAGTGACTGTGTGTTTATTGGCTACTTTATTGGCAATACTTGTCAAATTAAAACAGATAGTGTCTTCACTGTCTCATTCTATGCCTGTGAGACATTGATAAATCATCTTGAAAGCTTCATTGTCCTCTGGCGTACAGCTGACCAACCTCTTCTTTCTCCTAATCTGTCTTTCTAATTTCCCCTCAAAGGCCAAGACTACTTTGAAGTGTCCCTCGATTCGATTGAGACTTGAAGAGGCTTATACCAACTCTAAAAAGGGTATGCATTTATTCACTTTGATGATGGCAAGCCAGCATCTCTCCTGGCGCTGTGTCTGAACAATGTGGTTTGCAGATTGAATTGTTTGCTTTTTCTCCCTCTAACTACAGATACGGACCAGAAGCAGGAGCCTGTGAGATCCTACCTGTTGAAGTGCCTTGAAAACCTTTCTCAGCTGCTAAATAACTGATTATGCTGTTGTATTTATTATTTTTTATCATATTTCCTACTTGTCAAATTTCAGTGCGGATATTAAAGCAAAGTGGGAGATTTTAGTTTCTTGTTTTTCTGTTTGTGTGTTGAAAAAAAAAAACAAACAATACCAACAGCAATTTTTGAGAATGGAGAACTGAGATTACAAAAACTCAGTGGGGTAAAAATGGTTCCCAAAATAAGGGGAGGACGGAACCTGCAATCATGATTTTCTTTTTCAAAATACCTAAAAAAAAAAAAAGTCAGGTTCTCAATGGAAGCATTTTAATAATTTGACTGAAGAATTACCAAAGAGCCTAGAGCAACAAAAATTACAATTTAGAAACCAAATAAAAAGCATTATGGCACTTTTGCTTCCCATTTAGCAGTTCCCTCTTTGTGGAACAAGCTAACACTGGCCTATCGTGAAGTGTGCTCCAGTGGCTCAAGTGCTTCTCTGTAGCCAGAGAGCTAGCAGGAAGTGCAGCTTGGGTGCCTCTCTACTCATCTCATCAATGCAGCTTTCATTCTCCCTCAGCGGGGCAAGATGGAAGCTGTGAAAAAGGACCACTGGTACTTCGTGGTACTCGTCTTTCTCCCTTTTCTTAAAGGTATGGCTCTTATTATTATTTCTAAAGCAGTTTTGAAAGATATTCTGTAATAAAAATCATAAAACAATTTAAAAATTAGGATAGGAAAGTATTTATTTTTCCTTTTAGAATACTGAGAGTATTTCATGTATTTATGTTGTAGTCAGTGTAAACATACTGTTAAAAAGCAGTAATAATCCTTTACTCATCCTGTTTGGTTACATTGCATGGGAATATAGTGAGTTCACTTCTACTACTTTGAGGCATTAATATTCCAAACCTAACAGAACTCTCCCAAGGGCATCACCGGACTTGAGAATCAGTTGTCATTCAGCTCGGATAAAAGGCTTTGAAAACTTGGAAGCTTGATCACCAGCTATTGTCAGTTGTGTTTATGTGTACTGGCTCAAATTTGCCTAATTACCATTACCCAGGGGATGGCCTCAGAGCTGTGAAGGCTTGTGTTCATCGAAAGTAGAAGAGATTCAGAGGGGAAACACTTTTTCAGAGACACTACATAGGGTTGATTCTCACCAAATGGATGTAAAATATTAAATTCTAATATATGAAGCGGCACCCTGTTAATGATCTGTTATTTAAGTGGCTAGATTTAAAAATGATTTCTAAATTTTCTCAATATTCTGAAAAATGAAATAAACATGATTAAATGCACTATCCAGTTGCTGTCCAGCAGGGAGAGGCTGTCCATACAGTTCGTCTGGAGGAAGGGATGATTCTGGACTGTTTATGTCCGTGGGAAGGCAACCTCAGCATGGTGTCCTGGACCAAAGTACCGGACAAAGACCCCGTAGCTGTTTTTCATCCAGAATATGGAGTGGCGTTTTCTTACCAGTATCGAGAAAGGATAGAGTTCCTGAGGAAAACACCAATGGATGGAAGTATTTCATTGAAGAATGTCACTCATCAGGATATTGGGATTTACCACTGCTCTGTTCAGACCTTCCCTCAAGGACCCTGGACCAGGAACATTCAAGTGGAGGACTTAGGTAAAGTTAGCAGACATTTACTGTGGTTTACAGTAGTAAGAAATGGCTAGAATTCATAGGAAATGATATGTCAATAGCTTTCATGTCGAGAAAACACAGAGGTGGAAATTCTGAGCCGTCGTATATCACTGTGATCTGATACTGGAAATGAAACTTTAGATTTGAGTTATTTTCCTTCTGTCACGATTTCTTAAAATCTCTACTTTCTCACTCAGGAAACAGCTTGTTAATCTCTTTTTTCCGGTGTTGACAGATGAGCCCCCCGAAGAAGATGATTTCACAGAAGCCCCCACCCCAGAGGTTTTTGAGACAGACACACAGGTGGTAGCTGAGCTGAATGACAACCTGACCATCAGCTGTAACCCCACACACAACAGTACCGTTCTGCAGGTCATTATGGAGAAGATGGTTCATGAGCAACCGTGGAGCATCATTGGAGTGTGTAAGAAGGTGGAGGGGGGTCTTGTGGGTGAGGACTACAGCGACAGGGGCCGCATTAGCTGTGCAGACAGTCTGGATGTCAGTTTGCACCTGGTGCATGTGGAGCAGGAAGACGGTGGTTTCTACCGCTGCACCTTCAGCACCGACGCTGGTGTTCAGACCACAACTGTGACGCTCACTGTGACTGCTCCAGGTATAAAGTTTACAAAGCTGATAAAGAGAACTAATGATACAAACACACCTTACAGATTACAGCGAAGGGAAAAACACAATGAAAAACAAATCTTGTGAAGTTCACCCTCTGACTACACAGCCGCCGGCGACCAACAGCATCTACTGATCTAAAATGTTTAATATCTTGAACCACTAACCTTATCAACACGTTTAAATAATTCATGTCAGATGCAGTTTCTCAGCTTTTCATCTGTATCAGACGTGTGTTATTTGGGTGTTCAGAGGCTCCGTAGTGAACCTGGAAACACTGTCACGTTCCGCAGCTTTGATTCACCAGTCAAACCCATGTAGTTTTGCAAATGATTTGAATTTACGCCACGTTTTACATCATGGTCAGTAAATTAAACCCAGGAAAACACATGGTTTTCACTGAAAAATGCAAAATGCAGAGGATGATATTATGATAAATGGTGATTATTAACCCATGGAAGGTTAAATGTAGAGAACAATTCATTTAGAACTGTCCACTGAAATAGTTCTTGGTCTAGAAGAGCTAACTTGTAACTCAATGTTGTTTAACAGAATACCCACAGTTTCCAAACCACAACATACAGTGAAGTATCGCTGAATACTATTAAAAAAAAAAAACAAATAGGGCTTTGGGGGTGTTTGTATGTGGAACAGTAATGTGATTTTTGTTACTCCCCATGAGTCACACTCAGCTAGTCACAAAACTAAGGAAATTATCACAACGCAATTTAAAAAAACACTGTCTTCTCACCTTCTCACCTTTCATTTTATTAGAAAACCTCATCTCCGAGGCTGTTTGCTTTCTTTTTTTCATGTCTCTCTTTATTTTTTTAACCAGGTTGGTTCAGCCTGTCCACGTACATGTTGTATATTTACTTCGGGGCTGGAGCTGCTTGTCTGGTTCTTCTCGTTGTCATCATCATAGTAGCAGCAAGGCACAGGTAAGATCCTGCAGTGTGTAGCCATACATTTTTGAACCAAATAGTGTATGTTGTGCAGAATATAACTGGGCTTTGTGTCTTCCTTTTGTTTACTTTTGTTTAATAATTTACCACAGGAAGAGGAACAGGAGAGAAGAGTACAGAGTCAAACTGCACCCATCGCAGAGACAGGTGAGTCTTCACTTATTCAGTCTTATATCTATTTTTAAGTAGAAGAGGAACTGACTTAGCTTTATCTGAATTTTATTTGATTCTGCACATTTTTCCATCATATAAGGGTCCGATCAAGCGAGAGAAAACATCAACGTGAAAAAGTAAATTTGCACACATCATTTATCATGTGGGCTCATTTTTTTTAGCTAAAGCTCTCTATTTTATGGAACTCTTATCATTTTTAAAATTCCACTTGTAGAAAAAAGTTACAATCGATCTTATCGATTGTACTTTTTCCACCAAAGCCATAGCTCGAATTTAACGCTAAAAATTATATCTAAAAAATTAGAACATTTTTTCAATCTGATGATGATATAAATGATTAAAGTTCAAGTATTAGATTTTCATTATTTTGTGAATATTATTGATATTTATGAGTTTGAACATTTGTGAGTTGCTTAAAAGGTGCTGTCCACATGTTACCACAAAAATACTAATTTTTTATTTTCAAGTTACTTATAATTCAGATATTTAAGTGAAACTTTCAGGAAGTAATGATCTTTTAATACATTTTGGGTGATGCATACAATGATAAAGAGCTGTCCATGTGTTACTATGGCAACCTGTCCACATGTTACCACATTCTCATGTCAATAAAACCGAGACTTTTAAATATTTTACTCCAAAATGTATTTTCAGCATAGTTGAACATAATATCTAAAAGGTTTTGTCCTACTTGATATCAGTTTATGTCGAGAACCGCATGTTTTGAATGTTTGCGTGAAGCTTAAAAAATGTATGTCCGTTTCAAGTCCACGTGTTTTTCACCTAAACATTGTATCTCCCAAATTTTGTTATACATAATGTTAAATTGCTTGTAAATGTCCAGTCAAATATGTGTAATACATGCATATAAGTTACTCTGCTTACATGACAGAGACTGTTGAACACTAAATGTGTCCACGTGTTACCGCTTGATCGGACCCATAAGCTGATTTTTCTTTTCATTCTTGCTGACCATTTTAACTAATTTGCCTTATAATGACTGACTGTAGAGCAGCTCTTTTTTTTTTTTTTTTAAATAATTTTACTCATCAGTTTGGTGAAATGTAGCTATTATGATAATTATGTAAAATAGCCTTTTTCTTTCAACAGAAGAACTGAGTGTCATTCATATGAGGGTAATAAGTAGGTTTTAGGTGACATGTGCTCCTCCTTAGATGGTTTTAAATATCATTTCACATTATTAGAGAATATTTCAGATTTAGATTGAAACATTTTTTATTACATCTTGCCAAACTGCTACCAATCATTACATTATCACCTGCTTCATGCCCTTGTCTAACTCATCAAATACTAATCAATTCTACCACATATTTACAGCCAAACATCTATGAGAACGTCTCAGTGTGTCCCAGATTTGCAAAGCGGTCCAGGCAGATAAACGACTGCCCAGTGTACGCCAACTTACCCACTGTACGATCACACAAAACTTACCGTCCGCCTCATGATAAATGAGCAAATCTGAATGAAATGTACTGCATAATGTGAATCTGTATCTGTCAAAACTGTCAGAGCGTTCTCAGCTTTCCACAAACAAAACAGATTAATGTGTACATAAGAAAATGTCTTCAGAGTTATTTATTTGAGTCTTTTAAACCGATTCTGATCAAATTGCAGAATGATCAATATTCATGGAGTGACGCGAGTTAACAACTTGGTCCTCATGTAAGTCTCAGGAAGCTGACAGGGTTGTCTGGGTCCAACCCGGGTCCCGCTAATTAAATGTGGTATGTACCGCATAATTACTGTTGAGGACATATTTGTTTTAGGCAAAACAATATTTGACAGTAACCGTCATGCAGAAAGAGCAGACAAAAGCCTGTATAATCATTCCTTTCACTTCCCTAACCCCCGAGTAAAAGGATTGACAAAAGCTTGTGTAATTGCTCTCCTTTTACTTTCATCCCTCCTGGTTTCCATTCAAAGCCTGACAATGGTGTCTAATCATCTAACGGAAAAGAAAAGCAGTCACTCAGCACTGTACCATCATTTGAGACTGTTGCATTTCCCAGAGGGCTCTCTGTCTGGGACGACTGCTTTCTACTTACAGCGTGGTCCTATTATGAAAGCTAAACCCTAATTAGCTATTCCTGTGCAGATACTTTCTCTATCTTCTGTTTATTGGTGATTTTTTTTTTTGTTTTTGTCTTTTTTTTTTTTTTTTACACTTTGCATCTGAAAAACTGTAATTAAACTGTTCTTATTTGTCAAGTTGTCTACAGTCACATTTGGTTTTTTGTCATTTCTGCCTATATTTAAGACTTCTGTTTAAAGATGAGTAAGATTTTGCTGTAAATGTAACTTAAGTCATGTATCTCCATAGAAATGGAGGCAGTGGCAGAGGGAGTGATGGATATGTGGAGACAACGCAAATGTGGAACATTAAGGGACAATGTTTGGAAATGTTTTTTTTTTTTTATGTGTGTGTCATCGTTCTCTGGTCCTGAAGCTGTAAATGTAAATCTGATTGTGTGATATGGTGTGTGACCAACAATAATGGAACTGATGTGTGAGACACGTGGTACAAATAAAAAAGCAGCGTTAAAACGCCTACCTCATTGATTTCCTGTGGCGTGGGAGTTAGTACAACTAAAGCAAAACAGAAAGCTTTTGCGCTAACAAATGGTGGAGCTGCTGATTAGAAACACTTTTGAACAGTTTCCCGTAAACATGAAGAATACTTACTGCAGTGTTTTTCAATCTTGGGGTCGCAACCCCACATGGGGTCACCTGGAATTCAAATGGGGTTGCCTGAAATTTCTAGTAGTTGATAAAAAAAAAGATTCAATATATATTTCATCATAATTAAAACACCACACACTTTTCCTAATAAAAAGCAAGTTCAAATAAAATGCAGGATATAATATTTGAGAGGGCATATCTTGATTGACCCGATCACGTGACCGTGTGCGTTACTACGCTTTAACCTGCCCGGACTCAGCCGCAGTTAGAAAACTGGACCGAACCGAGAATGGAAAGATTTCTTTGCCCGCCTGACCCCGCTAAGACATTTCCAAGAGAAAAATGTCTGTTTTGGATGTCTGGGGTCGCCAGAAATTTGTGATGTTAAAATGGGGTCACGAGCCAAAAAAGGTTAGGAACCACCGACTGACTGCAAGTACTTCTTGAGATAAAAAGCAGAAATATGATATAACATTCATTTATTACCTTTTTTTTTATCTTCAAAAACATTACATATGTACATTTAGTGAAAACTGTAGTCCTACACTCAGTGGTATTGAAAGTGCTATTAACATATACTCTGACCATAATAAAACACAAAACATAGTGGACACGAGTAATATCAGCTAGGAACAATAACAGAAAACATGATGACACAACATACCTACAAACAAGGTATACTGTAAATGACTATTAAAAAAACAACTAAAGCTGTAACAGCCAACTAAAACTTCCTCTGCTCATCTCATTTTAGTACGCCTTTAATGCTTCAGGTGTAGTGGGACTATTATACACACATTTATGTACCACACTTGAGCAAAGACTCAAAACAACGAGGGTAGAAATGTGGCAGAGGACTGTTCTTTTTACACAATACTTGCAACAAAGTGTCGGGAATACAGACTATTTGTAGATGGTACACCGTTGTTTGGGTTCAGTTAAATACATTTTTAATATAAAGTGGCAAAGTTTGACACAAAATAAGAACTTATACTTGTATTTCAATTTCAACAGGCATGTGTTTGTCCTTTAACTGAAGACAAAACATAAAAACAACAAAGAAAATAAGACTAAATGAAGGACTACATTGCTGCCTCAAACTGATTGTCATTATTTCTCTTAAAACAATCATGCCTTTCTTTAACAAACTTACACAACAGATGACAAATGTAAGTACCTTTACCACAGAAACAACAGATAAATAAAACCCACTGACACCCACCAACATGAAATAAAACAGTTGCCAAACATTTAATGTGTGATTCCACATTTCACAGCTGGATCTATTTTATTTTAAGAGAAATGTAATGTCTTGAAGATACAGAGCTACCTCTTCTGTCCACAACAGTAAACTCAAAGACGTCGGTTTGGTTAGATCTCACACTCTGCGGTCTGTGTCGGAAGGCACTTCTTACTCAAGGAGGACGATGCAGAGAACAATATCATCACAGCAACTGTGTGTTTGACGATGCGCTTTATTTATGCTTAAGAAAATATTCCAGTGAAATTATAAGTTATCTGCTGAGTTTATTTCTCTGACAATGGCCTCTAAATGGCACTGGTTCTTCCTTCTAGTGGAAATGGCATAAGCTATATGTATAAAAGAAAAAGATAGTCACCAGGATCTGCTGGTTTATGATCAGGTGCTGTATTTTTATGATCAGAAATGGTATCGTATTTTATTGACCTGTGTCTCTTTTTAGGTGCAGTCAGTACAGATTTTCTCAGATTATACTGAAACTCAAGGCCAACATCTACTTGTCATCCTCTAAAAAACTGCCAGTTACCAGAAACTCTATATGAGATTGACAAAGAGCAAGAAAATGATTAAATCTAAACTGCTCTGCTAGTGTAATGTAAGGTCGGCAGTTGAAAGTAGATGCAGTGAAAAGGTCTCTATCATTTCAGACAAGGCAGACCACTCTTAACATCCTTAAAGCACATTTCTTTGTGACTTTATCCATTTGCTGGTTGGAACCGATTACAGGCTTTAGCTGATTTATCACTGCCATCAGAGTCATGTAATTTTGTGTAAGGCATTGATCAAGCTCACATTCTTGAGAGGAACTAAAGTGTGGGAGGATTATTTGTCAAAAAAAAAAAAAGAAAGAAAAGAAAAACCTGGAGTTTCTCTTGCGATGGTTGCTGAGGCTGCACATTGATGGAACGAGCCTGATGTGATTTCATCACTTTTTGAACAGAAATCTTTCTCAACAGTGTTTCACTGTCAATTTAAGCACATTAGTACCTAAAAACTATTACAGGAACAAAAGAAGGAGTCATGCTGACCTCAACAGCATACTAAAAACTACACTTAAAGAATTTTTGGTGCAATTGTTGAAGCTACTGCTGCTGTCAGACAACATACAAAAACAGGACATCATCCTTTTCAGGAACCTTTTCATGTACCATTCACTCTACAGTTGACACTATTTGTTTAAGGATCACTGGGAAGTTATATATTACACATGTCGCTATACATATTTCTACTGTACATCTTCTCTACAACAGTGGGTTAAGTGTCCAGTTTTGGTTGAGCAATTCTTGTCATTGAAGAGGTCTCAGGCTGCAACTTGACTCACAGCCACTAGAGGGCGATGGTGCCTCTTCCTGGAGCTGCCTCTCTCTTTCCTGTTCATGCTCATCAGACAGAAAGCTGGGGAATGTCTGTGCTCGAGGGATAAAAGTCATTGTCAGGCCGGTTCCTGCAGGGGGAGAAAGGGGGCAAAGAGTCAGTGGAGCATTTCTGCACTGGGGAAACATATACTTGTCTTATCTGTTTCTCCTACAAAAAAAAAAAAAGCTAAGACAATATATTCATGGTGTTCCAACTGTTGCTTAGCTACTATTCATGCTGGTACCTTTTATGTACAAATCTGGTATACAAGAATAATACTGACATTTTTATTTAGGTTCAAAGATCTTCTGAGGCTCTCTGATGTGGGTGGTTCACAGATGCAAAAATACATCAGCAATCTAGTCAATTAATCTTTAAAATATCTATTTCTAAGTGACGTACAATGCTCCGGTGTCTTCGACTGTCTCCCTTCTCCATCTCTACCTCACTCTAAATTAATTGGTCCAATTTGTTCTGCACTTCATATTAGTTAACTGCACTCAGAGGGAGTAATGGATCCTTGTGGGTGGAGGACTGTTCTTCGCAACTGTGAGGCTATTAATAATATATTAGGATGCTGTTTGGAGATGTGCGCACTGAGGTAGGTTGAGGATAAAGTGGCTGGCAGGCTGCTGATCATGCAATGAACAAGGGGGAAGTGGCCAGTGATCAATATTTCAGGAGGTGCAAAACCCAACACAACACTAATCAACTCTAACCGCCACCCCCAACCAACAGCGTACTGTATGTATAT
>JAPQRP010000015.1:23827126-23840167 GCA_037367295.1 Apogon hyalosoma | reverse complement strand
ATCTATCTATCTATCTATCTATCTATCTATCTATCTATCTATCTATCTATCTATCTATCTATCTATCTAATCTATCTGCAACACTGACATTTTTGCATTCTTTTCTTTCGTGATACTCACAGTGATTCCGCTAAGCACAAAAAAATATACTCTTTATTAATACACTTTTGCCCATATTGTTAGAATTAAATATTTTTAACTAAATATTTTTTAGCTTCTTATGAAATTATTTGTGATAGATAAAGTCTAACTGGCAGTCAGTTTGTAATCATTGCACCTGGTTGAAGGTGATTACTGATGTGTATAAATAGGATTAAAAAGAGGAATGTGTCTGAAAATAAAATTATACCAACTTTAAACACTGTACATTGATTTGATTGGGTTTCAATGGCACAGTTTTTGCATTTAACAGCATGACTGGAACTTTTGTTTGAAATCAGTGTATTTAAGACTTAATGTAGGAGCTGAGCTGAATATAACAAGATAAAATAAAAATATGCCTAAATTCATGTAATATGCTTAACAGATTAAAAGTACTATGTGTATATTCTAACAAAACACAGAACTACAAGAGTCAGAATGTTCTTCATAATAGAGTCGGTCCTTTTCATAACTGATTAACTGGCACTTCGACACCTCTTACAGGTGCTATTCTTATGTGACAGGTTACACCGTGAAAAAGCTGGAGGTCTGTTGTAATGCATATGTTCCATTCCCATTCAGAGAAAGAAAAAAATCAGCAAACACATACTTAGTTTTGTGTATACAGCTCTGGAAAAGACCACTACATAATTATCACTTTCTCTGATTTGGCCATTTATAGGTATGTGTTTGAGTAAAACGCACATTTTTGTTTCATTCTCCAAACTACCGACAACGTATCTCCAAAATTCCAAATAAAAATATTGTTATTTAGAGCATGTGTTTGCAGAACATGACACATGGTCAAAATAACAAAAAGATGCTGATGTGAAATAATGCAAAGAAAACAAGTTCATATTCATTTCTAAACAACATGATACTAATGTTGTAACTTTGTAAAAGTTCAGACATCAAAATTTGGCGGAATAACCCTGGTTTTCAATGACAGCTTTCACATGTCTTGGCTCTCCTCATTACTGTTGGATGACTTTATGCAGCTCCTGGCAGAGAAATTCAAGAAGCTCAGCGATGTTCCATGGCATGTGACCGACCGACCGACCGACCGACCATCCATCCATCCATCCATCCATCCATTTTCCTCCAGAAGTTTTCAAAGTGGGTTCAGGTCTGGAGACTGGACTGGCCATGACAGGGTCTACATCTGGTGGTCCGTCATCCACACCTTTACGGACCTAGCTGAGGCCAGGAGCATTGTCCTGATAGAAGAGCCAGTCCTCAGAGTTTGGGAACATTGTCAGAGCAGAAGTCCAGTAGTTTTCAGTAGTTATTTTTGGATTCCAATTACTTTTGTGGAACTAATAGCACTGTTTTTGCCACCCAGCTAGTCCTATTGTAAGAAGATAGTGATGGACACTGTAGTGGTTTTTATACTTCTCCTTCTTAAATAAGACATGGATCCGGTGTTTATTCACTAGAATAAGGTGTGCTTGTGTTGGAATTCAACAGACACAGGAATGGAATGGCTGTCATACATGCACACATGCTGATTTCAGAGGAAACTGCAGTGGTCTCTTAGTTTTTTCCAGAGCTGTGTGTAGAATGGAGACACAATCCTTTACATCGGAGTAGACCATATTCACTCCCAGCAAAAGACTTTAAGATCTTTACTTCCTTACTATCAATTAGCAGTAATTAAGAGATTATTGGGGGAAAACTGTTCATTAATGGCCTGTTAGTTAGAGATGAAGTCATGCAAATAAGGCAAACGTGTTTCCCAGTGGTTAATAAAGAGCCAATATACTTCTACAATGTATGCTAAGATTATGCACGCCTTAATTTACAGCTTTACTACTGTTTTATATGACAAAATTTCCATATTTGTAGGCTGAGTTTATGATCAGCTTCAGGGACCATATTCTCTCTTTTTCTGTCTCCGTGCACATTTTCTTTACACCATCTACTGTGTACTGCAATAATTACTATGCTGTTGACAAAAGCAGGTGGCGAAAACCACAGCACAGTCCATATGATAATTAGTAACTGCATGCCTCTACCTTGGTAACTGTAGAGATCTCCCACGCTGTTCTGACGCGTGATGTGCTGCCAGTAGGCGCTGCGTGGCAGGGAGATGGACTTGGTTAGCATCTCTCTGGAGTGGATCTGAAACAGACAGAGGAAGCTGACAATGTCTCTCACTTTGTCACTCTCAGTCATTCATTCACAACAGGGGGAACTGCACGGCATGTAACAGTAAACAGGCGCAGTGTATTGGTGGCTGAACGGCACGCTTGAATTGTGAATGGCTCTTTTGTGTAAGATTAAGATTAATTTGGTTGCGTGCAGAATTGTGGTCATTTAAAGGCAGCTTATAACTCGATGCATTCTATATAAAAAAAAAGCTATCTGTCATTGTAATAAAAAGCCAGACGAAATTAGCATTAGCCAACATACAACTTTCTTCACACTGCAAGTATGAGTGGTCAGTTTTGTATAGCTTTCCATCTGATTTATAGCGCTGAGGGTAAATACTGCATTTGGAAATGTTCCCAAATGGTGGGGTCCAAGAGCACGGCCATATGGTCAAGGCTCATCAAACACTAGGCAGGCCTACATAAATAAAGAATACAGATGATAGAGGGGAAGGGGGGAAGGGGGGTAGGAAGGAAGGAAGGAAGTAGGGAGGAGGAAGGTGTTTTGATGGAAGGAGGGAGCGGAGGCCAAGACCGTGTGCTGTCGGGGGGCTTCCTGGTCCAAGGCAGCGTCTCTCAGACAAGGCCGTGCAACAGTGCCTGAAGGGAAATGTGTATTCTTGCATGTGTGAAGATTTTGTGTAAAAATCATCATTTATGCCTTTGTGTTCATTAGAATCTAAAAATACTCAAATGAAAAAAAAAAAAAAGGTCTGAAATGCTTGTGCGATGCGTTTAATTAGAAATAGCACGACAATAAGCCAATCAGTGACAACTAAATAAGCTTATTTTTTATTAAACAACATGCTTTATGCATGAGTGTGCTTTTGAGCACCACAGTTTTTGGGCAAATTATCTTTTTACAAGATCCTACTGGCATGAGATACATCAGGATGTTTTAGGTGCATTTGAAAGAGACGAACCGTATTCATTAAAATAAATTATTTCTGGAACAATGGCACGTTGACCCCTGCACGTACTATTAGTAATGTTGGCGGTTCAGGATTTATTGAGAGCTGCTGTGGATAAACAACCAAACATAAATATAGTATGTACCTGGGAGCTCTTCTCCATCTCCTCCATCATCCTCTCATGCTGCTGGGCAATGGCCAGCGTGGCCGAGTGGACCCGCTGGTAGATCATCTCACCCTCCCGCGTCTGGAACGTGAACAAACCCTCTCCTGTGTCACACATCCTGCGCCAGGAACACACACACAGAGACAGAGAGAAGTACACACACTTTGATCATGCTCACTCTTGGATTGCTGATTTACAAATGTGCACGGTTAAATGTGCACCTACAGAGAGACACATTGATAATCCACTAAAGTCAAACAGACATGTGTAGGTGTGTGTGTGTGTATATTAGTGGATACAGTACACAAACAAAGACACGCATTCACACAGGCAGCTGTCACATCGTCGCCTGAAGGGCTCTGCGGCAAATGTTGATATCCTGGGATGTTTGGGGTATCCAAAGTTGCTTTGTTTAAGTTTTTAAAACATTTTGAAAACTTACTTTTCTCCCTCCCACAGCTAACATTTCAATCACTCCAGCACAAACACATATTATCTGCTGGCACACACCTTCCAGACTCAAAAGTGAACCAGGTGGAGTCTCGGCCGTATCTGCGGAGAGAGCTGAGGGGCCACATGACAAGTTTGAGGCGAGCGTTGTGAATGTCCCACAGGTAGATGTTTTCATGGGTGATCTGCATGGTGCACTCCCCGTAGATATCCAGGTTCGGAGTAGGCATTAGGTACACGTTGAATCGTTCTGGGAGGAGAAAGAGCTGATTAGAGTGGGATGACTGGGGTGGAACACAAGTGATAGTAAACACATCCCATCAGTTACATGTAAATAAAGTGGTTAGTTCTGGTTTGACATTTTGAGATTCCTGCATCAATCCCAATATCATCGGCATACATACACAGAATATTGTATTATTGTTATTTATGTTCCAGCTATATATACCAGGTGCATTACACTGAAACCATACTGATAATGTAAACAATGGCTTGACAGATGATTCACATGTGACATTTTTCTTGCTGCGAAACCATCTGAGACCAGACAACCCAAACAACAACAAAACCTATAGAGTCACGCTACAAACAAGTCTGTAAAATATTTGACCAGAAGCCAATAAAATATCACTATTGTACAACCTGTGACGTTTTGAGAATTTTATAAATGTCTCATTTTATGAAATTGATCTTTAAGTCTGTGAATGGTCTCATACCAGAAACATTAAGTCAAAGAATATTAAAATAAGAGTGGTACCAGGTACAGCAAACCACGCCCCTCACATGTATTGTAGCTTATTTTGGCATCAATCCAGCTGATGTCATGTCTATGCGTGTGGTGATGTCAGCATAGACAAGTTTCAGCCATTATAAGTAAATGGAAGAAAAAAAAATCTTTCAAAATTTTAACTTTGACCTACTTTTCCCAAAATGAAATCACATTTATTCTGGGTCACTGGCAATCTGTAAAACTAATTTGGTATGAATTCAACCTATAGTTTTGCTGATATAGTGTTAACAAACAAACAAAGAAACAAACCGAACCAAAACCACTCCCCTTCGGGGGGCGGGGCGATACCAGTAAAGGAGCCACCATAAGGGGAGCTGCTAATGGAGACCGAAAACCAGCTTTTGGTCAGACCTTGATGAACTGTTTCCTGATTTGTCTCAACCTGTATGTATTTTGTCTTTTCTTCTGTCATACTTTCAGTGTTATTTCTTAAAAGCCTACGCAGGGAAAAGGTCTGCTAATTAGTTACTATGGCTACAAGACCTGTACACATTGCTTCTGTTGCATAATTTTCAGTTACACAATGCATATATGTATTGTCTGTATAAACAAAACTGCTAATTAAAATAGAATAAAACAAAATCATTTGCTCCCTGTGTCAAACATATGGCCCATGGGTCAAAACTGGCCTTCTACAAACGTCATGAATGGAATGAATTTATCAAAAAATTACACAGATGACACTGACAGTCATGTTATATTAGTCGTAAAGTTAAATGCTGTATTTTTTCAATTCCAGATGCCTGTTACTATATGTTTTGTGCCTTTGTAGATCCACTGTGATCTGAAAGTTGTAATGCACATGTGTAAATGATAAGCTAAGGCATAATATTGTTAAAATTGCGTCGTTGAAATTACAGGTTGTTCAGGTTATTCACATATTTTCATAATTTAAATTCACTTTTTTGTACCAAAACAAAGAGCATAATAACTTATAAACAAGTGGTGCCAGGCACATCTAACCCCGCCCCTCTCATGTATTGTAGCTTATTTTGGCATGAATCAAGCTGATGTCATCATGTCTATGTGTGTGCTGATGTCAGCATATCAACTGTCTATATATGTGCCAAGTTTGAAGTAATTTGAAATAAAATTGATGTTTTTATAGATGTGAAATTTTGCCCATTATAAGTAAATGGGAGAAGAAAAAGGTAAAAAAAAAAAAAAATTCATAAAAAATTTGAACTTTGACCTACTTTTCCCAATCCAAAAAGCATCTATTCTGGGTCACTGGCAATCTACAAACCCAATTTGGTATGAATTCAACCAACAGTTTTGTAGCTACAGACATTTGAAATTTCACCCATTATAGGTCAATGGGAAAAAAAAAAGATTTTAAAAATTCATAAAAAATTATATATATAATATAATAATGACAGCTCAAAATGTTTCTATTATTTTACTGCTCACTGGATGGGTGAGACCAAATTGGGCTGTGAACAAAAATGAGTTTGATATAGAGAATACAGAATAGAATAGAATAGAATAGAATAGAATAGGCTTTATTCTCAGTCAAAATACCATTGTACAGTGCAACGGAATCTGTTTTCTATGTAGGCTTTTAATAAATAACACTGAATTTGTTTTGGTATCTCATAACTGTCGACTGTACACTCAGCTGACTTTGACCCTCTGACTCAAACCTTCACTTCACTTTTGTGGTTTTATCCTGTGTTGCAAAAGTTGACCGAAATGGAGTTTTGGAAGATCTTTTTAATACCACTTTACTTAGATTCACCTACAGTGGGCCTAACAAGCCATCCATTGAACTGGACCGGGATCAAGGAGCCAGATCTGCCCGTTCGCATTAAACTAACTCTCTGAGACAGACAGAGAGAGCAAGAGAGACAGAGGGCTAGAGAGCTCTCCATAATCTAAATTAGTTCTTACTAATTACGCTTAATGATTCAAAATAAGCCATGTGTCTGCAGTGGATATAAAATGGCAATGTCATAGCGTGGCGTATTTTTAGGGACAGTGAAAATGAACTCCAATCTAATTACCAGTCCCTGCTGTTTGGGGAGGGCTACTAATTGAAACATGGTTGCAGGCCCATGCCTCTTGTTTCATTCACTCAGGCGCTGGTTCAGTTCACTCCACAACACCCTGCTGCAAGTTCTGTACGCACACCAAACAAGAGGGCCTCTCATAAAAACAGCGGAGGATTTTGTGGTGATATTTTAGCTAGGTCAGCACCACACGCTCAAAAACATGTGTATTGAAATCGTAAGTAAAGGTACCAGAGTTATGCTGAAAAAAACAATTTCCGAAATGAAATGGTTTGAACTGACAGCGGATTCTTTTCAATTACTTGCACTTTTACAACTTTGAACTGCTCTTCTTTGCCTGTTGATTTTTCGATTTCCTCTGTGAGTTTACAAATTACGGCGAGAATAAGCTCCTCTGTGATAGCAGCGCCCTGTTGTCTTCTCTCTTTTCAATTTCCATTTCCTGTGAGTGGGATATGTGGGGAAGCACATTTATTTCACATGGCTTTAGGAGCCATAATCTCATCCATCTCTGTGACAAGCTTCATTATGAGGGAAGCAAGTGATGCACAGCACTTCTCATTAGGCCTGGAACAGAGCCCCGAACACAGCCTGTGACCTGTGCTCTAACTCCTACACAGGTTCCCAACAGCACACACACATTCACAGAACTCAACTTGAACATATGTTAATATAACTAAAGACTCTTATAGTAGAGTTAGGATCAGATATTGACAAAAATCCCCTTATTCCCAAGGCCTAATTAGACAGTAGCTGTTCTGCTCCCCTACCCCTGTGAGCACTCAGCTATATTAACACATACAGGCCTAGACTGCAAACGCTAACTGCCTGGTGGCGGGAAGAGTGAGAGAGATTGACCCTGAATAGCTGTCTGTGTTAGCAGGGACTAATTGGGCACTCACCGTTCTGCTCCCGCTGCACCCCCGCTGCTAACAGGTCTGGCTCTCCCAGGCTGATGTCGTTGAGACGGCTGCCCAGGCACTCCACGCACAGCAGCTTACACCATTCCTCCGCATCCAGCTCTGTGCACAGTCACACAGCAGCACAGCGTTAAGGCATGTCCGACACCAAAACACACACATTCACAGCACTGCAGACAAAATAAATCATTCAGTTTAGTTTGGAAGTTTACATAGACCTTGGCTAAACGCAGTCAGAGTCAGTTTTTCTGCATGCACTGCCAGGCCGAAAAAAAACAAAAAACAAAAAACAAAACCCTTGCCTCCTGGTTTTAACTGTGAAAATAAGTACGAGCCTTCCTTTGGATAATCGATAATTACTGCAATGATTAATATGTTTCACCTGATGCAGTGAGCAGTGTCTCATTTATTAAACAACCATCAGTTTGTTGACAGAGCATAAAGAATGGACTGTGTTTCAATGGGAAAAGGTCGTGTGGTCTGATGAGTTCAGACTGACCCTGTTCCAGACAGTGACAGCAAAGGCAAATGCCCATCATGCCTAGTGCCTATCGTACAAGCCTGTGAGTTGAGGTCTAGGTTCAGTAATGTTGTGTCCATAAAATGAGGTCAGCTATCTGAATATACTGAATGGATCAGTGGATTTTTCTTCCCTGATGACACAGGTATATTCCAAAATGACAAAACCAGCATTCATTAAGGTCAGATTATGGAGGGGCGGGGGGGGTCAGAGAGCATGAGACATCATTTTTACACATGGATTGGACGTCATAGGCTACGTTCAGACTGCAGGCAAATGTGGCCCAAATCCGTTTTTTTTTTTTTTGCCCATATGTGACCTGTTTCCGATCTGTTAAAGACAGTTTGAACAGAACAAATCCGACCCAGGCCACTTTCATAATTGGTCCTAAATCCGATACATATCTGATATTTTCCAATGCGACTTCAGTCTGAGCAGCCAGGTTGCATTTATCTGATCTTTACGTCATTGAAATGCGACAAATGTCACAATTCAGCAGCGGGAAAAACATACTCACTTCCATAAACACTGCGTGGTCACATACGTCAGGACCTCTTTTGCGCATGCAGGTCACTTCAGGATCGCATTCAGTTCATACTCAAAAGTGATAGAGGTCGCATTTAATGTGTAATATGAACGAGCGCCAAAAAAAATCAGATTTCACAAAAAAATCTGAATTGTGCTTTAAGACCTGCTGTCTGAATGTAGCCATAGAGTCCAGACCTGAACCCAACTGAGAATCTTTGGTATATGCTGGACTTCACACAGTAGTCAGACACTCAAATCATCAATACAAGATCTTAGCCTAAAATTAATGCACCTATGAGTGGAAATAAATGTTTTAATATTGGATAAGTTTAACAAAATCATGCCACAGTGAATGCGTGTCTTAATCAAAGCTAAAGGCAGGCCAACAGAAAATTACAGTGTGGAACATTTTTTTTTTGGCCAGGCTGCATATTTTCTCGGTATTGTATTAGTTTAGTTAGTGCAACAGTTTCATTATGCTAATGTTAATTTTCAGAAAACCACTGGCAAGAACATTTTATTTCAGCTTTTATTGATCTTATCACATTGTCATCACCTTCCCATGGGGCAGCAGCATCATGTATTGGGATTGTTTTGCACTAAATAAAATCAGTGGTAACAGTTTAGACAATTTCCATTCATTTCATATGAAAACAGCTTAATGATTCCCCTAAGAATGCCTCAAAATGGCACATCTTACATTCTGGAGTGGCCTCACAAAGCCCTGATTTTAATCCAATAGAAAGTGTGGTCAACTGAAAAAGTGCATTGGGTGAGTTGCCCGAACTCTGCCAGGACAAATATGACAATCTTTGCTGAGCGGTAAATCAAGGTGATGACAGGCTATCTGTACTGCAACATTCAAGTTACAGATATTATAGGAAATGCCACTAAATATAAATAAACTGTATGTGTATTTTTGACCCTCTGAGAATTTGATAAAATAAGCAAAAGCTGAAATAGAAAAAGAAAGCAGAAGGAATATAGAAAGACTATGTTCAGTAACATATATAAAAAAAGTGCATATAGCAAAGATTCAGCTGTACTAACCACATTTTACTATCACAGCCGGGCTGCCTATAGTGTGTTTACATATGTCAAACACTGCACACACATACACACACAAGTGCTGCCCAAGGAATTTCAGAATAAAATGCTGTGTGTACTGGACATGAGTACTGCTAACAGTAACCAGAGGGAGGAAAAATCAATTTGATTGATTTGGTGCAGATTAAAAGAGGCAGCAGGTTCAGCAACAGCCAACCACAGATGAAAGCGAGGTTTTATCCCCTCGTCACGAGTTTCAGAGATGCACAGTACACTATAAGAAGCCCTGCTGGAACAAACACGTCTGGAACTATAGTGAGCATCCATTCAGGCGATCAATAAACTATTTTACAAATTGAAGGAGGTCTTTACCTTTAGCTTGGTAATTGTGAGAAAAAAAAAATTGTGCTTGAAAGAAAAAGGATATTCCGCCATGCGTGAAATGGTGATGGTTTCTTCGGAATGACATTTTGCTGAATTTAGGTGTTAATTAGAAACTTCAATGATTATTGACTCATTTCAAAGCAACAGCTCTTACGTCTGCACATGACATAACAGCAGGTTCTTAAGGGGGGGTAGAGCATTCATTATAAGAATGACGTTTTTTTTGTTTTTTGTTTTTTTTAAATTGGAGGCTATTCTAAGACAAATTTCATGCATCAAATCTGGAAGTCTACATGACAGTTTGTTTGTGAATACCCATTCCATTTCTGTTAAGCCAGAAAAATGGTGTTTACAATGGAGAAGATTTCTAGTTGTCTTATGTGAGCTTTTGGTGAGAGTTACTGAAGTATGAAATGAGGCATATACTGGGGTTGTTTATCTTTATGAACCTTCTCAACTCTAAACCCAGTGGAATTCTGGGATATACCACTATAACCAATGATTTGTACAGAGACACATACTGTATGGAAATTCAAGAAAACAACTGGATTTCCATCTATATTAATCATATGTCATCATACACACTGGTGGAGTGCCTTGAGATGACTTTTTTTGTTGTTGCTATTCTGTCCTGTACATAAATAAAATTGAATTGAATATATGTATAGATATAGTTGCTCTTCATTCACTTTCAACCTACTTGTGCAATCACTGGCATAGTAAGACAGCATGTTTATCAAATCAACTCTAGTGTCCAATGGGAGATATCTACACAACTTTGGAGGGTGAAGGAAAGGTCTGTTGCTGCCTGAAGCATTTCATTCACACACAAGAGAGGAAAAAATACAGATACACATAGACTCACAAGCAGCAGCTTTGCACTTCAGCTCCCTGCTCATGCCTCCCCAGATTCAGCCTTTCTCATTCAGAGTTACTTTAGCCTTTAAGTGCATCTAAACTCCCACACCTTTAAGGCCACTGAGTGGAAAATCAGCTAAACAAACACTTTATCAGCACAAAGGCAGCTTTGCTGGTCTGTGCATGTATGACCAAATAATGTGGGAGGATGTCTGTGAGTGTGGAGGTGTATGATGGAATGGGATTGAGGATGAGGGTGCAAGGAAAAAAATAGATTGGGTTCGGAGTGACGGAGCATGACAACTGAAGCAGAAGGCAGTATGGATCTTTTGTCTTCCCTGATACAACTCTATACAAGATATAACACTATGAAGATTGTCTCATTCATCTGATGCACTTATCCCACCAGGATCCATCTGTATCTCATCTACTTCTACTCCTCAGGTCACACTTTCATATCGCTTTGTAGTGTAGTGTAGACAGATGCACCCAAAGCACACGACTGTCACACATCTAAAATCCACAGTCAAGTGTTGATGTCTCATTTCCAGTACGCAAATGGTTCTTTTAAAATGACATAAAGAGGTCTTCATGGGACCTAATTACCTGTTTTTGGAGTCAACATGTCTACACTTTTTGGCATATTTATATAAAGGTCTTCGAATCAGCTTTCAGTGTGCGTCTTAAATGCCAGGTTCACTTTTCCAATCCAAACACCCACTGACATTGCACTGTAGTGGAAGAGCAGCACGCCACATTTACATCCAATGCAGGTAAGCTCTTCTGTAATCCAACCCAGCTGGAACTGGCAACTCTGACTGTGGAATACAGGTTTCCTTTTTTAACTTTACTATATTTCACTTCTAAAAATGTACAGCCTTTTCCTTGGATGAGCTTTGATGGCTTACAAAAACTGGTACAATAAGTTGGAAATCACATTTAATGCATGTTATAAAAGCCCTGGATGTACAGCACCACCATATATGAGATGTGTAAGTGTGAATTCCCACAGGAGGGATTGTTGAATGAACAGTGTAAATGAAGGTGCTACGAGAAGCAAAGGATGATGGGAGGTCAGAGTAAGATAGAAGGCTCTGGGCATTGAAATGACCAAAGAGAATGGGAGAAGTGGTGAGCAATTAGAGCTACGGTGAGGACTGAGATGCTCATCCTTGTCTGATTATATCATCTACACTCCTGCTTCTTTATATATTTTTTTCTTTTTTTTTTTCTTTCTTTTTTTTTTCTTTCCTTTTTTCATTTCATTTGAAAGCTCCAGAGTGAGAAATATAGCAACACGCAAGTTGTGCAATTCAGGTGTTTCCTATAAAAAACTGGCTTTTCTAGTCAATTATGTACAGCAGGAGGCATCAGAATGTGAAACCCACACCATTTTGCAACTGCACATGGTTGATGATGCCCCACTTTAGGATTTTGTACCCCGTTTCAACCCTGGTCTTTGGTCAACCTGCCAAGCACATTTAGCTTGATTGGTTCTTTTCACACATTCTATTCACCAATACCCAGGGCCCCTCCATGCACTGATTCACCCAAGCTGCTATGCTAACATTAGGATATTCTCAGTCCCCGTCCAATGAAATAGGAGCATTCTGTTTAAATGTGTTCTTTTATAAACCTCATAATTAATGTCTGTAAATCCTTACTGGGAAGCAACAAATACTAGAACCAAGAAATATATTTAGGAGAAAGTAATTTGGTATCACTAGCCATGTGCAGAACAGAGTGGGGTTCACATTTTGATGAACTGTATAGAAATGACTGAAATACAGTTTTTTTCCTTTCCTTTTTACAGGAAACACCTCCTTAAAAGTCAAAGTAAACTGGAGTATTTCATGTTGTTCTCTTTTCTGACATCATGTAAATATATATGTACAGTTGTGATCATAAGTTTACATACCCTGACTGAATGCGCATGGGACGATCTTGAATGTTCCAATATGACAATGACCCGAAACACAAGGCCAAGTCGGCGGTGGAGGAGTGTCCATCTCAGTCTGCTGACCTCAGTATTACTGAGTCACTTTGGGGAGGTGTCAAACATGCAGTTCATGCAAAAATAAACCAAAATCTTAAAGGAACTGAAGGTGTTTTGTCAAGAAGAATGGGCAGCTTTACCATCTGAGAAAATAAAGTGTCTGATCCACAA
>JAPQRP010000015.1:23785782-23825893 GCA_037367295.1 Apogon hyalosoma | reverse complement strand
GTATTATCATTCATATTCTCTGAAAAATGGCCAAAGAATCACAAATTGTGCTAGGGTATGTAAACTTATGAGCACAACTGTATATATGTCCATTTGCAGCTTTCCTGTAAAGCATAAATTGTGACATCTCAACCCAATGTGTGGATCATGTACCTTTTTAGTTTCCTGTCCACGTATTAGAGGCAATCTCTTTTGTTACACTCCATAATTGGGTTGAAATACACTGCAAATGATGCCCAATATCATTTTTCATACCTGCTGTTTGAAAATCAATATCTCGGAACAGATCCTCCCACTTCTTAATACAGCGGCAAATGAGCATCACTTGGCTAAACTCCAATCCTCCGCTGTCTCTTTCACCTGTCTCTCTCTCTCATTCTGCCTCTCTTCCCTCTGACCTCTCACTTCTATTGCTTCCTCCATCCATGACTTGCCAAACTTTTCCAGCTCTCACCTATCACCTCCTGCCAAGCACACATGCATACGAAATAAAATTTAAAAAAAAACTCTCAAAATCACCCTACCCATCAGATCTGCGTCTCGACTGTACTTAAAAAGTTCTGTCTGAATAGAGGAAAAGTGCTTACCTGATTCACACGCAAATGTCTTCGATGTGTCATCACAGAAGATGATCGCCACAGCGTGCTTTTTTGTCTCCCGCGGCATCCGGGTAATGTTCTTGATGTTATGGAGCTCAGTGATCTAAGGAGGTAGGAGAGAGTGGCAGCAGCACATTACCTTGAATGAGCACAGCCGGCAGCGTAGCAGCGGCAAGACTTAACTGCCATCTTGCTCTGCTCTGTGCACTGTAGTTAGAGGCTTGGAATATAGGGAATGACAAAAGTATAAGAAAGGTTACAGCACTCAACTCATAACTGGGATGTCGATGATTTAAATCCAACGGTGCACTTTGGCGCAGGGTATAACCAGCTATACCTGCCTCTTTTCTATAAGCTTTCTACAATGCAAAATGACTTAAAATAAAAAAAGAAAATCATAAATTTAATGCAAAATAACGCGACTGAATGCAGTAAGCACTTTCCAGAGTGTAAGAAATCACACAGAATGCCAGCCTCTTTCAGCATATTACTTTCTACAGACTACTATGGTATGTAATGCGTTGCTATTTATTTTAAAAGCATTTTGTGGATAAATGTGACCTGATCATTACATATACCCTGTGCATCAGCTGATCAAGTGGCTCTCCTTGAAAATGCTCCTCCAGTCAATAGAGAGCAGAGTGATCAAAAGCATCTAAATCACTTTACCAGGAGATTGATTGCGAATGAAAAAAAGAAAAGATTACATTTAATTGAATATCACCCGCATTTACAGGCCATTTTGTTCAACAGTCTTCACTGTGTTCACTCTGCCTTGGAGATAAGGCCCATTACATTATTGTAGTCCATTGTGTGCTAACCGTGGGCCCTTTGCCAGACTGTTGGGAATGAATTAGCTGGGCTCAGTGCCCGTATAGTAAAGCTTGACTGTTAGAGGTTAAAAGAACAGACCTAATAAAACACAGAACATATGTGCACCATGGATTTCTTTGTTTGATAGCATAGCATATAATCAATTCCTCTCATATTTTCAGATACAATCTAGTCTGTGTTGTGTTTTTAACAAGAGACCCACAGAATATAAGGCTAGACGAAAAGGGTGAAGAGGCCATGGATATTGCAAGATATGAAACATTTTTCATTTGTGATTTCTTAGCCCCTCAGTGATTGTATTTAAATATTTTATATGAGATGAGGTGATTTTTTCGTATATATTTGTCCTCAGGCAGACTATTCACACATAACTGACACAAAGACAGTGGGAATTTCTGAGCTGTAAATTTCTCCAGCCCCTCATCTTTTTCTGTTTGTGTTTAGTGCATATCTTAGTCTTCTTCCTTTTGTGTGTGTGGATAAGTGTCTAAAGGAAAGATTTGGGTGCATTCCCAGCCTGAGGCACTGAAGTCGAAGAAAAGTGAGTCATTTGTGATGAGACCTATTCCTCATCTCCTCTGTTTTACTCCCAATCTGACTCCCTTTTTCTATTTTTAAAGGTGTTTAATCTCATATAGTCCAATAAATTAAAAAAAAATATTTCTCTTTGCTTGAAAGGTTATATACACTTCCTTATGGACATACATATTTAGGCGTTAAACTATAACTCCCCCTTCTCGGTTGCTGTCAAGAGCTCGGGAGAGCTTGAGAAATGTAGCACACACAAAAACAACTTCTCAGAGGGCTAAAAATATTTCTAAAAATATTCAGGGATTGTTTTACTGTGTGGACCAGCGCTCCTCAGACAGGGAGGGAGAAAGAGATAGGAGGGAGAGGCGGAGGAAATGGGGAGAGCGAGAAAAAAGTGGGAAAGAAAGCCAATCCGCTTTGTGTTGATTCTGTAAATCAGTAGCCTATTTCCTCCCAAAGCACTGCAGCATTGAATGAAGCCCTCAGACGGGACCTTTCTTGATCTCTGTGGCGATGCATTACCAGGTGCACTGGTGCATGCGTGCACTCATCGCTCACTCCAGCGCTGGCTGTACAAGGTGCCTCTGGGGAGGGTAACAGCCACACAGTACGCCCCATGTGACAGCATGATGTAGTAAGCAGAAAGTCGCTTCATACAAACTACATGGCTGCCACTGTAGTAGCTTGGGATGCTAACAAAGTGGATCAAAACATCATCTACCCATCTCATACGGGAGGTTTAAACTTGTGCTAACATGCATTCTGGGCAAAAAAAAAAAAAAAAAGTCACTCCTCTTGAGAAATCCCCATCCTGATTTCATCACAAGCTTGTAGACAGTTTATTAAAGAGCACAGAGTCAGCTCTATAACTACTTCCACATAAGAAACCTCGTATCACAGCGCCCTGTTATCTGCTGTTATGTCCTCTCACCGCTATAAAACACTTTTCACTGTGCTACTCCTTTAACATCATCTCCCCTCACCATGATAATGAGCCATAATTGGAGTATTTCAAAGGGCTTAAGAGGAGGAGAGAGATATATTATATACAGGATTATTGCTTTCAAAAGGGAGGAAAAAACCCAGAGGACGAGATAAAGTTACAAAATGTGTCTTAATGGACTCTTAACTCCATCATCTGTGGCCAACAGACAGAACATCTTATATGAAGACAAAAACAGGGTTCTTATTGGATTGTGTATTACTCTACAGCTTAGTGATCATGTGACCACATTTATTTCCATTTAATAGTCTTTCTTTGAATAGGATGTAAAAAGTACCCAACTCCAGTAAAGTGATCTAACATCATTTATCAAAAGTGGCTAGTTTTTGGGGTTTTTTTTTCTCTATAGTAATACAATGTCATTTAAGAACTGAAAGGAGGATTGTATTTTAAATTGTAGTTAAACAAATCACTTGCTTCAATCTTAGGTTCAGTGAAACCACTCAATCTATTAGTGATACATTTCTGGTGATCTAAAAAACAAACTCAAGACTAAATACAATGTTTTAGTAAGGGATCAGATTAGATTTTATCACATAAGCTAATTAATTCCTCTTATTGGCTAAATTGCTAAATGAAATCCATGGTTGTTGTCTGGCAAATGAAGGCTAAAATGAACTACACCCTGGGGAGAAACACCTCCACTTTAATTTCATTTAGTAATAAAGAGTGCGGACAAACAAACTTTTATAATCATGATTCTCTGGAGACCGTGACCGTGATATGTGATTAAATGCAATGTGCACATTTTTGTAAAAGACTAAGAAAGGCATCAAACACTTACCATTTCTATCATAAAACCAGGGATTCTATCTATAAAAATGCCTTGCCATTACTTCCATAGAAATGGACATTCATTCCATTACAGCTCCATCTTTCAACTCTCAAAAGTGCAGGAAAACGTCACATATTCAGAAGGGTCAGGAGATGATTTACCTTATGGAAGTTCCTGAAGTACGCTGCCTTCTCGTCTGGGTACTTCTCTAACCGCCGGGGTCCTTTACTAGAGGCCTTCTTGAAAACCAGCCAACACCTCCGGAAGATCTGACAAAAGAGAACGATTGCAGCCCTGTTACAGAAACACTACTCCCATGGACCAAAGAAATAGATTATGGTAACTGGAGATACAGACAACAGCAAAACACAAACTGACTGTCCAGAGATGTTGAGCTCAGACCAGGGGTACTCGAGCTGGCATCGGACATCGGAACAGAAAAGTGCTGCTGTATACCAGAGCAGAAAGAAATCAATGCCAGCAAAACTACATCCTAGAATTAAAGCCCCCTGGTAACGACTTAAATCCACCTCAGCTAAATGTCTTCACATTAAAGTAGCAGTGCAGTATGTCCATATGTAGTTATCGGTTGTAAAAATGAAAATGCATTGACATAAAGATGATAATGATGGTTTATATCATAATTGTCTGCTTAAAGAAAACCTCAATTCCCACAAATTTGGGACAACCATATTTTATTCAGAACAGAACATGTAAAATATATAAAATGTTTTAAATGAAAAAATGCAATGGAGGGTGACAAAAGGCTGGAAAAGTAAGTGGTACTTAAAAAGAAACAGCAGGAGGAACATTTTTCTACACTGGAAAAAAATGCCCCTCTAAAAACAAGAAAAAAAATTAATACAATATATTTTTGCTTGAATTAAGCCAAAAAAAAAAAATCTGTCAATGGAACAAGTGAAAATGATCTTGGTACATTTTCTTGAAATAAGATTTTCAAGATCTATTGTCTGTACCTCAGTTCTTATATCTCACTGAAAAGTTACTCTTTAGGTGATTATGTCTTATTTTAAGTGTGATGCGATATTTACTTGATAAGATTTTGATTTTTTTTTATAGTGTATTAATTAGGTTAACTAACAACAGATCAGTATGATCAAGTATAAAAAGAGCAGTAAAGATGGACAGAGCTGTACTAATATGTAAAAAAACTGTCTACAAATTGTGTAACAATTTCAGAATAATATTCCTTAATATAAAATTATAAAGACTTTGAATATCATCATCTACACAACTTTCAAAAGATGAGAAATCACTGTACGAAAGGGTCAGGGGTGAAAATCAATATTGGATGTCCGTGATCTTTTGGCCCTAAAGCTGCACTGCATTAAAGGCAGACCCGATTCTGTTAAGGTTAAAGTTCTATCATGCCATATGTGAACCTGATCTAGACACACCATAGTCTTCTCTGGACCAAAAATGGTTTAAAATGGACTGAGTGGAAAACCATTCTGAATAAAACAGTTCAAAAGCCTGCATCTGTGATGGTATGGGGTTACATTAGTGCTGATGGAGTGGGCAGTTTGTACATTTGGAAAGACACCATCAAAGCTGAAATGTATGTACAGGTTTTAGAGAAACATATGCCCCCATCCAGACCATGTCTTTTGCAGGGAAGGCCTTGCATATTTATATTGCATAAGACATTTCCAAACCACATCCTGCACAGACTTCACAGTAGAAGAATATGGGTGCTGAATTGGTCTGCCTGCTGTCCAGACCTTTCACCTGAGAACATCTGGCGCAAAAAGAAGAATACCCAGGGCTGTGGAGCAGCTAGAATCCCATACCAGACAAGATCTCCATCAGTTCCATCAACTGGTGTCCTCAGTTCCCTGATGTTTATGAAATGCTGATTAAAAAATAAATGTTACACAGTGGTAAATGTGGCCCTGTCAGTATTTTAGAGATGAGTTGCTGCCATCAAACACAAATATTATCTTTTTTTTTTTCAGTTTGCACTTTTTTTCTGCTAAACATTTGATATGTTATGGTCTATAGTGAATAAAATATGGATAAATTAGCGCCTTGATATTTTATTTTCATGTTAATACCAATATCTAGAAATTGAATCCATGCGGTGTGGTACTGTGCTTCCGGTCAACCGTCATGGGCAATGCAACGTGATTGTGAGGCTATTGTATTCCAAAATTACTAATATCTCCTAAAATATTGGTCCTATCAACTTGCCGAGATATTTAATGTGGAGCTGGGACTATTCTTAAACTGTAGGTACCAAACTGGCCAGTTAAAAATGCCTCAATTTCTCAGTATTGTGTAGATACACACACACACACACACACACACAGACACTCTGAGACCTTCCAGTATTATGATATAGATATGGACTATTTGGTAATTCTGTTCTATATTAATTTATATTTTACACAACATTCCAACTCCTTTGGAAGTGGTGTTGTGAGTTAAAGATACCATTTCAATAATCATAATAATAATAGATTAGATTTCTATAGCACTTTTCAAGGCACACAAAGCACTTTACATTATTGATCCATTATTCATTTGCTCTCACATTCACACTCTGGTGGTGGTAAACTACGTTTGTACCCCTGGGGGGGGGCTGACGGAAGCGTGGCTGCCTTGCGTCAAACTGTCCCTCCGACCATCACCAAACATTCATATGCATTAATACACTAGTGTGAGTGACACTGGGCGGGGAAGTGTTTTGCCCAAGGACACAACAGCACATGACTAGGACAGATCAGGATTCGAACCACCAACCCCTCGGTTACTGGACGACCCACTGTACCTCCTGAGCCACATTAAGTATCCCATTCCATGTATTAAATATCATTACTAATGCATTCAGCTATGAAGCATTTGGAGGCTTTGGTGACACTGATATCTTACAGGTCATACAGATAACATATATGTGTATTTTTGGTTCTCTACCTCTATCTAAGCAGATATGCTGATAAGAAAGACATTAAAAATATAGATTTACAGGAAAAAAGGGTTCTTATCTTTTCCAACACATGCATGAACATGTGATAGTTTTATCGACTGGGCAGGTCAATACAAAGCGTACAGTAACACAGAAAAAGACTAACATGTACTGCCGCCTGCATTTTATGCACTGATAGATCTACAGTATCTAAAATTAGATTTGTGCTCTCTGTCACTACCTTGAGCCTTTATGTACATGTGGTAATAAAGTATTGGTACTAAAACAGTTTCATGTTAAGTCTTCACTGTCCTATATTCAAATGCTGACAGCGCCTGAGGATTTGTGTAAAGATGATCCATGTAGCTATGTTTCGCACTGGGCACATACAATCCTGACATGCAAAATACAGCAGAAGTGTCACACGCATCAGCGCCTTGAATTGAGTCCAAACTAAGCAAACAGCTATCTCTCATGAATGATTTTGCTATAGTGAAGGAGCTCTTATTATTGGCTGAATTTGATCTGTGAAAGTGAAACCCCAGTTTCACTAGCAGTGAAAGGATGAGTCATCTTAAATCTTAAAGCCATGCCCACTCAACAGCACACTGTACTGCTAAAGGGAAAAATACACAAGGATATAGGTCAGTTGGAAAAAAAATAAAAAAGAAAGATGAGAAAACTGGTTAGTATAAACAGTCACCAAATTTACTTGCCATTTTTGAATTATTAATTAATATTTTTATCATATAGATTAATTTTCAATCCAGTGATTCTTTTATTTATTCATTTTCCAATTTCTTATTCAATGCATTACTTATTTATCTGCAAGAGGACAGATAAAACATTCAGCTTCTTAAATTGCATTTAAACTGCATTATGTAAATGCACAAATGCATTGTTTATGGATGAAACTGGAACAAAGATTTCACCCTTTCAAGTTCACCAAAGGACTTTTACTTCTGAGAGTTTTGGATTAACTCCAAGCTTAACAACTATTACTTAGTTTCAAACTAGCAATGCACATTCATTTATTAAACGCTGTAAAGCACATGCAGATAGTCTTGTTCTTTCTTCCCACACAATGTGTAACCACACACACACACACACACACACAGCCACACACTTATACTCTGATGCATCAGATAGCTGCACATTGCATTGATTACTAAACCACAATTAGACCCATCTACCAGTCTGCGATAACACGAACACTGAGTGTTGTATAAAATAGACTTCAAGGTGAAACCATTAGAATGAGTATGCAAGCTCATGTTAACAGAAAACCACTAAAAGCCCCTTGAAATACTTCTCCCTGCACTATTCTTTCCCCCAAGTGTAGTGTTTTCATCACAGAAAAGACATAATGCATGTCAACATGTAAACGTATGTCAGGTCTATTGGAGAATTACATCATAAAAAAAGAAAATCTAGGCTTGTTCCTTCAATTAAATATTTCCTCAGTAAGATACACAAAAAAGAAAATAACCAATGTTTTTATGTCACAGTATTAAAAAAAATAAATAAATAAATAAAGAGCAGACCAGATGAGAGGCAGAATAAGTCTGATGGCCAATAGCTTATGAGTCCTATGTGGTTGTCTATCTTTAATAGTAGTAGGACCCTTCTATTTCCTGGTGGAGACAGCCACTATCAGTCTGCCTGATGTATGATTGCCCTGGGCCGCGTGGTTGTGTTGGGGAACCATGGATGTACGATTAATTTGTTTACTCAGCTGGTGTACTTCATAAAAGGCCCACTGAGTTGAACTTGGCACTTTGCAGTAATTGACTAGAGTGGATCCCTAGGTCCTTATCGGTCTGCAGTGATGGGCTTCCATTGTAGTTAAGTGTTACCCAGGACCATTATAAACAGCAAACAACACAAAATAGCACAGCAGACACTCTCTAATGCACTATGGATCATTCTCTACACCATCCTTAAAAATGTGTTAAAGAAGAAGGGAGATAAAGGGGCAATATACTCTTATTTCAAATTGACCATATTGTATTTTACTTCCACAACAATTTCGATAAAAATGGGGAAAAAAATACAAAAACAAAACAGCATCTTTGACAGAAATATCTACAAAGAAGTGACTGCCTTTTGACAATGGCCATTACCACATTTACTCCTATAAAACAGTAAAATTAAAGCTAGCTTCAATTCTCTCAGGGAGCTCGAGTCAAAGCAATGCTGCCTGCGTGCCACACACAAAGTAATTCACCCTAGTAGTGCTCAGATTAAGTAATTATACCAGCACAAAAGCAAGCGCAGTGAGATAGCTAGTGCATAATAAGAACTAGGGGGTATGAATGGAGAGGGCTTAATTTTGCCTGTTTCGCAGTTGTCAATGCTTTGTCAAGGCAGTCCTATTCTCAGGCTGCTGGTGGGTCTTATTCAGAGACACTCTTACACTGATTGTAATTACACAGATGTGAATGAGACTCTCTGCCGGGTTTGGTGTGACTCATTTAATGCCAGAACAATGGAGAATATGCTTCTTGGCACCCCAAGGCACCTTAGCAACTATAGAAGAAAAATCAAGTAGTGATGAAAAGGGCAGGTCTGGTGAAAACAAAATCTCCCCTGTGTTTCTTGTGTTTAGTGCTGACTGCTGATTACATGAATTACTGCCGACTAAAGCCGATCCACTTCTGCTAACCTTATAAATTTGTGGTCAACACCACAAAGATGCGAAATGCCAAATTTGTCAAGTGAAAGTAATGCACTAAGCTTTTATCTGTTGCAGGAACATTGGTGACTATTAAATTAATCAAGTACTTTTATATTCCATTTATCAGCTTTATTAGTGCAAACATAGTACATTTTCTCATTCAAGTGCCTACAACTTGAATATTTTCTGTTTTTTTTTTTTTTTTTTTGTAACAGTAATCTGAATATCTTCAAGTTTCAGACCACCTTCTTCTGGACCACCATTATCTTGGCCTTTGAAAAACACCAATTAATTATTTAGAAAAATAATCAAAACTTAAAACAAGAATTCTTGGTTATATGCACATTGTTTAAACTAATTTACTTCCCACTTCTAATTCATTACCAGTGTCATTTAATATACACACCCTGACCAAAAAAAGTCCCCAGAATGACAGAAATAAATGTAACATTAGTAGCTTTTCCATTGTACATCTGCACAAAACTTTACAGATATTTACTAAATCTCAAAAAAACAGAAGTGTGTAATGTTGGTTTTTCCTTTAAATCACAAATCTGATGATTTGTTTATTTATTATCACAAGATGACACGAGAAGTCATTCCATAAACATGGCGACAAATGTAAATATGATGTTGATTTACAGATATATTTATTATTATTATTATATATTACCCCTCTACCCCGTACTAAATTTAAAAAAAAGATTAATTTTCCTGGTGTGTCCACATTTCCGTGCCATGTTTCTTTTAAAACTCTTTTTCTTCGCTTGTAACATCCATCGACATCCTTTTTTTTTTTTTTTTTTTTTTTTTTTTATTTCCGTGACTCTAGTGGTAGAAAAAGGTCTTTCCATTGCAGTTTTGCGTGATATACCAATTGAGCTACACCCCAAAAAAAAAAAAACACTTCTTGCCAGCGCAAAAAAAAATTCATTGAAAACCGAGAGTTTTGGCCAAATTGTTATTTTTCCATTAGGTAAATTTTTATGCGCAAGTTATATTCGCGCAATTTGAGGGTCAATGGAAAAGCAACTATTGTTTGAGTTTAGCGAAACAATGCCATGGTGAATGTGTGCAGTAACCAAAACTAGGAGCGTTACAACAAAATGTTAGAGTCTGGGACTTTTTATTTTGGTCAAGCTGTGTATTTTAACCCATAAAGACCCAGTGCTACTTTTATGGTAGTTCGCAAATGACTTTTTCTTTCGATTTCACCTTTCTAAAGTGATTTATCACCATTTGTTATAATATTATCCTCTGTATTTTTGCACTTTTTCAGTGAAAATCAGGTATTTTCCAATATTAAAGTTACTGATCATGTACTCTAATCACCATTCTGGTATTACATTTGAGGGTTATTACATCAAAAACAGAGAAGACTTGAGAAAAAGTGACTGTTCCAGTAAAATATATCATTAACTGAATGTAAAAATAAGCGTCTCCAACAACTGTCACTGATCCAACTCCATGGGTTTTACCGGTGAATCAGTGTCGTAGAAGATAATTGTGTTTCCACGGTAACTACAGAGCCTCTGAAAGTCCGAATAGGTCATATCTGATGACCATGAAAAGATGAACAACTGTATTTTACACCAATTATTTAGATGTATTGATAGGATGAGTGGATGAACAGGTATTAAATAGTTTAGATCAGTAGATGGTTTGCATCACCAGTGGCTGTTTGGGTCTTTATGGGTTAATATCAAATCCTCTGAGAGTGTGCTGTGCTGATTTTTTTTTTTTTTTACATCTTATAGTTTAATGTCTTTGGATTATGTTGTTTAGATTGATTTTAAGGCCTTGTACAGTATAAACAACAGCCAGTCAGAAATCTACCGACTCAGTGGAAGTACTAGTGATGGTAGTATCGGTGGTGTACTGGCAAAACCCACAACAGCAGCAGTCTCCAATACAAACACACCAAAAGTAAGGTTTGCTGGCACAAGCTCAAACACAGTGACTCACAGCTGTCTGAAAACACACTAAAGGCATCCATTCGACTACTGATCACACTACGCCCCAGGACCAATCACCACGTGCCCTCTCCACTTTATGTAAGCAGCTTCTCAGCAGGAATCCCATTACAGAATGAATATGAACTCTGAAGCCTCTTGCTCTTCTATTGGTGTAATTGGAAGGTTACCATCTCAAAGTCAGCCAAATGGGTAGAAGGCTTATCATTAAAAAGTAGCAAGATAAGGCATATGGCTCTTGTTCAGTATGTGCCCGTACAGAAACACACATAATTACCGCCATCTCCCGACTTCTTAGACTCATGGGTCCATTCTAGCCTCAGTGTTTAAGTCTCTTAAAGATGAAATTATTCATGTGGTGCCATGGTCAAAACGGAACTTTATATGAACAGCCAAAATTTGGAGGTCATAGGGATCATAAAAATGAGAAGCCTTACATGTAGATTTAAAGTAGACGTTTTATTGTGTATTCATTTATATTCTTGGAGGTGGGATGAACCCATGGGCCGCTGGAATCCAAATGAGATTGGGTCATTAAAATTTAATACTTCATTAACACAATCTTAGAATGATTTATTAAAGAAAATTATTTTTTCAACGAGTGTGTGCATACTATGTGTGGAAGGTGTATGGGTAAGTATGTGTGTCCTGTTCATAAATAAGAAAACTGACATAAAAACAAAATATGAGGAGAACAAATTTCCATTTACCGGTACTTCTTTATATTTTTATGTCTGTACCTTGGTAATTGTATAATACTGTAATACAACTTACCCTTCTCCGTATTAATAAAGGTCAAGGACTGTTAGATGGGGATCAGATTTTATTTCAGATTAAACAGTTTATATCTTCCTATCTTCAGTTGTCATGCAAAGTGTGTATGAAGAAAAAAAAATGACTAAATTTATAATTCATGTAAGTTTCCTTTTATGGGGAACAGTGGTGATGGCATCAGTTTTGGAAACTGAGAGAGTCTTGGAGGATGATGGAAACAATGGATATCATTTCAGACAAACTGTTGATGAGAACACGCTTCAAACGGTCCAAGATGTTTGATTGTGATGACTCTCAACATTTAGTGAACCAGCGATGAAGTATCTGTGAAGTGGACCAGCCAAAACCCAAATTTACATTCCACTGAAATAGGAGCAACATTACCCACTGAATTCAGATGACCTTGAGTAAATGTGTGAACTGAATAGGAAAATGGCCAAAACTTAAAATAGGTCGTTTTCATTAAGTCATGATGTGGCTGAGAAGGCTATTAACAAAGCATTAAGGAATCTGTTTTGGACCTGTTCATGACTACTTTTGAAAGTCAGAACATATTTGGAAAGCACTGTGTTATATACTGTATATGTGAGTGGGATATGAAGTGCATCTCAACACAACTACAGTAAAAAAAAAAAACAAAAAAAAAACAAAAAACAATGACTTCATCACCACATACAGTCACACAGTGTGGAGTAGCAAAGTCAACGGGCTGGAGAGAACATTTCAAGGGTAATCCTGTCACTTTTAGGGAGGTCTATGGCAAAACACTTCAGGAGGTACTTGGCAAGGTGCTGCAAGTTCATCAACATCAGCTCAGCTACTCCAGTCAAAATAAGGCAACTGAAGGTAGGATTAGAGCTTAAGTATGATTACAGACAGGCACTCAAAAGCAGAGAACAGATCTATGTAAACAAGCAAAAACACAGGAATTTCTAATTATACTGTTTCACGGTAGTTTATACTGATATTTTAAGCACAAATGCGCACACTAAAAAGAATACTTTGGTTCCTGACAGCTAGGATTGTAAGCTCACATCCCATGGTAGAGTGTGTAAAACATGTCTGAGAGGTCTAGTAAAAATCTTATGAAGTCAGACACACCATAGAGTTCAGTAATGAGCTGCCTTTGAAAACAAAGTCACATTTTGTAAGTGGATCCAACACAAAACTACATACACTTCACACAGTGTTATCAAACTTGTGACATTATTGAGAAACTGTCTAGACCCTCAATAAAAGCGAGCCCCATTCACCCCAAACGCAACGCTCTCGTCATTTGGATCAACTGAGGAACTGTCTAAAGACATGAAAATGATTTCCAATGACATCTCGCTTCACGTAAATGACTAATCAGACAGCAGAATAAAAATAGCAGTCTGTTAGACTCTCAGGAGCACAAGTAACACAATCGCAACACCTTGGAGGCGCAGATGCATTTATTATTTCTCAGATATTTGAAGAAAAAAGGACAAATGTGGGAAGGGTTTGTAACCCCTGGATGATTCATGTGTTCTGAAAATGACAGTTTAAAGATGATTGCTGCTGCACTTTACTGAAAACACATGACATGAGAGCACTTCAATCAAGGTAGCCCTAAAACACTCAGATACGACGGTAATGGCGCGGATTAAGCTGGTGTTTAGCATGTTGACGAGAAAACGCTTAACTGTATAATCACTAGAGCATCCAGCATCTGCTTAAAGGTTTCTGCCAGTGTTTGTTTTTTTTCTTTTCCCCTTTGCCGTAGTGTGGATGAAGTCTTGCTCTGCATACGGTTTAGTGTTCCCCTGGTGATAATGAGGCCTGATGGACTATGACAGACCAGGCCCGGCAATATCTGCTCCTGGTGCTGGCAATCAATTTCAGACGGCGGCGGGGTCTGCGCCGTGGTGTCCATCTTTATAATTTGATTTGTTATCCCATCGGACAGTTGTTACAGCAATCATTGCAGCGATCACTCCGCCGACCGCGACCCTAGCCTCCAGCTCCCCTCCTCAATCCTCCCAGGGCTGTTCCACCATTTCAACAATTCCCTGCCAAATGTGACATATACAAAAGTTTGTCTTAATTGCACATTTGCTCACTCTGTGACTCTCCTCCCCAGCTGCTGGCGTTCACCTTTGACTTCATACGTTACTCACACACCCTGCGCATCTAAAATGTTTGGACATCCCATAATTTTGTAATTCGCCCCCGACTACAGCTGTTGGCAGGGTGGCAAGCCAGCCGCGCCCCAGTTAATCATAGATTACTTTATCTGGGCCATTCCAAATCCTCATGTGTAATGCGGTGCTACCTCAGCAGCAAGTAATCACTGCCCCCCGCTCCATTCCAAACACACACACAAACCACCCCCCCTTCCTCCCCACTTTCAGTCTGATTCGTCCCTGTCTCTCCCTCTGACTGTCTGTTGTTAGTCTCCACTCCCCCTCCCACTGCTCATCACTTTCTGCAATGCTTGTGTCTATGCATGATTGGACATTCTCATCAAACATTCATGACCCAAACTAGTCCCGAAATGTAATATCATAGTATTAGTAACCCTTATTTCATTTGTTAAGGCTTTGGCAGTGGCTGTCTGGCATTACCTACAAAGTATTCATAGCTGAAAACTCGATCCCAGTCACAATGTGGCATGAAATATGTTGGACAACAGGTTCCAGCTGGATCGTGGCCAAAACCAAGAAGTCTGTCTACTAAATGTGACCAATATCGCAAGGGCAGGTGGGATGAAAATGAGCATTTAACAGGCAGAAATTAAAGAGAATAATCAAGAAACTAAGAGAACGGGAGACTAAGAGGAATAAGCAAATAACCAGAGACCCAAAAGAGGGCTGAGAGAAAAGAGGAAAGTTTGGAGAAGTGAGACTGAATATGAACTAGTGAGAGTGCCTGCTGAAAAAGTAGAGTGTCAGAGTAGGCCAGAGCTATAAAGGCAACTGGCTGCAGCCCTCCATTAGGATTCATGATAAATCGTGCGTTTAAATAGGCTTGTGGTCCGAGCAGTGAGGATAGATCATGATGTCGAATTCAGCATACAGACCACCTTTTGCATAAAAACGTCCCGAAGAATCCATCTTTCATTACCTCATATCTGTTTGTTAATCTACACAAAGCTATACGCAAGAGGTTTTTTGTTTGCAACCCCGCAAAATGTGCAATTTTCATGCAAATAACACGAGCCCATGAAAAGCGCTTTACTGTTGTTTCTTGTGAAAACAGCGGAGACAAAAGCAATGTTTGACCCAAGCTGGGCTCGCAGCCGTAAGCAGGAAAACATTAGTTAAAATGTCACACACTGTGCAGATCCAGCCATCACAGCTAGCAGAGCTCTTTTTTTTTTTTTTTTTTTAAAGCATGGCATAAAAATAGCAGCCAAATTATTCTGAAGGAGATGTAGGTCAATATTGAAGTTTCTCTCTCAGGTGTGAGGGAGTGAAGAGGAATGGAGGGAGGGGTTATGGTGTAAACACGGTGGCATATATTGCTCATGTCAGCTTACACTTCACTGGCATCCATCCTAGAAAACTGGCCAGAGTTAAAGCCAAAACTGATAAAGGTTAGGAGAGAGATGCTTTGTTTTTACCCGAGAGGAGTGAAAGACAGGATTATACCACCATCATAATCCTATGATCTATGCATACAGATTTATAATGTTGCTGTGGTTATCCCATTGTGACACGGTGTTGGGTAGTTACTAGCTGTCAATACTGTTGGCTCCTGCGTGTGGAAAACTTGCTTTAAGTCGCTATAATGTCAGTTCCCTGCTCTTTAAATCACCCCACATCCAAACCTCTTCATGCATTAGCACTTTGGTCAGCAATCCTCTGCACGCACGCACACACACACTGCAATTTCCATTTAATCCATGCACATGAGTGACGCATTCACAGACAATAACACACAGACAAAGAAGGATTTGACTATAGTGGAATACCCTTGCCGACAAGCGTCCTGAGACCACCATAAACCGAGAGCAACAATACAAAGCAGTGTTATTTTCTTCATAAGTCTGGACTGAGTTGTATCCTCTAGCAAGGCTGAATGTTAAACTGAACTAAATCCATAAATGAAGGAGAATATGGGCCGCATGCACAAAATATCCTTTAGGTCTAGCTGTAATATATGTAATATTTTTCACTTTTGTATGTTGGTGATTGCTTCGCCACTGGCTTGCAGACAAACAGAATTAGCATCTAGGCCAACAGGTGAGGGCTGTTACATGGAAACCAAATATGGTACCTCAGAAGTGACCGGCTAGCCTGAGTGAGAAGAGAATATAAAGTAGGAGGATAAAAGGAGTTCTTCATACCCCTGCCCACAACCATGATGCAACTCTACCAATTGTCCAGCTTGATTACCATTAGCTGACCACTTGATTATCATATCAATAAGGACTGTGAAATTGAATGAGGCACAGACCACTATGCTGAGTTCCAGCAAATATTTGCATGTTTAGCAGGATATTATGAAACAAAGTGTTTTCCAGGACACTTTGTGCAAGCGTTTGTTATTTGAATTTCATCAGAAGCCCTAAAAGCAGTAATCCTCATGCATTGGTGCAGTCATTCCCCCCGAGGATTAATTCTAAAGAGGTACTCGCTCACTGATGTTTGGGCTGCTTCTCTGATACGGTTAGCTGGGAAAGCAGAGGGCTCTGTGTCTGCAACAACTCTTTCCTCACAACCAGAAAGCAGAGATTTGTGCTTGCTGGAACTAACTTAACTCAGCCACATTTGGTCTGCAAATCAAAGGCTACACAAGAGAATAAACACAAGTGTGTGCAAAAGAGGAGTATTTGGCAGTGTACTTTTATGTCACAGAATAAGGTCCGATAGAGTTTGTCATATTGTTTTTGTCTCATTTCCTCCCAAAGAACACACTCCGTTGGAATAAGTGGGCTGTGATTCAGTGTCACTGTGTGTCTCAGCATGAAATCATTGAGGAATGCAATTATCACTTTGCCCAACAGACATTTCTCTGAAATGAGAGTGAACAACTGGGAACATAAGAGAGAAGCGACAGGGAGGGAAGTGTGGGTGAGAGTGTGCTGTGTATGTGTGTGAGTGGGAACGAGGGCTAACACTAGTTAATCTTGACCCCAATGTCTGTTCTGAACTTCAAAATTCCTTCTAGGTCAAAAGTTTGCCATATTAATTCCTTTTCCACTATTATGTATTTCACTTCAAAAATGTCCAATAACCTTATGTTTTCAATGTTTCATGACTGTTAAGTGCCATTATTTCCTCCATTATGACCTTTAAATGATCCACTCAAAGTGCCAGTGCCAAAGCTACCATTGTGTGCTCCATTTCCCTTGGCAGACCTTATCCAAAATTCATTCCCTGAACAATAATTCTTGGGGAAATATTAAAAGCTATGTAATAGAAAGGGGATCAGATTGGGTTAGCCTACACATGAGGTCATTTCAGCTCATTAAAAGGGAGTGCACATTTTAAAAAGCCGGAATGCAACGTGAGAGAGTCAGCTGTAGCGGTTCGAGCCACAGTGTACGGAGCTGGGCAGGTACCAATCTGCCACCCCGGGTACTCAGAGAGAAGTAAACTGTCACCTCCTTACTATTAAAAGAACTCCCCTGAGAAAGAAAGCGAGAAGGAAGGAGGGTGGAGTGTACAAATTCGTCCCCAAACAAACAGAAACAAAGAGCTCTCGCACAGACAGGTGACATGAGCTGGCTGCTTTTTTCCCCAAATTTACACTAGAATGCAAGGTCAAAGGTTTATTTTAACACATTGGTAATGAAGCACCAAGCAGTCGTGGTTGCATAACAAAAACCTTGTTTAGTCGACAGCTTGGGCAAATTTATATTATTCCACAAGGTTATCTGCCTGCATTTAAAGCAGATCAGGTGTAATAATTAAATATTTTTTTTTAACAAGACCATAATAATGTTTACCTATGCATCACGTCGAGTAAATTAAGAACTCAGACACAAAGACAAGCCCCATAACACACAAAGACACACACATACGCACAGCTGAGGCTATCTTTGGCTGCGCACTGTACCGAATGTGCTTGGCAAGCAGGCTGATGAAAGGTAACAGCAGGAGAACTCATTATACAGTAGATGGTGATTCAAATATAAAAGGTAGGTAAGACTCTTATACAAGAATAGCTTCAGCTGATCCTTTTTTTGATAAAGAACACACATGTGAATGTCAGCTATGACAACTCAACTCCTAAGATGCAATTTGATACAGTTCTATGAATGAATAAATTGAATTTGTCAACAGTTTAAGGGGAGATGCATGAATATTTTCACAAAACTGTACAATGAAGAGCACATGTGTCAGTGAATGTTAGTTATACTTAACTGTGCACAATTACAAAGAAAGGAAATTGCTCTGGACACTGGATATAGTCACTATATGCACACAAATATACACATATGCTAATAAACCTACACACAATGCCAACATACTGTACGCACACACAGACACACAAACTGAAAGAGAGTTTAGCTGCAGAGTAGAGCCCTGAGGGCTGGTCTGTTGATTAATGAGGGGAGGAAGGCGAGGAGAGCAGGATGAAGCAGAAGTGTTAATGGAGCTATGATAGATTCCTCTAGGCATGGTGTTTTATAGGTGAGTCTCCGGTGTATCCGCACAATGTAGCAATACAGTACAACAGACACACGTAAAGCTCAGCCCCATGTGGGAGGTGAAATATGTGGACAGGAAAGACTTGAATATGGAACAAAATACACACACCTTTGGAAATCATACAGCTGACATCATTAAATCAGTGAATTGTTTAGAATATGTATACAATGATTTCAATGAAAGAAGAATTCAGTTTCATTGACTTGAAAAGGATTCTTCTGAAATGAAAGAAAAGAGGCCAAACACAGGAGGCATATCTATGACTGACAAATCCACAACACTGACAGGAAATTCAATCCAAAATTTAACATCACGGGAGCAAGTTTGGGTTTAATATCTTATGGCATCACATTAAATATTTACTGAAAAGAAAAAGTAATGACTTCTAAGATAAAAAAAAAAGTGATATTTGAGGTTAAAACCAGCAATTATTTTATTGGCAAAAAAGATTACAATCTACTTGAAAATGACATATTAAAAACAGAAATCATATTAAGTAGATTAAGGTTACATTATGATACATTATGATATGAATGCGTGTTGTCAGGTTGCAATATAGGACTGGAGAGATTCAACAGCCATGAAGAGAGTCCTCTACTACTGAGCTGTGACTTCCCCCCCAATGGGATTAGAGAACTTTGCACTTTACAAAGCAGCTCATCAGAAAACACTGGAACACAAAGCTGTTATGGACAGAGCCGACTTGCTGTAACATGTGTTTGTGAGTGGATTTCAGACAGTGCCGAAAGCAAAAGAAACTCCAAAAAAAAAAAAAAACCAAAAAAAAAAAACAAACAGAGGCTAAAAGCAGAGTCCTGACATGTATTTGGAGAGCATGACTTTGAGGCCAAGAGGAGAGTGTGGATACAATAGGGCATTATTAGCCACAAGTCTTTGTATGCTGCATTACTCAGTCAATTTACTTTTAGCTATTGCTAAGTGCTAATAACAGCATTTATCCCTGTTCACGATAAAAGGCTTTTTTGATAATTAAGAACAACAGGAATCAATGATGTGAGATGTTTGAGTAAGGTTCAGGCAGAGATTTATTTATGAAAGTGACTATATAATAGAGGCACATTTTTCATTGTGAATAACGACTGTTGGGCTGTTGTTCCCATATCCTGCTAGAGATGCAATTCATCAGGGCAAATAAGAGCTGGTAATTTGTCTTCAGGTCTTTGTCTGATGGAGGAAGCTGATGAAAAGGAAAGGAAATGACCATACGACGCATAGTCCTGCATGTCCGTGAATTAATGCGCTGAATTCACTCGCATTTATCACAAAAAGGAGCTGAAAAGTAGGCTATGAGCAGCCACGAGGCATAAATAAAAGCCTAAACAGAAATCTTGGCAGATTCTGAATCTTCTGTCTGCTTGAGCTTCAGTTTCTCTTTGGCAATCAGAAAGATAGAGCGGAGTACAAAGCTAATTGTGACCACTGGATGAAAGAATCTAATGATTAGCTAACGGATATAAACTGATTTCTTTTTACAACTCGCATCCCATTTATCCATGTTGTTTGGAAAGTGAGCCCCAATTGCTAAAACTCTAACATAGCTGACTGTGTCTTTTCCACGCTCCACTGACAAGTACAGTTTCTGGGATGAAAAATCTCCTGACATCCACCATTCTGGACGGCCTGTCATTGTTAATACTGAGAGCATGGAAGTGGGAAGATCCTATCTTAAATGGCTGTGCCATCTTGGACAATAGACACATTGTTCTCCACTTCTTTGGGTCGGCTTTGGTGGGTGTTTACATGCCAGAAATGGGGAACATACCCACACCATTACAATACACACTGTCCACGTAAAACCCACTGGAAGCTGAGCACAAATACCCACTTGTAAGTCACAAACAGCTGAGTGAGACAAAGTGGGGATAAAACAGTTACTGTTAATGGAGGATGTTAGTGTGGATATAAAGTAGATGGGTGGAGAGCACAAAGGTGCAAAAAACTGCTTTAAGAGTAATAACTCTTGGTGTGGTCTTCATATTTAATGAGGAGAGGGATAAAAGCTGCTTTATTTGCACGGTTAATGTCTTTATCACTTTCCACTCTAAGCTTCAAGCTTAGTGTCAGACTCATGTATCACAAGCCTCCAAAAATAAATTCAGAATTTTTTAGTATCTGCTCCTATAGAGGACAGACAGGCTTGGAAAGAACAAAGTGTATGTTTTATCCTTCCTTCTTAACCCATAAAGACCCAGTGCTACTTTTGTGGCAGTTCGCAAATTAATTTTTCTCTATATTTGCCCTTTCTTAAGTTAAGTGATTTATCACCATTTATGCTAATATTATCCTCTTTATTTTGTGTTTCTTCAATAAAAATCTGGTATTTTGCAGTTTAATTCACTGATTATGTAGATGTTCATTAAAGCTCAGAGTAAATTCAAAGGTTATTATGTCAAAAACAGAGAAAACTGAAGAAAAAGTGACTTTTTCAGCAAAACATATCATTAACTGAACATAAAACAAGTGTGTCCATCCACTGTCATTGGTCCAACTCCATGGGTTTTACTGGTGAATCATTGTTGTAGAAGATGACAGTGTTTCCATGGTAACTACGGAGCCTCTGAACATCCAAATGGGTCATATCTGATGACCACGAAAAGATGACAAACTGTATTTTACACCAATTATTTACATGTATTGATAGGATCAGTGGATCAACAGGTATTTAACAGTTTAGATCAGCAGATGGTTTTGGTCAACGGTGGATGTTTGGGTCTTTATGGGTTAATTGCAGTCAACCCAAGACCCATGACTGTTTCAGTACAAGTCGAGGCAAATACAAGAAAAGTAAATTTTGTGAAATATGAGCTCGTGTTCTGTGATGGATGATATTTAACGGCCTTGGAAGTTGCTTACTACGCAGTGAATAACTGACTGCAAGTGGACAAACCTACACGTCACAGCACAATTGATTTATTTTACGTGGTGGTATGCATCCATAAAACATTTAAAGCAATTAAAACAGTCAGAAATGCCAGCATTAGAGAAGTGAATGGCACTGGAATGATCCTTTAACTGCATTTACATACTTAATGTATTCTCTCGATACCTGTAAATCATATTTATCACCTAAATAGGTTTTGGTATTTATCGTCTAACCAACAATCCAATATAGCTGTCAGGGTTGTCTCACCATGTCACAAACAAAACCTTTCCTTCAACACAACCAAGCTATGAGCCCTGAGACACAGTACTTCTCACTTCTTTAAATTACAGACAGTTATTTGCCTGAAAAAAAAATAAAAATACATATCCAAGTGTGTGAAATGATTCACTTGTAAAAAAGTAATTTTAAAACCCTGAAATCACTTCGGTAAATCTGTAAACAACACTGCAACCCATCTTTTTGCAAATGATATCCTTGTGTTAGGATGATAAATAACTCTCCCGTTGCAGCCACGATTATTGGTTTACTGATTATTTGTTTACATCCACAGTTTGGGCTGATTGTATTTTCACTCCTCCTCATTCTGGACCAGACATAATGCATTTTTAATGTGCTTTCTGCGTTGACATTTAACGTTGTGGTATGACCAAGCCGCTTTCATAAGCCCACTTTAGACAGCAGTTCAGCTTGACTCATACATGAGCCGTATATTAAATATGTCATATTTATATTTGAAGTTGGTTTGCTCTTTTAATTTAATTTGGACTTAAATTTAAAGATCAGGCAAAATAAAGTGGAATAAAGTGCAGTCGCTGGTATTTTAAACATGCCCAGATGCACTTTTCTTGTAAGTACGGTTATACGTTTATATGTGGGTTAAAGCTGAGTGACTGATGATCTGCACTTCCTTTTCATATTGCATATTTTGTAAAAGAGGGTAATCTTGACATGAGAGTGTGGTATTTATTGTGCTGGAAGTACTGGTGCTGCTTTAGTTGGAAATAAAATCTTAGTAAGGAGCCATTTATGTGTGAAGTCGCTTTTTTTCGTTCTTTTAACATATTACACATCTACCTCTGAGCCAGTATTCAAAATACATCTCTTTTGAAGTGTCAAAACATGTTTGTGAACAGATTGAATGGTAGACAGCCTCACCTGGAGCCAACTTAAACTGACCGTTTCTTTAAAGGTTTGAAGAAAAGTTAGACAGACAAGGAAAATATTAAGCACCTGACCTTTTCTATTTACCGCAGCGATCCTAAACCTTGGAAACATGTACCTGAAGTGAGACTGACACACAAATTACTCAAAGGTCATGTATTTCAGAGTTCCAAGAGAAGCCCATGATAACATCATGGGCTTTTCACTGAAAGGGAAAAAGAAAGCACCACATGGATGATGGAAATATCACTGCTTTTTTTTTTTTTTTTTTTTTTTAAGTCTCCGGCCAGATTTTAAGATTTTCTCTTTGTAGAAACACTTTGCTTGTTTTTGGCTCTTGTGAACATTCAGTTTGTCTTCATATGGTAAAAAAATACTGTACAAAGCCACAGGATTAAAATTAATTGAGAATCTGCACACTGTTCTTTGGCAGCAGATTGTTTACTTGTTTGTCGGGTGCATGTGTGTGCCAATTCGTCAGTGTTGAACCAAGCCAATTTATGTGTGCGTATGTGTGTGTGTGTGTCTTTGCAGTGTTTCAGGGGGAATAGCCTTTTGGGGTTATGGAGGGTGCAGCGTGGGGTGATGAATAGGATGCTTTTGTGTTCCGTCTCTGTCTGCGAACCAGTGAAGGAGAGAAGGTGAGAGAGGAGGTGGAGGAGGGGGGTGTAAGGTGAGGGAGATAGCCAGATAAAGGGGAAGAAAAGAGGAAAAGAGATAAAGTAAGGGAGAAGAGATGAGAGCGACACTGTGAAGACTGGGGAGTAGAGGTGAGACAAAGGGGAGGCAAGAGGTGAGACAATAGGTGGAGAGGTGAAGAAGAGGAGAGGAATGGAAAAGAAAGAAGAAAAGAGGAATGAGACTTCTTGTGCATTCAAGAACTACCAACAAAGAAACCACGAAGTTCGCTAATGTAGAAAATCACTCTATGTCAGCAGGAAAAAAAGCTAAGTAACAAACAACTATCCAGGAATAAAAGACAAAAAGAATGAAAAAAGAGTGAAACTACAAAGGAAAAGCCCTGGTTGGTAATTCTGATCACTCTGCAGAACACATACCTGACCTCATGGCCTCAACCTTCACACATGATGGGGTTTGGAAATGAGCCAATCATATTGACTGATGCTGATGCATTGAGCCAAAGCTGTTGGAGTGGCCACTTTAATACAAATTGCATGAAGAGCACCATTCCGACTATATTGGTTTCTTATGAAAAATAATGTAGAATACATTTTAAATGGCACAGCATTACAATAGAGGCCGAGGTGGGAGCATTAGAAGGTCAACTGTGATGCTAAGTCGTGATATGTGATATTTAAGAGACCTTTAAAGCACTAAAAGAACATTAAATAACCATCACATGAGGAAGAAACCACCCAGGACCCTTCACTGCAAAGCGAACAGGTATAGTTTGCATAGATCTTCATTGCTTTGTATGAAATTTTCATACTTTTCCCACTTCCAAATGAAAAATGTAGCTGGTGTAGAGAAGGTTTCCAAAATTCTGACATATTCTTCAATAAGATCAGTGTGCGTGACATTTTAGCAGAAAAAGGCTACTTTCACAGATATTACAACTGTTAGGATTTTAAGTTGGAATGGTCATTTTTGCATTTTTTTCCCCCCGTAGATCAGTCGTTTCCCTGTGAAAAACATCTTAAATAGTTCATTTCATATCTAATGGTACACTGCATTACATTTTACTTAGTTTACTTACTTAAAACATTGCAGCATGAATTGCAACTTCTGCAACATTTCCACTGATTGTTCGGTTACAAATTCAACACCTTTTCAATATGTTAATAACCCAAGTAAATGTTCTACAAAAGCTACAAAGCCATATTTTCCAAGCAAAAATGCAATGGTTTAACCTTCCATAATGAGAGCAAATGCCCATTTTTTTGTCTTGTACCATAGCACAGTGAAGAGCATTTTTTACTTACAGTCACAGAAAAAAATTATTAGACCACCCTTGTTTTCTTCAGTTTCCTCTTCATTTTAATGCCTGGTGCAACTAAAGGTACATTTGTTTGGACAAATATAATGATAACAACAAAAGTAGCTCATGAGAGTTTCATTTCAGAGCTGATATCTATCCATTTTCTATGTTTTCTTGATAAAAACCAATAGCTCTGTGACAAAAACAGCGCTTTTAGGCATTCCATGTTTTCTTTTCTGTCTGTTTTAGTCACATGATACACACAGGAGTTAGTACTTGATTGCATAAACATTGTTTTTGATGACTTTTGATGGTCTAATAATTTTTTCCGGGACTGTATTATTGATATAAAAGAAGTAGGTATGCACTGATCTGATACCAGTCATATGTTAACCCAAACAATAAGATCAAGTATTGGTGATACTGACTCTGATCTAATGATTGATGCATTTAATCCAGTTTTATCTTATTCTGTTTGTATGTGCTATGTACTCTACCAGTCTTAATAATAACCAAACAATCTACACACACAAAACAAATAATGCTCTGACATAAAATCTAATATTAAAACATGTGCCTAACTGCATTACTTCATAAATTACTTTATACTAACAAATAGTCTGTACTTTGGAGATATTTCACACTGCCTTACAAACAATATTTTACCACGCTATTAGTGCACAATATTTTTTTTTAATTTAAAAGATAATTCAATACATTATGCATTTATTTGCTACAGCTTGATTTACAAAGTGAGAATTAAAATAAATGTAATTAAAAGTCTAACCTGATGTTGCTTTGGACTTTTTTCGAGTGATCCCTATCTAACACTGCCATCAGCCGATACACAAAGCCTGGGAATCAGTATTAGTATCAGTATTAGATCTGAAAGAGTAAGATGAGTGTCGTCAGTTCTCACCATGCCCTCTAAAAGGCATATTTCAGCTATTCATTGACAAAATGGACAAAATAATTTAATAAAGAAAACAATCCATATACCTTCTTCTGAAAAAAATTGATTTATTAGCAGTAAAAAAAAAATGTCAACAGCTTTCTCACCAGGAGAAAGTAGTTGAGGTATATTGTGCCGTTTTGGCCATCATTCTCTTTCTCTAGCCTGGGGATCGTGATTGATTCTGTGATGAGGAATTATACAAAGCAAAGAAGGCAGTGCATCTCCCTGTCTACGCCATTAAATAGGAGTCCGTGCATCCATTCATCCTTCTGGTCCAACGCATGAGCATAATGATGCCTTCAACCCCAAACACTGATGGAGTATTAACTCACAATTAACAGTAAAATGAGGAAAGAAAAGACAATACAATGTCTGAATATTAATTTATGCTGTAAAAGGTTTAAAAAGTCTAACTATTTCTGGATTTTGGCCAAACATGAATATCATTCTCCTCCTCCCAGGTGTGCATCTTTACACTCAACCCACACGAGTGCATTAGCCCAGCATGCACGGATTTAGATTTTTATCTCTCCTCATCACACACTTGAGATTATGCCATTTAGCAAAGATGAGGCGTTTTTTTTCCACATAAAATAATCAGACGAGAGGTCTAAAACTAAATACTGTAAACGACTAGTATAGAGACACTTGTTAGATTTTTTTTTTTTTTTTGGATTCAAATTGTTCTGGAATAACTACCCCCAACATGGACAGATAAATACTTTCTGGCTACCCACACTAGGGTCCACTGAGGCCATCGCAGCATGGCTTTTCCATGATGAAACGGCAGCGAGCAGTGGAGGGCTGAAGGAGTGGGCGGTCAGGACACAAACTGTTTTCCTCCAGCACCACAAACAGCAGGATGAGATCTAGAGCTGGCAGAGATATGGCACCCATACCTCAAGCGCAGCCAACACAGCATGGGTCCTCACTTGCTTTGCAAAGTCATATACTCTACGCACACTTGCAACGTTTCCCTGAATGCATCTAATAGCCTTTGGAATGAATTAATAAACTGAGCCAACTGTATTAGTGAGCAAGCTAATTTGCATGTTAACAACAACAAATGCCTTGTGCGTTCATTTGTTACTCGTTTATTGGAGTCCTGCTTATGTTCTGGAGGTCCTTTAGGGGCTCTAAAGGTTTCTTTTAGTCAACAACAATTACTCTTGAAGACTAATCAAAGATAGCTTCAGTAGCAGCAAGCGGCGGTGGAACAGTGTTGATGAAGCCAGGTGATGATGTGAGGAGGCAGACATCATTAGCCTCCATCATCACACTACATCAGAAGAGGGAGTGTGCCTGCTCTCTTAGTGTAATGAGCTGGAAGTATGAACAAAAGCAGATGGCTTTATGAGTCACACAATAAGGCACACATAATTGAATATATATCATTCGTTTCTGTTTAAGCAGCCAAGCTATTTTTCTCCTGCCTGCGTATCAATGGAAATCCATTATCAAGGCAGTAAAGAGCTGCCATCACACTAAATCAGCTGTTTTTTTGTTTTCTTTCAATAATGGGAGTAACTCTTACAATGGCTATAAAGGCTGACAATAGGCTGATGGTAATTTGTACGGTGATAAACAGCATTTATAGTACTAGTGTCCATCATATGAGTATCATTACAGCCAGTAGTCCTTCAGTGGTGATGATTGAACTTTATGTCTGTTTATGAAGTGACATGAATGGGTTGAAGTTGATTGCAGAAGGAAATAAAGTTGCATCGAAGAGTTGCATAATTTCCACCCACATGCACATGACAACAGCTGTCCCTCACTGTGACTTTGTTCCAAATTTCACTCAGAAGGTGTTCAAGTGTTTGCGCGCAGTTCAGTGTGTGAAACTTGGCCGTTCTAATCTGCTCACAGCGCACAGCAGGACGGCTGCTTACGGAGCAATTAAAGCCTCTTTAAAAAAAAAAAAAAAAAAAAAAATCCAACCTCCCCTGATCCCAAAAGACCGCAAACAACTGGAAGTTCTGACCCCCCTCCCCTCCTCCTTCTCCTCCACCTCCTCCTCCTCTCACCTACCCACCTCCCCTCCATACGCACCAAACAGCAAGTGCAACAGTACTCACCCCCAGTTTCTTACTCCGTATCCTCACGTATCCCTGTTTGACTATGTCGTTGAAGTTGGAAGCCATGGTGAGGAGGGAGGGAGAGGGGTTGGAAACGGGCGGCTTCCCGTCCTAGAGGGAAATTAAAACCTCTTTTTCTAAGGGTGGATGAAGCTTTGACTTGGGTCTCGATCGGTCCGACAATCCAGCGTTACGCACGGACGCGCGGAGAGGAACCTGCTCCGGTGTCAGCGCTCGGGCTGGCCGGCTTCAGCGGCGCGATCCATCCGGTAGAGGAGGAGGGAGATACCATTCGTCAGCTGATTCATGTGAGCCAGAGAGGAGAGAGGAGAGCAGAGGAGAGGAGAGGCGCGCTTCCTGGACCACACCATCCCCGAAACACCGAGGGGGTGGGGGACGGCTGCAGCGGAGGGAGGGAGGGAGGATGGATGGATAGGGGTCCGCATCCTATCTTTACATCAAAGCGCACATTTACATCCCCACATGAAAAAAAATAAATAAATAAAAAAAAACCCACGCTCTTTTTGTGGCATTATTATTTATACACAGCAATTAACTTAGACTTGACCAGACCTGTAGCTGAAGTCATGACGACAACTCATTCTCCCTGGGAATCAATGAAACACTGTCTAATTTAGTGGATCAGAAATAAGGTCAAGGAAATGCATATTCAAATGTTACATAACATATATCTCACCATCCCATATTGTTATAAATATTTAGTTATTGAAAACACATGTAAATTTTGGGATCAAAAATCAGAATCACTTAATCTGTTCCATTATTGCCATTTTCTCTTTCTTTTTGGACCCATCTTACAATTGCATTTCTTCCAATTTAACAAACACCAGTGAATTACAGATAAGAACATAATAGTAAATTATTGACCTCAAAAATTCTAAAATATCACTTATAATCAACATTTGTCCTTTTATTATGGACATTTCATATTCATAAACACATTTTTTTGGGGGGGATGGGGGGGGTCCAAATTTTGACATTTTCATGTGTGAATCCAGCCCTACTAAACTCAAAAAAGCAACAAAACGTTCTAGTATGCACCAAGAATTCTTTAACGTGGAATGATTACATCCCCTTTCAATAATTGTACTGTCTTTTTTGTTCAATTGTGTTCCATTTGCTTGTAGAGCTTGATTGTAATGTTGTGGTTCTTTAATAAAGTTTGTTTAAAAAAAAAAAAAGAAAAAAAAGCTGTCTAATTAGGGTTGCTTATTGCTTAGTCGACATTGATTGTGACATTTACACATGATTAGTCATTCATGAGGAAAAAGCTGAGTCATAAAATAACCCAGAGCTACTGGTCACTGGATTTCACTTGTACAGTTCAGATGAGAATACATACAAACATTTTCATAAATGTCACTATTTGTTACAAGAATATTGTAAACTACAACTACAAGATAAGATAAGATAAAATAAGATAAGATAAGATAAGATAAGATAAGATAAGATAAGATAAGATAAGATAAGATTATAGTCATGGTATAGTTATACAACAATATTAAAATAGCAACTGCTGAAAAGTGTATTTGATAAATCATGAATAAAATTCATGTGTCAAATAGAATAAATAAATAAATAAATAAATAAATAACCATCAAGCAGTTGTATAGAAATAAACAACTGTGCTCCCCTGTAGTGGTATGTAAATGATTTTGCACATTTAGGTACATGTTACTCGTACTAACGTGTGCCTAATGAAGTGGCCACTGAGTGTGTGTGCTGCTTTTGTTCAACATGCTCTTCTACCTTGGATGTAAGCAGAGGTTCTTCGAGTCATTACTGTGGCCACTCTCCTCTGACCTCCAGCATCAACATCTTGTCTTTTTGGACCATTCTCTGCAGACCTTAGAAAATCCCAGTAGATCAGCAATTTCTGAAATTTCATGAAATGAAGACCAGCCCATCTGACTGTAACAACCACAGATTCAAAGTTAAATCACATTTTCTCTCCCATTCTCAGGTCTACATGACGTGACTACATGTGATTAACCAATTACATACTGTGGAAAAGGTGTACCTAAAAATGTGGCCAGTGAGTGTATCGGCAGGCACTTTTGTTTCTGTAATTCTCTATCAACAGTTACTGTATTTTGCGCTGAGAAAAGCAGCGTGTATTTATGTTTTTGCTCTGGTCACATGTGGTCATTCATCTTTTTCATGATTTCATTCATAATGCATTAGCAGGTAGGGGACTGCACTCAGTCACTTAATGGTAACACTCAACATGCCAAACAAGACAATTTGTTAGACAAGTTTTCATGTAACTTTGAAAATTATGGTAATAATTCAGATTCTGATCTCCCCCTTTCCCCCTGACCACCATGTTCAAAGAAAATATGCAAATACATACCAGGACATTGTGTTCAGACTAATTTGCAACACACTTTGTACCTTGCCTTTTGGTTATTACCTGTCTAAGTGTGAATATTATTTCCATATTTTTACCAGACAGCCCTTTAATAAGGAAATACAATTTTAGATAGCTAGTGTGTGAGCACCGTGTTTTGTCATTATTAGGCAGCCTTGAAGTGATGTCGTTTGATTTGTTGAATAATAAAACCAGATAGTCCAGTACCCTATTAAAGGATTAAATAAACTCTAAGCAAACCAGAGTGAACAATGCACACTGCCGGCAGCTTGTATACAATACTGCAGACTGGCTTTAAAGACATGCTGAAAATAAAAGCACAGAAACAAAATTTGATCCCTGTCAGAGCTATAATCCTGATCGGGATATAGTGAGAGATGCAGCCAGGTTGTGCAATTGCAGAAAGTGAAATTCTTGGTATTACACAGCAGATGGCTCAGGTGTATTGATACGAAGGGTTGCCATTACTTATCTTGATTAAAATGTGGAGAAGAAAGAAGGCTTATGTAACAGAGTTATGTAAACATCTATATGATTAAGTGGATATCAGGCATCTTTTACTAGCAGAATACATCTTCGCAGGGTCATGCAGCTTTCAACTGAACAAAGAAAGGTACCGTAGTCTAATGCTGCTGTATCGGAAAACAGATTTCCTTCTCTAAATGAGGACACAAATGTTCCACACAGTCTGCCTTTTGTAGCTGCACACAATTATCCTATTACGCTCAGTAATTTATTTATTTGTTGCGTTTTGCTGATAGAAATTGTCTTCCGCTGAGGTACAAGAGCGCTTTGTTCAGCGTGGCATAGACAGCTGCCACTTTGAGAATTGCTGCTCTGTCAAGTGTCAGCTTTTGAGTCCAGAGGTAACGCTCACGTCTATCATGTCTGTGTTTACAGTCGTGTTCTTCGTATTCACAACAACACACAAAGAGCACGCTGCCACTCTTCCAACAAACAGCTTGACTTTGATAGTCTTCGTATCTCTCTGGAAGTGTCCTCAAATTTCAGATGTGTCAGAGCTGTTTTGTCTTCATAATCCTCTTTGTACAACATGGCCCCGTTCCATTCCAATTGCCTTGTCATCCTCTCTCTAAGAAAACAATGCTGACAGCAACAATGTCTTTTCATTGCACTAAATATTGTGCTCTGGTGACTGTCATTACCGAGAACTGTCCTAGTTTTGGAGAGACTGGAAGCAATTCTCTATCACGATAAAAAGACCAACAACCAGTTTGGCCCCTGTTGGTTTCCTGCAGATCATCGCATAGGCTGCCACCAAAACCAGCATATGGCACTGGCATACACGGTTGGCTGCCAACAGGGTCAGATGTGGGAAGAGTCACTCAAGAGCGGGGAGACCTTCACCAAGGTCACAAGCAAACCAGCCAATATCTGCTGAGCTGTAAAAAAAAAAAAAAAAAGAAAAATAAGGAGAAAAAAAGTAGCTTTTGTCCAATATGGCAATTTATCAGGTATTGACCTCATAATCATCGCCATTTTTCACAGACTTTCCGCATCATGTATCCAAGTCCCTTCACGTCTATGATGATTAATACTGGGAAGACTGAGCTGCTTGCAGAAAACCCATGCCATCCATTAAATTGCTGCACATTCTTAAAATGTAGTATAAATTGTTTATTTAGTTTCAGCTGAGTCGAAAGCAAACTTTAAATAGTTTTGATGGTGTGGTGAAATATTAAAATTGCTTTTGCATTAGATGCTTAGTTTGTCTCCGTGCAATTGGGCGAACTTTCACAAGCACAAACAACTAAATAATTAACACATTCTAAAAAGATAAGCAGGGGTGAATGAGCGGAGGGGGGAGAGAGTGAGAGAGAGGCCTCTTCATGCTTAGTTGTTTGCCAGGTAAGCAGTTTTACACGTGGGCGGAGGAGAGAAAAAAGAGATCACACAGGCAGAGTTATGGTAATGTTCTGCTCCGGGTTCCTGTACTCAAGCTTTTTACAGCAACTCGTATCAGCCTGATATGTTAATAGGCACAATGGGATTTGAGTTTGATTAAATGTCAATGCCTGGAGGAAAAAAAGCTTGTGCAGAAAGGGAAAAGTGCTAATTTCTCAGAATAAGAGATGGGGTCTGTTCTGGGCTCTGCATGAGGGTCCTTGGCGATGTAAGGAGGACATTGGTTAGGTGCACAATATGGGACAGTTAAGGTTATATGAAGTCCCAGAGGATTCAGCCATGACATGTTTGTGATTTACTCCATAACAGTTAGGAGGAGAAGTGGTTGGAGGGCCTCTCCGTCCTTCCACAGAAGGTGAATCGTGAGAGTGGGCAATCGGAAAGGGTCCTTTACTTCAATCACAGATGAGTAGAGAAAACGACTGAAGAGTAGAAGCCTATTACAAGGGTTCTTATGTTTATAAAATTAGCTCCAAATTTTATCTGAGGAGCTAAGGATAAGATTTAATTTTCAGCGGCTCATGTGCAAATCAATTTGCCAAGTAATCTACTAGATACGCCGTTCCCAACTGTCATTTTGAATCATAGCCATCTCAAATGTGATGAAATGTACTCTTGTATTATCTGAACATTTATAGATTTAATTTATGTTTGCATTTATGTTTATTAAGATTATGGAAGAGGTTGGATGCACAACAGAGCGTTAGAGCCGTGTTAACCCTTAATGACCCAAAACTATTTTTGAGGCAACTTCCAATTGAATAATTCTTCACATTTAACCTTTACGAAGTGATGTATCCCTATTTATTATATATTATCCTCTGAATTTAGCATTTTTTTTGTGAAAATCAGGTATTTTGCCGACATGTTCATAAAGGTTATTATATCAAAACACAGAAAACAGCATCAAAAGTGACTTAAAAATAATTAAATGTAAAAACAGGCCTCAACAATTAGTGCCATTTATCAAACATGGGTTTTACAGGTGAATCAGTGTTGCGCAGGATGGCAGTGTTTCCATGTTTATTATGGAGCTTCTGAACATGCAGATGGGTCATAGATAATGTCACTGAAAAGCAGAAAAACTGCATTTTACCTGAATTATTTAACTACATTGATAGGGAATGTAGTTCAAAATCTATTAAACATTTTAAATCAGTAGATGAGTTTGGTTGCCGGGGGCTGTTTAAGTCTTCGACGGTAAAGGAGAAGAAGCCTTATATGTATATTCAGTATACTTTGAGTTGAAATAAAGTAAAAACTTAAGTATTAGTATTAGTGCCAGGCATCAGAAAACAAGAATCAGAAGAGAAAGTTGGAAAACTGAAAATAAAGTTAGACTTTATTCTCATTCTCAAAAGGAAAAAAAAAACTTCCCATGTCTGGTAATAATACTGAAGGTTCGTCTTTGTTCGTGACATTTTGACATTATTCTCAAGATTCGTCTTTATTCACAGAATGCAAAATAAAATAATGTGTCTCTTCTTTCATTTTTCTCCCCTGATGTGGCGTCAACGCACCGTTAAATGAATGAGAAAAGGAAAGGAAGGGAAAGGAAAGCTCAGGGGCGAACAAGAGAGAGAGAGAGATGCAGGAGAAAAGGAGAAAATACAAAAACAGGAGGAAGAAAAGAGGTAAAAGTACAGACACTCTGAATAGAAAAGGATTGGATCATTCTCTGGAAAGGCCTGTACCTCCTGTTTGTTTGACCTGGGCTTTGTGTCCTAAATTGGGGTCCATCTTGAGTCACAGTGAGGCTGAACCCTGGGCTGGATCTCTGGAGACTTAGCTGTTCTGCTGTTGTGGCATTTCCCAGACAAACGGGGGAGGCTGAATCCACAGTTCATCACACTCGGCTCCTCGTAGAAGGTAGAGGAGTAAAATAGGAGCCTCCTTCCACTCCCACATGAGTGATGCTTTTTCATTCTGTACCACACAGCTAATTTGGAGACCAGGAGCTGAATTCATCAACTTTCTAAGTGAGAGAGAGGCTGGTCTTGGATCACTGACCAGGCCCTTCATGCGACCATCTCATTCATTTTAATTGTCTTTCATCCTCAGAGACACTTGATAAATTAGAGCCCCAGTTGGATGAATTTATATCAGGTCTTTTGAGTTAATACTCTGATTAATCCTCTTGATCAGTTTTCTTATTCAATTTCACACCATTAAGCATTATTATTTTTGTTGTCAACGCATTCATTTCAAGTTAAAGACTTGCACTGTGTTTGTTTCCTCACAATTTTTCTTGCTCTGGAGTGAGGTCAAAGGTCAGGGTCAACAGCAGAAGAGCACATGTGGAGAACTGCGTTAAAGGGCAGCTCTGAAGCAGTACAGGTGAAGACGTGTGCGAACTGGGATCTTAACTTTAAGACAGTCTCCTTCCTTGCTGTGACACCTCACAACACCTCATCCTCTCTAATCACAGTCTGTCTTCCTACAAAAGTCAGTGGAGACAGACAAGCGTGACTAATATGTATGCCCTGTAGAGGGCAATATTGTCTGCTGCGTTACAAGGACTTTTCTATGGAGGGGCATTTTAAGTGTCCTCATGTTTCAACTGTATGTTAATGAGATCTGTGTAAACATCCAATCATTTCACAACTTAAACATATAAGCTCTGGAAATAACACCTTCTACTTCTGCAAACAGACCAAGTGTTTTGGGACATTCTTTCTAAATCTACATGAAAAGCATAAACTCAAATACAAATTAAAGTGCCTTGTGGTTTTCTTGTTGCTTCATTCTCCCAAATTACAAAATAAGATGATTTTAGCAGCGTTCACCTTATCTGGAGCATCACCTGGTCAAGTAAGGATTCCACATGCATAATTTATAAAGTTTTAAAAACCAAAATCAGTAGAAGAGAGCGTCGAGTTTGGCCAAAGCCGCATGTTGAGCGCTGCAGGTTATTGGCTTCCTTATTTAATCTGACAGATTTAATATAAAACAGGTGATGCTTGTGCTTTTCTCAATGGCCGTGGCTTGTGGGCCCTTCTTCGGGATTGGCAGAGGCACATGACTGCAGAGCTCACCATCCAGGTCGGGACAAAGCTAGTCTTTTACCTCCAGGGCTCGCTTCACAACGACTCATGTGTGAGCATGGAAAAGGAGTGGAAATCAAACCTCCTCTGTAAATACACGAAAGGTCAGCGATGACGTCAGAGTCCGGGGACAGCCTCCTGCGTGATTTTGCGGCCCATCGTCGGCGCCTGATTCGTTGCAGCTCTTTATATTTTGCACCCTGTGCTCTCTGACCATGATCCCAATATAAATATAGTAGTACACTTAGAATGGTGTTTGGTATACTGCCCACCCCTCATAAGTCTGCCTACTGTACCATGTGCTGCACCAGCTACAAAAGGAATAGTTTCTGCTGACTTGCAAAAAAACTTAAAAACAAACTTATTCTGGGATTCCTTTTGATGCAGTTTACCATGAACTGAAGTTTCTCTTTTCAGTTTTCGTTTTTTCTTACATTATTTCTCCTCCACTCCCCTGTGCTCTCTTTTCCTGGTCCCTCACTTCTTTCTTCTCGTATTATGACTGACTGCAAAGGAGTGTGTGTGCCCATCAACCATGCATGACCTTATTATTTGGCCGTGACACTCAGTCGTATGCAGCTCTTCAGACTTTTCCTTATTCTCTTGCCAGCCACTTATACACTCATACTGCATTCCACTTCTTTCTCAACACTTATTTTCCATTCTTTGCAAGTAAGCGTTTGTTTTACATGCAGGTCATCTGATTGTACCAGAAAAAAACATGGTTTCTTGAAACTCTATTACCCATGGCTTTTTTATGTGAACCGATACCACATTCCTGGAGTATATTCATGTTAATATTGCCATTATTAACACAGTTTGAACTGATCCACATCTGGAGGGAAAACAGGAAACATCTCCATTTGAACATCCAACCAGAAGAAATACACTCTGTCAATTTAAGACTGCTTTAAGACTTCAGTCCTTATCCCAGAGGTTACTTGGACTCATATTTAACTCCGGAGTCTTGTATTGGCAAGCTTTGAATTCGTTTCTCTAAATGTCCAGGTTGATGAGAACTTGTCATTATTTATTCTAAGGGGCAGATCTAACAGCAGTGCAGTCTGGGAGGCAGCCAGCCCCTCCTGGAGAAGTACTGTAAGCACAATTTTCCCTATTCCACAGTGCTTGTTTTAGGAAGACTTTTTACATGTGGACCACATCTGCATACAGGGCGTACAACTGCTTCACTGACAACCATTTATACAAGAACAAATGTCACTGTTGGTGTATTATGCACAAGTTTAACAATAAATCACCTGATGTGCGGTTTTTTTTTTCCTTCTGTAATAAAGGAAGGGTGTTGCCCTGCCTGTCATGGCTGAAGTAAGATGAATGTATGTTCATCATTATGCATGCAGAGACGCCTGTGTGAGAGACACCTCAACAGCTAATATGTAAATATGCAGATGGTCAATATTGTGTGCCTAATTGGAAAAGAGTAACTTTGCCAGATGTTGTTAATTGTTTTTTCTCTCACCTGAGTATATGTGAGCCTGGAAAATAAATAAATAATCTTGCAGAAGCAAAACCTTAATTTTCTACCAAACAAAGGAATCTCTTCTATTTAAAGACTTGTTTATCTGTGTCAGACTGGTAAACAAGCATTTCTTCTGCTAATGACCTCTGCAATTAACCAGATACAGCACAACAGCAAGTTGTTGACATTGTGTAGTTACTGAAACATCAACAGCTAAGCCTATTGGGATTCATGCATCACTAAGGTGCACATTGCTGATTAAGCCAGTGTACCATTAATGTTTGTGATCAGTTCTCCTTAAAGCCACACTGGATGCAATTTCCAAGTCAAACCGTTGGGTTTATTTTTTCATAGAGAGATAATTGGGTGGTAAACATAAGGCTGCACAAAATTATTTACATTACAGGCATTGATGGTACTTGTTTTGATTCCTGATTTCTGCAACAATAATCAATTTCAATATGTGGTATTTGAGTTGAATTCACCAACATAATGGTCAGAAGCAGCGATTTACCGTGTGCTATAAGATTTTCAATTTCACTCAAGTAGTCAGGTGGGTTGGTCAGTTGGTAATGAATGGTTATTATAAATCAAATGTCTAAGATTTGTCAGAGGTTTGTTTTAAAAGCACAGAGGCCTAAAATAACTCAATAATTATATGAGTCACCTTGCCACTCAGGAAAAGCTTATTTTTTCTCCACCGGAGTAACCACTCCATCTTTGCAAAAACACATTCATAGTGTGGCTATGTACATGTAATATTTTTGGATCATGAGGGGAAAAAACCCACTCCCTGTCAAATTTTATGTTTTGTTCATCTGCCAAAGTAAAGGTTTGACAAGAAGGAACACAGTCATTACCACTGGCAACCAATAACTTTTCACCTCAGTGTTGACGGCTTCCCTGACTGCATCACTGGTATCTGATTCCTATCCAACCATAGTAGGATAAGCAGCACAGACATAGCACATAAACAAATAGGTGAATAAATGAAAAGAGCCGCACTGGTAATGCAATTAAACCAAAATATACAGAGCCTGCACACACATATGCAGCACAGACAAATGCAGAAGCACATACAAACTCTGTCTGCTTGCCTTTCTCCTTCTGTCTTTCCCTTTCCTCAGGTATATATGGTCTCTTTGACACAGTCTGCCAGTCTGCTGCCATGCAGCGCCACATTTAGCTCTGCAAGAAGCGCCAGACTGCAGCTGAGCAGAGCACAGTGAGGAGGTTATTAATGGCCTTCCTTATTTTAAACGACAGTCTGAAAACACTGGTGGCACCATGCAGACCCTGCTAGCTGCAAGCTTGTCTTTCATCCCATCTGTCTTTACGGCGCTCAGTCTCCTTGGTCCTAATGGGCCTGTGCCTGTCGCTCTGTCAGTTTGCTCTTAATGCACCTTCATCTGTCTGGGGGTTCACATATGAAAGCACACAACAATCTATCACTATCAACCGACATGTTGCGCCTCTCCTTTAATTATTTTAAGTTACGCTGATCCTTTTTTTTTTTGATAGCCAGATTCAGTTCAGAAATTGCACCTGCAAAACTTTGCAACAAAACGTACAATCTGCAGGGGTTGGGATTATTTCCACGGTTTGTGAGCCTCAAGCCTTCTGACTTTTTCTGTAGCTTTCAGGTTATCTCTCTGCCCTTTCTCTGTCCCCCATTTTCTTGCTGTCTTTATCCTCCTCGTCCTCCTGCCTTTCATTTCATTCTTCAGAGTCTTGAAACCCCACCTATCACCGCACCCTGCTGTGAATTTTGACACCTGTCTGATGTATGCCTCTCTTTTCTCTCACAGGACCTGGGTGCACATGGATAGCCCATCAATCACTCCACATCCCTTTATTCTGCAGAACTCAATAACAAATGATGGGCTTGAATCAAGACGCATGTGTAAATGCACTGTATGCACACATCTGCACATGTATTTGAATTGTTTGTACATGCATGCTGTTTTACTGTGTGTCTTTCGGGCGACTCTGGTTAAAATGAAGTAGCAGAAGTTGTCAATTTCCTCCAAACACACTCACACACACATTTATTTACCCTTTTCCCCAGTTCTCAAGCAATAAGTTGTTTTCCATGTGTTATTTGGGTCAGTTCACGAGGCACACTTTCCCACATGTGCAATGATGAAGATAGGTATGTAATTACTTTTCCCGCCTGCTGACACCTGTACAATGAGGAAAATTCATTTTACAAGGTTGCATTTAGACTGTGTCACATCGGTGTCACCAGGCCAGGGGCTGTATATTCAACCCACTATTTAAGATTCACAAGTATTTGTCTAGGGAATAACAGAGACTGGCAGTTTGAGTTACAACTTATTGCAGCCCTCCAGACATCATAAAGTAGTCGGATCTGGATATGTTGGAAGCCATTATGGATTGGTCATTTCGCTCCATTGCTTCTCAGAGGTAAATGAGGAGTGACACGACTCTAGTCCCCAGTGACAGACCTTAAGAGGAAAGCTGGGACATTAAAATCAAACACTTTGAATGAACAACCTGGATAGATGTTGGGTGACTGGTGGAGCTACATCTTGAGAGATTTTCACATCAGTAAAGCAGGCTAATCCCACAAGTGGCCCAGCGGACCTACATGTCTGGGGGATTGGGTTCAATCATAAAGCTATTCATCCAAGCCACAAAACTTACTTCAGTGACTCCATGAGGTACTTTGATCGTTGGTTCTTTGCCTACTTATCCACTAGATTTGAGAAAATATGAAATGACTCCTTGACAGGAAAGTTTCACAGCAGTTTGTCAGCTTTAATAGAAAATTATTATGATATATATCAGATTAAATGAAAAAGGACCACAGCCCTCTTGGCAGATTGTTACCCTGTTTACATTGTGTTTTAACTTTGTAACTTTGCCATTTCAAGTCAAAGTTTGCAACTTTAAAAAACTACTCACTGATTTTCCCCCCCCCCCCACAGTATCGCATTTTATCTCAGATTCATAATTGACTTTGCTATGGGTGGGAGGATCCTGAGGCTTTGTTGTGCGTGGGAGTCAATACCAGTGAACATGCATCAAAGCTACGGCCATGCTACTTACAAGAATTCTACTAGAGTAAAAATAAATCTGCCAACTCTCCACCAGTGTTTCTGCAGGAAATCCAATACAAACATTTATCCGAAATAAATTATATATTTCATGAGATTACGCCTTCAAGGCAGTCTAAAAGAGCTATTTCAAGTATTTTTTAAATATTAACAGTATTATTGTACAATGTATTGTTTCATTTGAAAGAAAATTACTGCAAAATATTAAGAATTTATGAACCTAATATCCATGTATATGCAGTATATATATAATATCATTAAATTCACCTGTGAGCGACCCATAATCATCTCTGAAACAAGGGGGAAAAAAAGGGACATTTATCGCTGCATGTGCATTTCTTTCTGTTGAATGTAAGTGAAAATCTGAAAGAAGAATCTGGTTGTAATATTTTATTTGAACTTTTCCTAACAACCTGAGGTAGGAAAAAATATATAT
>JAPQRP010000015.1:23750366-23773744 GCA_037367295.1 Apogon hyalosoma | reverse complement strand
TACCAAGATAATTTTCACTTGTTCCATTGGCAGATTTTTTTTTTTTTTTTTTGCTAGAATTAGGCAAAAAAAAATCTTGAATTAAGCAAAAAGAAAAAATCTGCCAATGGAACAAGTGAAAATTATCTCGGTAAGATTTCTTGAAATAAGATTTTTCCAGATCTATTGTCTAAAAATAAGTTCTTATATCTCACTGAAAAGTTACTCTTCAGGTGATTGTCTTTTTTTTTTAAGTGTGATGAGATATTTTGACTAGAAATGAGAAAAATACACTTGGTGAGATTTTGAATTTTGCAGTGTGACTGTTCAAAGCTGTGCATTAACCACAACTTGTTTCCTTTCATTTCTAAAATACAGACGTTAGACAAACAACATATACTGGAAACGTTGTGCTTCGATCTTGCACATTACTAGGAAAAACTCTATGGTTTATTTTACTTTGTATATAGGTTAAAAGATAAAATAATTTGCCAGACACTCTCCCATGCAAACAAACATAGCTCTAATCTCTATTTTGCATTTATTTTTAACCGAAGTATCGATGCACATCTGTCAGGAAATTCATTAAGCCTCTAACTGGCAATCAAGCTTGTTGTGCTTCCTGAGCAACTTGCGGTAACTAAGGATCAACTTCTCTGGCACTAGATGTTTCCATTTAATTTGATCACAACCAAGTGGACATCTTGACAGTGGAGTGATATGATTAGATGAACAACAAGAGGCTCTTATGTAATGAAGTGTTGTTTTCAGATGTTCTCTGAGTGAACCAAATTAACTCAAGCAAATATTGCCACTTTAAACTCCTGGAAAAGATAAACAAAATTAGTGTATTGATGATTTACGTGATGATGCCAATATATGAGTGCGTAAGCTATTTATATAAAACAAATTATTAGTCACCTTCCCCAGTGGGCTCCCAGGTTTTGTCCGATCTGAGGCAGTAAACCGGCAGGACCGTGCTCCCACAGACACGTCTCAGCCCACTCTTCTGCTGTACGCTCCAACTCTGTGTCCCACACCTGTACAGGGGAAAACAAAATTCGTCACTTGAAAGCCTGTTGTTATTGGCATAAATAGTGACGATACAAATGGGGAAAAATGGTGCTACTAGGGGATCATAAAAGAAGAATGTCGGGTTATAGTGCTGCACGAGTAACGTCCTTCACCTGTCAATAATGCACTGTGGGTTGGTATATAAATATATGTGTTTACTATTATATTCTGACCTATGCTGACCTGCTGCTATGTGTAAAGAGGTTTTTAACTTCTTGCTCCTGCTCAGCTGATTCGTCCTGAATGGGTTTCCCGTAACATTGGGTGTTATTCAAGAAATGCAAAGCTGTTTTTCCCTTAAGTAATAACTTCCATATGTCTCTAGTGAGATGTCTTGGTGCAAGCTTTTGTTTCTCTTTACCCCTCTCTGAATTGCCCTCTCACTTCGGCTCTGGTTGGATACTAAAGGATCATATTCCCATTCTGGGGTTTTCTGAGAATGCAAAGAGTGTCCTTCCTCTCTGCTGACCTACATTCTACCATAAAAAAAAAAAAAATGCTAGAATAACACCAGCTGTAGTTCCTCTGAAGGACACTGTATGTTCCTTTAATTGCACACTTTCACTTTCACCTTCAATGTGGGATATCTAATTTAACAGGTCAATTAGTTTACATGTGTGCAAGTGTGTGCATGCATGCGGAGGTGTCAAGAAGTTTTCACATTTCATACACTGGACCGTGGACGTCATAGCTTACCCTCGGTGAAATCCCAACCAATAACATAACAGACACTAAAATAACTCCCCTGCTTCCACCACAACCTTCTCCTCAATCGTCTGTCACCCACTCTGAGTTCCACCAGAAACAACTGCTGTTCTCTGCATTACTCCTGAAACACACACCTACCCAACAACAGGATGTCTGGCAGTGCTGCAAATGAACTGTTAACTCTGAACAGTTTCAGAGTTTCAGCTCCTTCTGGGAATCCTGTTGGCTGTTGAGTGGATATATTTGTTTAAATCAATAACACAGACATAATATTGGCTAACTCTACCACGATTCGAGATATCAGGACATTGTCTTTGACAAAGCTAGCATGCAGAGCAAATTAACTATTGGAAGTGTGGCATACCATCCTTTCTGCAGCTGCATTTTATGGTGTAGAGTATATCTGTTCAGAAATTACCTTATTTGGCAGAGGGTTTCAAATCAATGTGACAGAATATAACAGTATTGACTATTCATGAAGTAAAGCCTCATTATGTTGGCACCTATAACAGCTAGTGAAGTTAAAACAGAAACACTGAGGAGACTGAAGTCCAGTTATCAAGAGTAGGGCGAGGCTGTTGATAGAACCTGTTCATCTTCCTCTTTTTTTTTTAAACCATGAATCTCCTTGAGCAAAACATAATCAGTGTTAACACCGATAAGCAGAGAGGAACACATTATGCTGAGTTGTAGTAATTGCCATAAGGTCTGCAAACCACAGCACACTGTACATTTTGTGCAATTGCTGGGTCAACACAATGTTTTTGGCCATTAATAAATGGGTTTGGCTTAGAAAAGACTAAAGCCACAGTAGGTTTTCAGCCAAAGATGACCAAAACTTGTTAGGAAACTTGGTGGGCCAACTTGCTGACTATGGGATGTATTGCAAAGACATGATTTGGGAGGTTTTGAAGTATGTATTAAATTGTAATCTATACAATCAGCACTCTTTCAGTAATGTATGTCATTATATTGAGAAAGCAGGCTCAGAAAGTGTCGACTTAGACACATATTTTTCAGCTGTTGGATCTGGTACAGAGGACAGCCGGCTTGTCAAGCTGCTGTTGTTTGCACAGTTAGCCCAGCAGGGGAGGCCTTGTAACCAAGACCCCCCACCCACCCCTCCACCCTGACCGCACTTCTGCTGGGGCCCGTAAAGAAAAACACCTCCCCTGCTACAGTCTTTCAGCGCCGTGCACACTGAATTGTTTATTTCGCTTAACACTTCATTTGTGGCCAGGTTTTTTTCTCTTCCTTAGTCATCTGGTTACATTCCAAAGGGTATAGAGGGGTACTTCCTTTGCAAGTTTGGGTTTCCTGTTCATAATCAATTGTGCATGGAGAGAAATACAAAAAAACAGAGGAATGATATGGGAATTGGAGTCAAGCTGAGAAATCACAGTAGATAAGTGAAATAACAAATGATGAGAAAATTGTATACATGTCCTTCTGTCTTTCTGTGTTTTTTGTTTTTTTTTTTTTTTTGCTAACCTACATCATTTCAAATTAGATTTCCTGGGGCCACTACTGGAACTGTACATCCAGAAACTGCACATTTGAGATACAGGTGTTTAGCTTGAGACTAAACACCTGTATCTCTCTCAAGCTACAAGTGTAAAGTAACATGTTTTTTTCTTTCTTCCTAAAATTTCAGTAGACTATTTAGAATAAAGAGTTGCAAAGTTATGCCAAAGACATCAATGTGTTATGCCAAAGATATCAATGTGTTGAATTGCAAAAACATGCACTGAATATATTCACATTGATGGTGCTAGAGATTTATGTGACCACTGGACTGGGTAGTGAGTCACTCTGCCGGGCTCCCATGGTGAGGAAAACTAACGCCACGGGGCCTTCGACCAAAGCGTCAGACAGTGACAAGATGAGATGAAAACTGATAAGAAACAACTTCTACAGTCAAAGAAGATGACTTGCAAAGTAATAAAAAATAGAAGCCACAGTCGCCATAGTTTTCACCACTGGATACAGCTCTAAATTAAAAGAATAGAGTTTAATGATTAAATTGCAGTATTTCTTCGACACGGGTGAGTTTGATTGTGAGACTTATGAAGGTATAAAGTTATTAAGTGATGTTATTTTCTTTAATAAGTTTGCCTTTTGTTGATCCATGGTTCCGACTAAGCTGTGACAGTTCTGACCTTGTTTGGTTGTTTCCAAACAGATGTTTAAGTGCAGAAAACACAGGTGATTTGTGGTTTTACTGTGGCTGTTTTCCATATGCGCCCCCCCCTCCCCCCCGCCCCCCAATACTACATATAACCCCTGTAAGGTGGTGTGGGGACAATGCACAGACACTGGAGACAACAACATGTACCTAAAGCTGCAGATATGCCTGTTATTTAGCATTTTTCATTACATTGGTTCTCAAACTCTGACTTCTGTAATCAACTTATATCTATAAAACCACTACACAGATTTATACCATCATACTTATCACCTCTCGTTGCTCCACCTGCTAAACAAGCTGAGAACCTAAAAGATCAAAATTCTGGTCGGCCCACTATTTCTAAAATGAAAAAAACATTAGTTCATGGCAGGAGTGTCTTTTACCATGCACCTCATATCTGAAATCATCTTCCTTCCTGAATTAAACCCAGTATATGAATGATTAATACAAAAGTAAATGCAAAATAAATCTGTTTGCACTAGCCACCATCAATTACTGCCCTAAGCCCTAAACTATGATTAGTTATCTTTGCATGCAGTCGTGTTAAAGTACAAAGTCACACATTTTGTATATGTATTAATTTGCCACTATCCATAATGAATGCATAAAGGTTTTCTGTGTATTTTTTTCTCCATTTTTATATTAGTTATTATGATTATGCTGTTAAACTGTTTTGTATACAAATTAAGCCTTATGTTGTTCATTGTTGTTAAATATAAATGTACAGTTCTTTATGAAATCAGGCCATAATAAGACTTCTTTTGGCTCTTTTTGGTTTACGAAACCATAACATGCAGAAGGAAATTTGGTTGTACGTTTAACACAAGAATTAAACTGTTCTTCACTTTTAGAGTTCTGACTAAAAGCCTTGGGTAAGGAAATCCAAAGCATATTAAATGGTCTAGACATTACTTCTCATGATCTCATTAGACTTCCCAAGCTGTAAAATGTAACAACCACTTTATCCAACAATAAATAAAGATATCCACACTTGCAGCATAATTCTGAATCATCAGGATCAGAAAAATGTCAATACAGCTTCATCTGAAACCACTAAAAGCACAGCCGACTTAGACCTGAGTACTGCCCGGCAAAGCCAAGGTAAACATCGAGGCAGGTGGGGCCCTTTCTCCCAAGATGCCATCTGTTTGTCTTGCAGCACTTCAAACACTGACACTTCTCTGTTTATACCTGTGGGTCAACATTTGAGTGAGAGGCAGAACCGCTGTCACCTACTGAAGCTGCATTGAAGTTTTGTGGATCGCTACGTAGTGTGAATGCTTATCCGGGAAATTTTTGGGCCTCTGTGTTGGATAATGACAGAATGGGAACGGAGCCACAGGGATAAGGGAGAGGGAGGTTGGGAGAGAGAGTGAGAGGGCAAGAAGAGGAAACAGATGAAGGGGGAGGAAAGAGAGGGATTTGAACTGATGTTATCTAAGAGTCTCTGTGATGATTGCCACAGAGGGTCACTCGGGTTGTGGTTTAATACAACGGCAGACAATAACAGGACTGATGGGTAAATGCCTGTGTATGTGCGCCAGGATTTATTTGGGCGTGCGTATGTGCATCTGCATGCATGAATGTGTAAGGAGAGCAGGGGAGCATGTCTATGAAGTCTTCCAGTACAGTGAAGCTGTGAGGTTTCTGAAAGGTGACGGCAGTTTGCCTCAAACAGAAGGGAAAATCAGAGCCTTTTTCAACATAAAATCCTGAAAATCGACTTCATGTGTGAGTTGAATATATTACAAGTCTCCACACTTGAAAGATATAAAAGTACAAGTCCTTGTCTTTTCAGTTACATCCCATTCTAAATGTCTCCATCTGATTTAGTCCTATTATACTTCCTTATCTACTTTTCAGCTTTCACAACACCTGTTTGCATTTCTGTCTTGCTTTTAATACGTCTCTCATTACCTTTATCTACTTTATCTTTCTTTCACTTCTTTTTCTATTTACCTATTCCTGGCAAACTTTCACGCTCTTTCTCTCACCTCATGTCCTCTTGTTGCATGCCTCTCCATATTTCACCCCTGGGTGCCCCTGAAGCTAAAAAAGCCAGCCAACTGTAACAGGAGACAGTAGAAAGGAGCTGTGTCCTGCTGGCTCAGCATTTCTCCACTAGAGTGTGCCTCAACCAGAAGCCTGCCAGGCAGAGCGAAGCTTTCACCCACACACACACACGTATACACACAAGGGGTCGTTAAGTCTAACCTCTCAATTATACAATTACACAGTCCAGCAATTGCCCCCAGCAGGAACTGTTTATTTGCCATAACCACAGAATAATACAGCCTTTTGTTTTGTAGCTCTTTGAGTGGAGGTGAAATGATGATAAAACCTCATTACCTTCTGCACACTGTATTGATTTTTACCCCCCAAAGTACAGTTAGTGGCAATGCACTGTAGCGGTCAAGCACTGCCTTTACATGTTATTTGGAAAAGTTCCAGATGGTTGGCTATGAAACACTGATTTTCACAAGGTGTGGTGTGCATGTAGTGTATGTGTTCCACAGGGGGGGGGGGCAGCTGGTAAAATAAGCCCTGGTGCCGTGCTCTGATTCTAATTGCACTGTGAAAAGTGATCTGGCGCTGTACACACACGTGATGGCCAAAGGATAAAGTCAAACAAATCTCTTAGCATGAGTAAAAAAAAAACACAGTAGTAATGTGATCATTGGCAGGTTGGTGGAATTCTCTTCTGGCAAAACAACCAAAGTCACATGGGTACAGAGTTGTGCAAGTGTGTATGTGTGTGAGGAGGGTTCATGTGTGACGGTGCTTAGATGCTAGCACGCTGCTTATGTGAGAGCCGGGAGGGACAAGTGCCAGCTAGTCTGGTGACTGGGTCAATTCACTAAGCTATATGGTCCACAACTGTAAAATGCACATGGGGAATTCAGAATGGGGTCAAAGCTTTGCCAGTTCTGTGTCACAAAGCATATAAGCTGCATGGATGTACTGTTTTACTGAGGAGTGGGAATAACAGAACAGAACAGCACAAGATACGACCTTATCAATGATAGGTCGCCTCGATAATGGAAATTCTGTAACATAAGACCCAGTGCAAGACAGTCATCTGGATGTCTGGGATATTAATGTAAAAAATACCCCTGATAAAAACACAAAAGCTGGATTTATGTATATATGCACTGCATTATGGGATCAGGTTCGCAATTTGACCTCTAACATGACCTTAGCCCCTCTTTAACACGTTTGTAACTTCCATAAACACATACACAATGGGTTTTAATAACAATATTGATACTTTGTGCTTGTATTAATAATGAATTGTAAGCGGATATACTGTATAATAATACGTATATTCCCACATCCAGACTTTGTCCCACCTCTACTATTATTGCAGTATTTCACAGGAATGCTGACAGTCACACAGACAGTCCTCCCTCATCCTTAACCCACCTACCATGTACTCCATGTTGGAAGCAGGAGGGTAGACCTGGCCTCTGAGCTTGTTGTGCAGGTCAAGGATGAGCTGAGCGTCGTTGTCTGTTATGGCCCTCTTCCCTCTTTGCTTGGCCTCCCACCAGTCGCCCTCCTCATCCAGATACTTGTCCAGGATCCGCTCCCAGCCGGTGGAGTTTGGAAGCATCCTCATGGAAGCGGCCGTCTGGAGCAGCAGGACCAGGAGCAAGGACACGCCCCTCAGCCAGTGCGTGGAAATAAAGCTCATCCTGGTCAGTTAGGGTGGCAGTGATGGCGGTGATGCTCTCAAACTCAGGTGGGATAGGCGGGTGGGTGGAGGGTTGCGCAGCCTGGTCTGGAATACACCTTTCTGCATCTATAATATCAGCTGGAAAAGGAGGGAAGAATAGGATTATGGGATAGTGATGGTCTGGTGCAACATCACAGGTAAACTCAGTGGGTTCAGTGGGGTTAAACTGCATGGAAGTACAGGAAATAAAGTTTAAAAAAAACCATCAGAATTCCTTGGAAGCAAAACCAAAGAAAGAAAATATATTGAAAAGACAAGTTTTATTAAGAAGTATAGCCCCAGTAGTGCACAGGGTGGTGCATATATAGAACTTTAGTGGAACATTTTGGTATGCATGCTGCACTGCTGATATAACGAGCCAACACCTAATGAAGAATGTGTAGAGTAACGCATATTGAAACAGAAATGGAGTGGTGTGATTTAATGTAGACTTTGGAAATAATTTACCTTTAATGAATTGGAACGGAGCCCACGCTCTTCTTGAGATTTGGCTGCGTGAAAACTTCAGCAGCAAGAAAAGAAATCCGCCTTCAAAGTGCTTTGCAGAGCTCAGGTGGACGGCTGATGCCTGTCGTTGGCTGCCATATGCCGTAAATCAAAGCCGGGATGAGGCGACTTCGCTCCGTTTTCATCAGTTTGAGATAGGAGTGGGAAAGAGTGGATCTGTCTCCTTTCGGGATTCTTGCACCAAAGCCGCTAAAGCATCACTTATGCACATTTTATCCCCAACTTGGCTGCGCCTGCGGACGCCGCCCCTGACCACGCCCCTTTAAAGGTTGGAAACGGCCCACGGACCTGGAGCCGTGCGTCTGTAACCTACACGCACTAGGGTTTTTTTTTCTCTCTCTTTTTCTCCTCAGATGTGTCAAATCCTGTGCTCACATATTTTTAGAAGCTCCCCTATCTTGAGCAGAGAGTTTAACCTGTTGCACTTTGTTTCACAATATATCAGTTGAATATTCTAATAATTAAGTCATTTCTGTCTCTGGTTACTTTTTTTTTTTGCACAATATTCTGTTTTGTTTTGTTTGTTTTTTTCTTTAGTGGGCCTAGTGGTTATGCCCTCTGAGCAGTCACATGCACTTCAAGGTTGTTTTTGACTGTTACCCTCTTTACTTGTACCCCACTTTGGTCAAAAATACTTAAAATTTCCTTAATTTAAGCCAGACATGCCTCCTCCATGGGGGTCTGGCTGCAAAAATGGCCCCATTCTCTCGAGTCTAACTGTTCACAGGTGACTCCTTGGGGGGATTAAAACACAAACCAACTCTCTGTTAATTCCAAACTCCCAACTTGTCGTCACTGTTTCCCCTCCATTCCAATTCAGAGCAAATTCCATTATGGACACAGACAGGTTTTATCTTTTCTCAGTCTGGTCATTTTCACTGGTAGCTGTGGCACATGTGGAAACAGTAGCTAATAGCCAAACTCAGTGTGTTACCCCCTGTGCAGACTTTCCACACGGAAACACAATTTTCTTGTATTTTACCTGACAAACATAATAAAAGCACATGTCACCGGTGATTTTGCACAGTCTTTTCTTAGTAAATTCCCTTGTTTCCATGACAACTAAATGTTTCTTTGTTTTTCTTTTAGGCTCTGTCATAGAATGAATGAACCAACCTGCCTTTGGTTATTTGTGAATATTTCTGATAAGTTTGCAGATCTTTTTTTAGGTTTAATAGGGAAGTCACAGGTAAATGTCATGCTATTGCAATTAAAAATGATATCGACAGTACAGTTAACATTTTAGGTATGTGTAGTGACTAGATTGACAGGATCAGTGTGTGCTGACACTATATAAATATACACAGTACAATCCTCCTTTTCCAAGGTGCCTCTGCTGTCTAACCTACTTCTGAAAATGTGACAGAAGAGCTCTCACATTGGGGACCCACCACATTCTGAACTTCCATAAACCCAGGGTTTACTGTCTGCTTCCTGGGTCAGTAGCAGGGGCCTCGGCCACAGCTCCACCAGCGGCCCTCTCTCTGCGGTCAGACCCAGCAGGCTCCCCCCTCTTACACCGCAGCTGAAATAGCAACACTCTTGCTTTACTTAAAACTCCCAGGAGGCAAGCAGCACCGAGGAAAGTCATTCATCTGCTATAGAATTAATGCTGCACTACATTTAGATGTTGTGTGTAGTGTTATGTGACAGAGGGGAAGAGAGTGCACACATATGAGTGTGTCTCTGTTTGACAGTGAGAGTGTGAGAGGTGAGACAGCAATGGAATGACAGGGTGTGTGTGTCTGACAGCAAATGGGTGCAATGGTATACATGTCTTCATAACAAAAATATATGAGTCAATACATAAAACATGTAATTATTTTAAACACTCGATATATTTTATGGTCTTGGGATATGAAATGAGTTATATTACATTACAGCTGAAACGCACAAAGACTGACTGTGAGTGTGTCATAACACAATGTCTTTGACCTCGACTATAAAAATGAAGTTGTGTGGATAAAGGAAATATTTACCAACTGTGCAGGGATTTCTATGATTTACAGTGTGGTAATTCAGGTCAGGTCATCTGTAACAGACTAGACATTCTCTGATTAATGTTTATTACAGAGCCTGCCAGTAAATATATATTATTTGCACTGGGGAGAGAGCACTATAAATGATTTCATGCTTCTGATTCTTGTGTTAGCAGCCTTTCATACAGTTTCCCTAAATCGCCCCTTCTTTTTTTTTCTATTTATCCATTGTTTTGGATGGCTGCCTGCTGCTGCTGTCACTGTTCCTCTTCTAATCAGTATCTCTGGTGCTGGACATCACTATCTGACCCTTGTATTTTTGTGTCTGGCATGTGCATACTCCCATGTTCCCTCTATCCCCTTTTTGTGTCCACATAAACATTCACTTCTCTGCTTCTCCACTGCTCTGCTTGTCTTTCTCTCCCTCCCACCCCCCCCTTTACACGTTCTATCTCACCCACACAGTCACTGTAGAGCCACGGGTCCAGATGCTCCATTCGGTACATCCCCCATTCAGCATGCGGTCTTGCGAGAAACCCCATGAACCCAGCAGAATGTATCAGCTGTGCCAGACCCCGCATCCACACAACAGTAGCCTCTGGACACAACAGCAAACCGCACAAACAGTCTCGAAGAACACTTTTTTGTTAGCCCACATTATCTGGCACATTGCTCTCTAATGGTTCTGGTTGAGCTGAATTGAGGTCAGAGCATTGGATCTGCATCGGGGTGAGAATGGGAGTAAAGAGCATCAAGGTCATTTGGCAGACGTCCGACATCACTGCTTTTGTGACATTATCAGCAGTGTTCAGCAGAAGGCTGCCTCAGATATCCACCTCAGGTCAGTTGGACTTAGTTTGTCTGCCTCCACCCCCTTGTGGTGAGTAGATACCAATGCATCTGGTGGCAATAAAAACAAAACAATGTAAATTAGTGCAGTGTTTGGTGACTTAGTCTCCCCCCCTCTTTTTTTCTTGTGCATGCTATTGTGACACAAATACAACAAGATACCTAACATTAAATAAATCATGAGGTTTAGTGCAAATCAACAATACTTTTTTTCTCATTTGCAAATTCTGTTTGTATTTCCACTGTGAGACATTATATAGGCCTACTAACATGATCTGTTCCATCCAGTCTCTGTATGAAACATGGGAAAATATACAAAAACATGGCATATAAATAGATTAATTTATTATTCACAGTAACCATTTTAAAATAATTAAAATTCACTATAATATGCAGCTTTTCCCTTGGCGTTATACAACATTCTTTGAACTTCATTGCAGTATTGGTATAAGATGGAAAAACATCTGCGGTGTGTATGTTCTGCAGCAACATGAAATGTGACTTGTATCATCATATGATGTTGTTTATTAATGTAACATAAATCTGAAAAAAGAAAATTTGACATAAATTGAATTGACTTTCATTCTTAAATGAACTGGTAATGGCAGGTTCTCCATTCAACCACCAGGTGTCAGTGTCCTCCAACACACAACAAGAATGAAATAATCTAATCAGTAGTTCAGGTTAGAAAAAGTGATGATAAACTGATATACTTCAGCATGCTCATTTTTCCACCACAAAAGACTACGCTGCACAAATGTTCGCCAAAACTTAAATGTATCCATCTCGCTCTTATCATGAGATCTTAAACAAACAAAAGGAGTTGAGTTTTGGTAAATGGATGATGTAGTACTTCCAGTCCTGGGGATTGTGGTTATCAAAACAGCGCTTTGCTTTATGTCAAACTCCTAAAATCTACAAATTAAGCAACTGTACCAGAAAATCTTTTCCAGTGTTACCTATTCAAAGACATTTTTGCTTCCTTGTGCTGAAAATGTGATGGATGTGCCTGTGGTGCATGAAAACTGACACTGAGAACTTTCACAATAAAGCTAAATATGATGCGGTTCAGTGTCATCTAATACCATATCATCTTCACATTTTTACAAGGAATGCAATAATGATGTATGCTCTTTGCTACCAGGTCTGATGCGTGGGTTGGTTTGCAACATGGGATTTTGAAATGGTTTCTTTGGCCTCGTCATGAATATAACAACTGAGTTTTTATGAATAGTAGTGTTTTTTATAGCAAGGAATGATTGTGAATGTGTAAGTGTATGCATTTATGCTTACACTTTTTTTTTTTTTACACATTGTTTTCTTTGATTGCAATTCCTCAAACTTTGAGTTCAAAACTAAACTCATTCATCTTCTTTAACCACACTAGGGTCGCAGGGGTACTGGACCCTATCCCAGCTACCCATGGGTGAAGGCAGGGTACACATATAGAGACAAACAATCAGTCACTCTCACATTCACACCTATGGGCAATTTTAGGTTTCCAGATTAACCTATCAGCGCATGTCTTTGGATGGTGGGAGGAAGCCGGAGTACCCTACAGAGAACCCATGCAAACACAGGGAGAACATGCCAAGTCCACACAGGTTGGAATGGAACCCAGGACCTTCTTGCTGTGAGGCGACAGTGCTATCCCCTGCACCGCCGTGTCGCCTCAAAACCAAACTCTCCTCCCTTATGTCATAAATCATCAGTCAAAAATGCAGATTTCTTCAGTCTACCAAAGTAGAACAAACTACAACAGTAAGTTGGACTGAAAAAATGCATTACATTAATAAATACTATATTATACAGTGTGATCCGTTTCTTTACCAATTAAAACAAAAAAAAAAAAAAGGTTTTACATGACAAAGAAATCAGATTATTCTGTCTCAATGTCCAGTCTCTACTTTTGGGTCAGACTGATATTTTTATTAATATCACAAGTGACGTTAGTGCAAAATATAGTAATGCTTAGAGGTTAAAACGTTGGAATATACTGTATATTTTAGGAAATGTGTCTTAGCAAGATAGTAAAAAAAAAACAAAAAACAAAAATGACACCAAAGCAAAATAAATGTTAGTGTATTTACCAATATGAACCAGTGCAAGAAAAAAACAGCTCATAAAAAAATAATTTATTGTGTCTCGGTATCAGGTCTCTGTTCTGGATCAGGCCACAGAGCTCAGAGAAGACAGAATCCAGCTCTCTCCAGTTACAGTACAGAGCAGAATGTAAATTATCTACATACTTTCCTCTCTGAAGATCTGGATTATCGTGAAACTGCTCACATTTGGCTGCACTCTTTGTCCAGATCCCCTCACTAACATCCCATGGACAAGAACATGGTCAACTAGAGTTACACAAATCTCATCAGGAACTATTTTTCTCCTCAGCTCTTCTTCTTCTTCTTCTTGCTCTTCCTCTTCCTAAAAGTCTCTGTGGATCCAAAATAAGCAAACCGACCCATTGTTCTTTTATCTATCTGAAGTTCTGATTTCTGTGTGAACAATTTTGACTCGCACTAGCTTTTTCCACATTGAGAACTGTGTTATTTTGTTTGACTTGTGACGGCTTAATATAATGTGCCAACACTTGGTCAGGCATAACGGTCAGGTACAGTGATAGCATTTAAGTAAACAAGAAAAATCATAATGGAAGCAAATGGATGAGTGCAATATGAGCCAGAATAAGGATCAAAGCCACAGTGAGCTTGTCGACTGCTAAAAAGGTTGGGAGTGAAGAAGGGAAGCCCATCAGATTATGCAGCACCTTCCCGGAGCCATGTTTCTGAGCAGACATTGATTTTGGCCCGCATTTTGTTGCAGGATGTCACTCGTCTGTGGACCCCTACAATGGCCCTACAATGAGGTTAATGAAGACCTTTAAAGACTAAGACTGCTGCGGGATAAGGAAGGTAAACACAACACAGGCTACCTCTGCTGCAGATCTTTGACTGCACAAGAGGCGTAGTTTGTCTTGGGGATAAATTTATTCTTGTTACCAGTGTGGTGTGGGTTCACATCTCAAGGGTCAGACATGTTGGTCCAACAACATGTTATTACATTTAATGTCACATATGAGGTGAATATAGACTATACAGTTCTATGTCATACCATAAGGCCAACTTCAGTCCTGTCATAACATGGTAAATATATACTAAGGTATGCCAGATATGCTTTATTTTTATTTTACTAGACCATGTGAGAAGCTTACTTTGCCATGGAAAAGTCACCAGACGAGAAAAGTGACCATAACATAAGCAACTCAGGTCAAACCCAAAGGTGTCTTATTTCACTGTGGCTGATTCCATCAGACATCAGCAGTGCTGTCTTGCGTGTTGCTAGAAAGAGGAGCACATGTAAGTTCAACCATGAAAATCTGGGAAAGATGAGACATTCTCCCACATGTTATGGTGACACCATCCTAAATAAACAACAATAAAGACCTAAAATAGGCACCTGAGACACCGCAAATGATTTGTATACCTGAAAAGCTTTATTTTTTACTCCTTGTTTGAAGTAAGGGCATCCAGCTCAAAAGGACTGCCCTGCAGTTAACTCAGAGGTTCCCCAGCTGCCCCCCGGGAGATTTATGGTAGCAAAAGGGTTTTAACATGTACATGTCAACATTTGAAGAGATCCCAAAACATGCTTCAAGTAGCTGACATCAGTCTCTGGGAAATACATATGTCAACAGACTCCTATCAGACCTATGCACGTGTTGGAGATATGGACAGTTTTAGTTTAGTGAAGATGTAGTAAAGTGTGAAGAATGCAGATTAGGTAAGTGTTTGACCAAATAGTTGGTCTATCTATCAAGGCTTTTAGCAGGCTAATATCTCTGCTTTTGAGGAAGGAGAAACTGTTAACTGTCTCATTTATTTCGCCCTCTTTCAATGAGCACAGGAACTAAAATCTGATCCAGATGCTGGGTCTTACACTGTCTGCAGGCCCATCTAAACTCAATTGAAGTTAAACAGTTTATACCGGAATGGAAGACAAATATCAGAAATGTCTGTGACTGAGTTTGTAGTTGGCAGGTTTTAATAAACTAAATTAAAGACATAAATTCAGCTCTTTCTGTCTCAATAACGGTGCGGTTCAGATGTTTGGAGCTGCAGCGTTGAGGCTCTGAGAGGGCACAGGCTAGATTTCCGATGCTGCACTGCAAGGGGAGCAAAACAAACAGTTGTTTTACATCCAACGGGGACAGAAGAAGAGGGAAAATACAGTGAATTAAAACTGCTCCCAATGTCCCCTACAAGGCAGGAGGAGGCCAAGTAAGGAGAGGAGAGAGGAGAGAAAAGAGGAGAGTTTTTCTGCAGCTGCGGAGCAAACATCAACAAACCTCTAAACCATAACCTAGCTCAATTCATGACAGATTAATCACATTTTTTCAGTATTGTACTCACTTTCTCATACTTCTCCACATTATTGGAGTTGGACTGCTGCTCGCACTTTTGGAAACTGACTCCCCAAACCTCACCAACTCCCTGTTAATAATCTATCACCCTGCCGTGGTCCTTTGAAGTCTCTGTCTACTTTCCAAATAAACGTTTCACCGCCTTCACACTTGAGGGAGACAAAACTGTTTTAGCAATAACAGTTTATCTGACAGGTCAGTAATTCATGTGTGTTATTAGGAAAAGGAGTGCATGGACTTACAATGTTGTTGCCTTTCAAGTTTACACTCCATTTTCAGGTGGTTTTGCTCTTATCCCTGCCCCATCAGAGCTGCTTTCATACTGACCCAGACCCATATCCTTTACCATCATGCCGCCTCTGCCACTGATGGATAAGCCAGGTAAATGACGACAGCAGGTTGTCTGACTCATCAGCGCATCCTGTTTCTCATCTTGCTGATGTGCCTTTTAAGCATCCACCAATCATCCTTTTGGCTCAAGGTCCGGCATTTACTCAGACGAAGAGATTTTTCCCATGCATACTAATGTGTTCTTCGAAAACTCTCAGCTGGTTGACTTCCAAGCAACGTGCTAGTCTGTTCAGGCTGCGTAAATGAAGCTCCTTAATAAGGTGCAAGGAAAGGTTTGACGCTAACATGCTATCCAAACGTTTTGCATGAAAATGTGAGCACTGATTGTACGTACTGCCATTTTTCATATTGTGTGCAGCAAATATCTAAGTTCCAAAGGAATAAATGTTTTGCAGTTAAAAATTTTACAAACAAAACCTTTTCTGTTTTTCTTTTTTGCTATTTTTTCTGTTTGTGGCCAGATCAAACAGTGACACAGGGACACATTTCATGTTCAATAAGCTCTGTGTTGAAAACTAAATAACTTGTCTCCATGTTTAATACATGTATGAATAGGTCTCAGTAAGTACTTTCACGTGACACGTTACAATTTACAGAGATAAAATTTTGGAGTTAAAATAAAAATTACTGCTGCAAGACACGGGGACTCAAAAGTAACATAATTTTTTTCACTTCACGCAAATATAAAAAAATATGCTGTTCTCATAAGAAATTGATACTAAATGAAACATAGGTATGACGTTTAACTACAGTTATGATCAATATTGGATAAAAATGTTTAAATGATACGTTTTTATGAACACAAATATGTTGTGACACAGGGACAGCAGTTTGTCATTTAGTTCAATAGTCATAAAAGATTTTGCGGGAACTAAAACACTACAAATATGCTGATAAACTTTTATTTAACATACATATTACAACTGAAGTGATATATGCAGCTAATAGCAGAGCATTTTACAAATAATTGGATTGTACAAAACCTTTCTATGTTCTTGAACTGCTGAATAATTAGTTCCTACAGATTCAGATTTAAAATATCACTTATGCAAGCAAGAACAAATATCATTATTAAAGTTAATAGTGAATGTACATATTTTAGTCCTTTTTATGTTTCATTTTATTCTGATTATATCTTCATGCCTTTTTTTTTTTTTTTTTTTTTTTTTTACAAGTGATACTGAAATTCTGTAATCATTTCCATAAAAGAGAGTTCTTAAGCTAAAAAAAAAAAGAGCCTATTTGAGAAATGATTGGTGAAACTTAAATTTTTGCTGGTGTTCACTTTCGCTTGATCTGGCTCTTTGATAGTCTTGTGATCCTGCATATAACATTAATGCAAGCTGACCCAAAACTGCAAGAGCAAGAGACAGGAAAAATATTACATCAACAAACACATTAGAACATTTATATAATTGTTCTAACGCTGAATGCATGAATACACAATTTCTTTGTGTTTAAGGTGGCATATTTTCTCCCTTATCTCTGCTTGCGTTTGATTCTGCTCCCTGTCTTTTTCTCTCCCTGAGGTCAATGGTGTCATTGGATAAACTCAAAGAGGTTCCCCTGAAACCCTATCAGCTTTCTGTTCATTTGTGTAGCCTCGGGTAGACCAGGCCAAAGTCAACCTTTTCTTATTAGGATTCACTTGTAGCCCTGGCATGTTTTTCTCTTCTCCTTCTCAGTCTTTGATGTGCAGGATGTGAGACTTTGCAATGGCAGTGTTTAATTGAAAATGAAAACTAAAAAGGAAAAAAAAAAACAAAACTTCATACTTTGGGCAGAACCTCTAATCAATATCAGACATTTCAAACAATACAGGACAGACAATGGATGGATAGTGTTTGCGCCGGAGGTAAAGACACAGATGGACTTGTACAAGAGAAAACACAATCAAAATAGAGCACTTTATTACAAATACAAAACACAACAGGAAAAGCGCTGTTCATTGCATAAATAGTTTGCTGGTGCTGTTTTAAATACAGTCAGTGCTGAAAAATGTTAATTTAGCATCATTTTCTTCTAAATTGCAACATTTTGTTACCTTCTTGCTGCTGATATGTGCTTGTGTCTTTCTCTTGTTGAAGAGTACTGCCAATACTGTCCTAGTGCTTCGTTTACAGAAATCTGTTAAGTTCATTTAAATTATAGTTAATTTCAACATAATAAAAGTCGACATGCAAATGAACCATATATTGTACCTTGTAATCATTTAGATATGTACAATCCTTTTACAAAACAATACAAAATTAATATCAATTAAATATTTCCCCATATAAAAATGAATAACTTATGGTATAGTTGACGTTTAAGGATAGTCAAGTTATAATGATTATCTACACGTACAAACACAGAAAATTTCCTTGTATTTTGGAAAAGTACAAACAATTAAGGTGCACTTGAGTGCCTAATGCTCAAAAACCTACATCAACATCAGTAATCATAACACAGTTCCCCAATATATCAATATATTGGTGCATAATATACAATATACTGCACAGAATGAATAGGATTATAGAACAGATTATTGCATGTGCTCTCTCCAGCAGAAATATCATGTGAAATATGACTGAAAACTGTAAAATGCCCCAGAAGATGAAACAAAATCTAATCAGTGCAGATTGAAACTGCAAAAGCGATGTGTAAATGTTGAAACTGCAAAAGCTTTAGACAACAGAGGTGTCATTTGTCCTTACATTAGGCCTTGAGACCTCACAGACTAATAATATATTCATTTTGTACGCGTAGCTACTAAAGATGCTACTGAGGTGAAACCACCATTGCAGTTTCTCCCCTCTGAGGTTGAAAGCTTTGATCTTTATATCACAACATTCCTACGAAGGCAGCTCACACAACATGTAGGTGTGATGCCCATAGCACCATAGTGAGTGAATATGAGCAGCTATGATGGTGTTATGTCCTCAATTAACCACACTGTTAATGGTAAACCAAAACGCATGTACGCGTGTATGCAGCACCATATACAGTGAATACTGTGTTTAAGGACCCATAATACAGATAAATTATATCTCATCAATTAAAATAGTCATAGAAGTTAGAAGTTCAGGTAAAAACATAACAAATTCATTTACAGTTTATTTACAAGTTATCAATGTTAAATCTTCTGCTGCCTTCAAATGTATGTTTGTGTCTTTAAATAAGCCCATATATACAAAATAATGTGGTCCAAGACTGTTGTGCAAATCCTTACGGGATTAAAATAATGTCTTTGTGGTACTGTCGACTGTCAGCTTATGCGAAGAGGAAACCTGTGTTTATTTGAACCAGTGCAGGTAGTTTGTCTTGAGAGCGGGGAAGCACATGTTGTTGCTGCAGGAGCCCCCATAGCTTGGAGGGCAGGCGGAGCAGGGTACACCTACTTTGTAGGGAGCCTCTCCGATCCAGTTACCCCTGGTAGAGAGAAATAAGCAAACAGGTAGAATGAATAAACCCAGAGGTGACCGTAAAAGAGTCTTTATGTCAAATAAGCTCAAGGGACAGCATTTTTAATGAGTCATGACATTGACCTCTGTAGACCAGAAAGCAGGATCATTGTCCAACTTTCTTACAAATATGAACGTGAAAGATCGCATGTTATATTGTCACATAGCTAACTTAAATAGGTCATGGATATCCTGGGCCAGTTATACTCTTAGATATGTTTCAAATGGGATTAAAGAACCAAGGTCACAAGTCTGTCACAAGTCCAAACAGAATCTGAGCCTTGGAATTTTTTGGAGATTTCTTTTTCTCCCGCGGTACCGGTTCACAGGCTTGTATTGGGGTTACTTGAATCTTGTAACCACATGGGTGGCATTTCACAGCTCAGCACAGAACAGAGTAGGCTGCGGCGGGATTAAGCCTGCCGTCATCCTATCGTCATCAGGTTAACAGGTTCACCAGGATCAGCAGACCTCCTCGCAGAATATAATTAACGCTATGTGATGAACTAACACCAGCCAAACACTAACAAGCCAGTTTGCTGAGTATACTTACTTCGGTGAGTAGTTGCAAACTAAATACGTTGCTCGTTTCCACACTGAACCCCATACATTCATATTATGGCAAGTGTGAACTGCACAGCCGACTTTGTTCGATGTGGCCCACACCATCTGCAAAACAAACAAACGAGTGATTAATCAATAACATTGTGAAGGCATCTCAGAGGCTTCACTTGGCTGTAAATGCTGTTTGTGTACCTGTGTATAATGGGTACACATAGGACCGTAGCATCTGAGGGGGCATCGAGGGTTACAGTCACGTGGATATGGGAACGAATAATCTTTGACTTCATCATACCATGGCTTCACCAGCTGAAGAATGGATCGATATCTGTGAACAGAAGACAGACAGTTTCAGTAAGCTGTACTTCATGTAAAATTACAGTTGTCTGATTTGTTCATATTACATTTTAGGGGGAAAAAAAAGTAAGTATTTAGTGAACAGTTCATCTCTGGGAGCAATCAGTGGTGAGTAACCACACACATTTTTGAGACATTGATCTGGAAAGTATTGGTATTTTGGGATATGAAGATCCTTCAAATGTTCAATATTTCTGCAACATTGTTGTTTCAGCCCTGTTGTGTTGTCACGGCTTGTCAAGCTTTCTGTTATGGTATTCAGGACATTTACAGTAGGCTGATAAATTCTTAAATTCTGCTTTACTTGCAGTTATAATGAAATGACCTGGGGTTCAGGAATACACAGCACAATGTCAGCAGCATCAAAACCACACTAACAATTGTAAGTAATATGAGCAAAGCCCACTGGCATTTCCCCCACACTGAAAAACCGACCACATGTGGGGATGTTAGCAAGGTCATTTTAAAGATATACTCTAGAGCTTTAGTGTTTGCTGCCAAGCAGAAACATTTGTAATGCTTGAGCAATGGTCAAATTGTCAATATCCTTTTTTTTCCTTTTTTTTTTTTTTACAATGTCCTGGCTCAGTTTTTGTGTGTAAAGCTACCGCAACATGCTCTGCACTGCAAAATGCTGACTCGCCTTAGAGACTTCAATGGTATGTAGAGTTTTATTCATGTTTGTGTAGCTTCGACCTCTTACGACCTAGTATCTGAGTATGTGGCAATGGAATATGTATGTTTTTTATTTCTGCTTTTCTAATTTAAGATCAAAGGCCATAATCGTACTATCCCTGTGCCATCTCTGCATTTAAATAGGAAAATTCAACCCTCCAAGTTACTCATTGTTTACGACATATGAGAATATCAGAGAACTGTAGTTACAAATATCTGAACTCCAGCAGAGGAACTTCTATAAAGCAGAATTTTCTAACACCTCCAAATAAACTTCATAAACTAGTTTTGTTTAAGCAGATTGTCTTAAAGAACTGCCAATCACAAGGTTAACAAGCTGAATTCCCTTGAGTCTCATGATGTTCCTCAATAAACATGTGAAGATGCCAAATGGAAAGTCAAGACCCACTAAAAGGATGCACCTTTGTCCTCATGGGTCATGGCTAGCAACACAGCTTTTGTTTATTTGGAGGGTCACAGGAGCATTCCACAAGCTGTAACCGGGGCACGGTGCAAAAACTTTAAGGAGACAGAAGAGAGAAGAAGGGGGCTGCGAGGCAACGACCATGACTGCGGACAGAGAGCGTCATCCCTGAGAGGAGCAGCAGATGTTAGGGACGGCGTCGAGGTTCACTCACCGTCCTGTCCTGACAGAGAGGTTTTGACCCAGGAACCGAAGGAGGTGTGACGGCCCGTGCTCCCACAGGCAGGCATGAGCCCAGTCCTCGGCTGTCTTAGCCAGGGTGTCGTCCCACACCTAACCACACGGACACACGAGGGAAACATGGAAACCAATTACATAACTGAAAGGAAAATACAAACACAAGACCCTCTCCATCTCTGACCCGTTCAACAGTGATATGTGAGATAAGAGTCGGCTCTTGAACTGTTACAGGTGCTCCCATGGCAGGAAGCATCAGCTCATTCATCAAATCAGTTACACAAGAAGAGATGGTTGTGCTTCCTAGTAACCAGTACAACTCATGAACAGACCTTCACTGTGGTGACAGAGGGTTGGCTAGTATCACATGTTCATTGAGAGAATAATACATATCCAGGCAGTTCACACACATGGCTCATTGAAAATGGACTGTAACCTCAAATAGTCAATTATTTGGATAAAATGTTACATATCAGCCTCAGTTTGCAAAACACAGCCACGAAAAAGGCTCAGAATCATGTTTGTAACCTTCATTTTTACACTCTTTATGAGACTAAGTATTCTTAAGCAGTTGGAGTTGCAGCCTGTCAGCGTTCTCACAGGTCTGCAACTGACCACTGCCTTCAGACTACTGGTTCCATATATGACCCTTCTCTGGAAGTGACTTCTTTGGTGGTCTACTGCAATACAATCTGGTAAACAGCTGAAGGTGTCAAGCACATTTGTCACTTACTTTGTTACAAACCTGCACATCTAATAAAATCAGCTATTTTCCATTGCATCTGGCAGCAAAATAATTATTGCAAACATTTTGCTTTATTTTTTGCAGTTTGACAAGAGCCTTATGATAATAATAAAAAATCAGTAAATGGACTAATACCAGTGTGTTAACAGGAATGAACCTGAAGAGTGAGTAAAAGCTTACACTTACCATGTATTCCATATTGGATGCTGGTGGAAACACTTTCCCTCTCACTTTGTTGTGGTAATCAAGAATGGCAAGCATGTCGTTCTGACTAATATAACGCTTCCTCCTGGTTTTAGAAATAGATGTGGTGTCTGTTCCATAGCTCTGCGCTGCGCCGAGATTGGTGAAATTGGCGGCTGGCAAGGACGCAGACACAGCAGGAATAGTCGTTGCCAATGCACTTGCTCCGCAAGATATGCACAGAAGTATTAGGTCAACGGCAAATAACTGAGATTTCATGTTTGGTTTAGGAAACTGCTCACAGAATATCCTGCGTCCTGGACCGACCTGAAAAAGAAACCAACAGGGCAAGACTTAAAGCAATGTCACTGTGCGCACAAGTCTATATAAGGTCTGCAACTAGTTACAAAAAAAAAACAACAAAAAAACAAAATTAAAAACCTCTTGTGCATGAAAAGTGCAGGACAAAAACACCAGTGTCATTCCCTCACAGAAGCACACTTACCTTTTAGTTGCGTACCTTGTCCCTGCTTTGCGCCTGCCAGGCTGTGTATCACCTCCACAGCCTCTGTAATGGATTGGAGAAAGAGGGAGGGCTCCAAGTGAGGAGTTTTTGCGCTTTGCAAACTTTGTGAGGGCTACCGAAGAAGTCCGCCTTAGCGGGTTTATATAATGCAGTGGACGATGCAGGAAGTGCGCCTGCCTGAGGTAGACTCACAGCCCCTCCTTGTCACCTGAAACACAGCATCATTTGGAGACGTGTTTGGTTTCAGTAATCCTCTCCTGGATTATATTTCCCTGTTTCATCAACACATCTGCCTTTATTTTGAGCAGCTGCAGGACTTTTGATAAGACAATTAATAATCAATCAGAGGGAGAGAAATAATTTTAGATAGATAGATAGATAGATAGATAGATAGATAGATAGATAGATAGATAGATAGATAGATAGATAGATA
>JAPQRP010000015.1:23723347-23743791 GCA_037367295.1 Apogon hyalosoma | reverse complement strand
GATTCATGTCATTATTTTGACTGTTCTTCTACTGTCTATTTTCTGGATTTCAGGCCTTGCGTATGACAGAAAACTGGAAAACAAGCACAAAGAAGGAGAGTTCAGAAGGCTGTGTACTAACGGAGCTATAGCACTGGAATTCAAGCAGTCTGTCAGCTCACATTTGATTTGAGAGTAAATTATATTGTAAAAGAAACACACGATGTTCTGCATCAGACAGGCTTCTTGCGTATTTATCTCATTTAAATTTCCCATCAGATTAATGACGTGGAATGAGTAATCATCAATCCATCATCAGCAGGCTCTTACCCAGGCCATATTTGTGATGGTATCACTGTTTTTGTTGGATCCATCCTATCAGTAGAGTCAGAGCGTTCTTGTGCTCTGTGTTCCATGGACGTGATGGATTTTAAGTTAAGATGAAACCATTTCCCGGTGGATTGCTGGGAGTCCCCGTCTGGCCTCTCATCCTCGTCATTACTACGGTAGCCTTTGGGTAATTTCTAGGTTTTCCCAAGTTCTCAGAAGTGCAGTTGATGGGACTGGTCAAAGTGTCTCATACTTTATTGAACATTTCCCGAGTGTGGGGCCAGAAAAAACTAGTTGTTTTGAGCCAAGGCTGGAGAGGTTGTTATAATTTTTTTTTTCTGTTTAATTTGATATGTCATAATCGTTAACAACAAACGTCAGATCTTTAAAGGACTAGACTGACAATATGAGAAAATGTAGATGAATTTAAATTCTCACCAAAATCACTGGTTTGTGCTGTTTTTGACCAAACAAGATGTTGTCAGATGTCTTGCTCTGCCTCCTCTTTTGTAAGGACTGAACCCACTGCGGCAGGTGGCATCGCTCGTAAGAATTTACTGCTCGGTTCCTCTGGTTCAGAGCAAACAAACCAAGTTTTATGGAGCAAATACTGAGAGGTCATCGTTGCTGCAGTTTGACTGTACCAGGGCAGGGAAATATGGTGTTATTCAACCGATGTACATGTGAGGTGTTATTTTAGAAGCATTCGGGATGGGTTTGATGGACAAATACAGATTTACACATTTTACCCCGATGGTATCAGAAAGAATTAGGTCTATGTGTTTTTGGTCTGTTAGGTTAGTTGCTAGTTGTGGACTGGAAACAGCAGGTTTCGTAATGGACCACTATATTATAGCTTTAGTATTTGCTAGTATATTTTTACACATAGGTGGTCTATCTAGAATTTACAATGGTCTATCTAGAAAAAAAAAAGAAATTCCCAACTTCATCCAAATGAAGCACACTATTATCTGGTGCATCAGTATAATTGTTTATAATTGATTTTGGACACAGTGGTGCTCTGCAGCAAACAGGAACAGGTTAATGAGAGTGGTAATCCTGAATAGGTCATGTGTACATTAGCCTTGAGTTGAATTACGTTCATAAGTTCAATGCATTTTTCCTCCTTTGTAAAAAATCAATCACTCTGTCATGTTTGTGTGGATGGGTTCTTTCCCTCATCCCATTTCTGCTGTTTACATGAATATGAACTAGAGTCGAATATGATCAACATCTTGAACCCGGGTTAAAACTTCTATTATTAATGAGCACTGTCAAACTTTCATTCAAAACCTTACATCATTCGGGAAATGTTTTGTAATTCTACACTTCTTAATCTCTTCGTATAGTAAACTCGCTCTTTTGTTTCCATAAACCTTTGAACCATGTGGCGTGAATATGGGTGTGTGTCTGCCTGTTGTGGATTGCTGCGGTGGTTTTAACCTGCTTTGCATCAGCAAGTGTTTTGACTCTCCTCCACAACTTGGTTACAGTCCAGTTCATTTCTTTCTACTGGCCTTGGTTCTCACGGTAATCCCATCTGCAATTCCACAGAGCACAAAGTGAAGTTTAATCAGAAAGATGCAGCACGCCAATTTCAAATCATCCTATGCATGCACATGTATATAATCAGATGACTGACACTTGCGTACGATCCCAGGTGAAAGCGAATTATCAATCGGGTTGGACAAAACATTTTATTACTTCACTTCCTAACCAACCTTCCCTTCTTTTGACCTATTTATTAGACTGATGGATCATGTTTCTCGGCCACAAAACTGAACATCCAAAGGTTCGTCATAGATATGAAAACTAAGCCAGGTTACGACAAGAATCATCCAGAGTTCATTATTATTTTTCATGTCAGTGTTGTATAACGGCAAACCACTTCTTAAATCTAGTTCTGCAGCGGATCTGAGGGCATGCTTCATTATATTCAATATATTACTACATTTTTTATATCTGCTTGACAACTTGTAAGTGTTTTATCATGTATCACTCAAGTGCTTTGGATGCCCTTATACCTTGAGGTCCTCAGTTTGTAAGGTTCAGTTTATTCCTAGTGCTATTCTGTTGACAAATAGGGCAGTTCATCATTTATATTTTATTACTTTTCTCTTTTTATTTACATTCGGAGAAATTATTCACATCTCATCGGCTTCATCTGTGGTAGAAGAATCCACACTATTTTAAAAACCCAGTTACAGCTGCAAACTTAAGAGCTGCAAACTATTTGGCATTCATTTTTAGAGACGCATTTTGTGATCTGTGATTATTAGGTTAGTATTTTGGTAATTATTGGTAACTTATTTAAGAGATCAAGCAGGATTGAAATGCTAATGTTAATGCTAAAAAGTCAACAATGCTTTTCTTTGTTTACCTCCCTAAAAATTGCCAAAACAAAGCTGAAATAAACATATTGGCCACTTGATTAGGTACATTCATTCAGCGTTCACACACCTATCTATTATGCCAATCAGATGGTACATGTAGACATGGTTAAGACAGTCTGCTGAAGTTCAGAGAGCTTCAGAATGGAGAATAGAGGTAATTTAAGACACTTTGAACAAGGCATGGTTGTTGGTGCCAGACGTGCTGGTCTGAGTATTTCAGAAACTGCTGATCTGCTGGGATTTTCATGCACAGCCATCTCTAGCTTATACAGAGAATGGTTTGAAAAAGACAAAATATCCAGTGAATGCCAGTTCTCTGAGTGAACGTACCTTGTTGTTGGTGCCAAAGGTCAGAGGAGAATAGTTTGATGGGTTTGGGCTGATAGAATGGCAACAGTAACCCATATACCCATATGATGGATTATAGCAGTAGTATATACACTTACTGGCCACTTCATTAGGTATACCTGTTACTCGCATGGTGTACCCAAATGTGGCAGATGAATATATAGTAACCAGGCTTATAAAAGATGTCAACAAAATATGACTGTACTCAAAACAACAGCAAGAAAGATTTTAACCGAGTAACCTGCCCTGAAACAATAGCAGCTTGGCCAGACCAAATAATACACAAGGGGAAAATAAACAAATACAAAACAAATCTAACTAAAATTAATCCTCCCCCTTATATCACAGCTCACGGTACAGTCTGGTGAAAAGTCTTCATCCATCAGCCACATCTCATGCCTGACTACAAAGGGACATCACAACCAACCACATCTGCCAACTCAAAAATGCAACAAAAGATTAATATAATAAAAAACAAATGAATGGAACAAAATCATTGCAATACAGTGTTAATATGTGTGCACTCCATAAGAAGAGTATCAAGTTAAAAATACACAAACTAAATGAACTGTAATTGTAAATGCACAAGTGTGGCCGATGAACATGTAGAGGTACCAAAGCAATAAACTGACAAGTCAAATAACAACTTTAGTGTGACAAACTAATGATGTTGGAAAGTGTGTTTTGTGGTTATATTACTCTTTGAGGCTATGGGCATCACAGTTTAACATTTACTGCTATAATAATGTTTAATGGATTATTTTGGTAATGTGACCCACCACTGGATGTTCTTGGCTTCAGTTCCTGTCATGTTTTGGTAAAGTGGCAGTGAATAAAAGTTAGTGCCATCTAGTGGTCAAACAAATCAATAGTTTTCACCTCTTCCCTGTCAAGCATAACAGAGAACCTTTAACCCATAAAGACCCAGTGCTACTTATGTGGCCGGTCCTAAATGATTTTTTCTCTTTATTTAACATTTCTTAAGTGATTTATCACCACTTCTTATAAAATATTCCTCCGTATTTGGTACTTTTCCAGTGAAAATCAGGTATTTTCCAGTAATTAATTTACTGATCACAGAGATGTTCATACAAGCTCAGGTTAAAGTTGAGGGTTGTTATATCAAAAACAAAGAAAACTGAAGAAAATGTGGCTTTTTCAGTAAAATATATCATTAACTGAACATAAACCCAGTGTGTCCATCCACTGGCATTGATCCAGCTCCACTGGTTTTACTGGTGAATCAATGTTGTAGAAGATGACAGTGTTTCCACGTTCACTACGGAGCCTCTGAACATCCAAATGAGTCATATCTGATGACAATGAAATAATGACAAACTGCTTTTTACATTAATTATTTACATGTTTTAAAGGACTAGTGGTTCAATAGTTATTAAATATTTTGGATCAGTAGATGATGGTGACAGGTGGCTGTTTGAGTCTGCATGGGTTAAGTGATTTATCTCCATTTATTATCATATTATTCTCCGTATTTTTCACATGTTTCACTGTAAATCATGCACTTTCCTATATTAAATTTCCTGTATTTAATTTAGATATCCACAAAACCTCAAAGTAAATTCAAAGGTTATTATATCAAAACAGAGAAAACTGAAGAAAAAGTGACTTTTTCAGCAAAATATTATTAACAACATAAAACAAGTGTCCCCATCCACTGTCATTGATCCAACTCCACGGGTTTTACTAGTGAATCAATGCCGTAGAAGATGACTTTGTTTCCACGTTCACTACGGAGCCTCTGAACGTCCACAGGGGTCATATCTGATGACCATGAAAAGATGACAAACTGTATTTTACACCAGTTATTTACATGTATTGATAAGATTAATGGATCGACAGGTATTAAACTGTTTAGATCAGTGGATGCTTTTGGTCGCCGGTGGATGTTTGGGTCTTTATGGGTTAAGGGGGTGTGCTAAAAATGCAGAAAAGATGCTCATCTGTAACCAGTGCTTTGGTTTCATGCAACATGGTCATGAAAGATAACCCACACTCACTGTAGATGAAAAGAAAATATAACTAATCTTACATTAAGGTGATTATACACTAATGAAAACATAATTATTGAGTATGTTTTCAATTTCTGCCAATAGATACTCGTATAACCCCCAGTCTGCACTTTTTTTATTTTTATTTTATGATTTATGTCTGGTCTCAAAGTGCATGTATATCTTCTGTCGTAGCCATTGGTCTTTTTCTTTACATCCCCTCTGAAAGGCTTAAATAGTGCTCAAATTCCCCCAAAGCTGTGTTGGTTGTTGTGACAGAAATTGCTTGTTATCAACCAGGAAATTTGTCTGGGTCTTGCTAAGCCCTGGATTGGTCAGCCCTGGGCCAAAACAAATCCAACCAGCTGCTGCTTTCTGCTCTGGTTTTTACAGCGGTGACTGTGTACAAGGTATCCCAGCGTCCCTAAGCCAATGCACATTTCCTGACCCTGTTTCCTGTTAAATATCAAAGTGCTATAGAGACTCATCAAGAGAAACTGCAGCTACACAAGTGGACAGTGTTTCTTCAAGCTGCACATGGTTATAATTAGCGCAAGGTCTTCTCTTGTTTTATTGGCTGTTTTTATCTCAGATTGCAAGACTGAAATTGAGGCCACATAGGAATAAAAGTATAGGAAACCTAAGCTGCAGATACCTTCTCTCTGGTTCTACAGGCTGGGAAACTAAAGAATTTGCGGTCCTCAGTGGAGCAATGTGAATGTACCAAAAAACCTACAGCTGTCCGTTCAGTGAGAGCTCAATGAAAAATGGAAAGGCAAAGGAATTGAAGCCATGCTCATTTTTCACTGCACTAAATCAAACTTCGTCTGTCATTTTATAAGCTGATATTTGTCCAAAGATGACAAAGAAAAAACTTATGGTGATTTCCCTGACAGATGTGAAACAGTGATTTCCTTTCCTTCAAGCCAAAATATCCACAACTGTCCTCACAGCTCATCAAGTTGTTATGACTGCCTCAACCCCACCCTGCCACACACCACACACACACATACACATTACAACTGATTTCCATTTTGCTTGTCTTCGTCTAATTTTGTAAGACAGACTCAAAGTTTGGAAAATGTGCCTGCCCGAAAATAGCTTCCTGTCCGTGCAAGAGGCAATTTTCACGAGGCTTATCCCCATATACATATGTAAATGCAAATTATTACAATTTTACTCCGTCTTCCTTTGTTCCTTCACATGCTTTAAAACCCAAGTAGGCAGTTCATCTCATTAGTGCTCCAACTAAGACAGAACCTGAGGCAATACCGCTTGATCTTTCAAGAAACTTGCAGGATGGTTGTGTTTTTTTTTTTTTTTTTTTTTACTTCAAACTCCCCCATTCTTTGATCTGAGAACAGTATCTAAAATGTAGGGGAAAAAAAGGTCAAATCCAGGCTTAGTAATTTGTATGATTTGCAATACTGTGAAATCCTTATTGAGATTTTTTTATGGTTCTCAAACTCTAGTGTTTTCTTGGTTCTCCTAAGAGGCACTGGATGTCACTTCAGGACACTGCCCAGCATCAGGGTTGTCTGGTGGGCTACTTTGCTTTTCTGACTCCGCCTCCTCCTCAGGTTAGAGCTCTCTGTTCTGCCCTTTACTCATCTCAAAAAACAGGAACCAATCTTGTGTTTCAAGTTTAGTTTTTGCCTGGTTTTCGAACTTCCCAAATCTGGATTTATCCAGAATACTGAACATGCTTCAAGTTTCTTCCCATTAACCCACCATGGAGATGGTAAAAGTTAAAAACAAATTACCTAAAATTTGATTGTGACTATGCTGTGGTTTTGCTTATCAGTACGAATATTAAATGTGATCTTGAGCTCTTTGAATTCTCCATTTTTGTTGTTACATTTCAAGGAGTCAAGAGGGAAACATAAAGCAATCTGCAGAGTAAAGAAAGCATGCATTGCAGGTGTTTCCTGTAAAAAAAAATTAGATCTTTCATTCTTTCACTCCTATACAGATGAGAAAATAAAAATGGGAAATGTCCCTCCATTCTGCAACTGTGCATGCCTGGTGATTCCACAATTACTATTTCTAATTTCTCTTAAATACAGTCATGGCCATGTGTTTTGGCAGGGACACAAATTTCCCTTTTGTAAGATCTGTTGCTTCAGTTTTTATAATAATAATAATAATAATAATAATAATGATAATAATATTTATTATTATTATTATTATTATTTTCTTTTATTTGAAAATTCATCATATTTTAGTAAAGGATCAGTTTTGTCATTGCCAAAATTTTGGTCTGAATTGTATGTTTTTTACTTCAGCATTTGTCATTTCTTAATAAAGACTGGTGGACATTGTTTATCAGACATGCAAAAAATGACCGTTTAACCACAACATTCTTATTTTATTGTAAATAACCTAATGTTAGAATGCTCTACTAGTCACTGGGTGAATCAGTGGAGGGAGGATGATGAACAGGTGGTTTGAAAATGAACAGTTAAACCAAGTGTGCTTGTTTGATCAAAACACAGGGTTGAAATGCGGTACCAAATGGGATATCACCAATGGTGCAGAGTTGCAAATGGAGTGAGGTCCACATTTTGATGCCTATGTCTTTGTAGCATTGACTTTAAGATCCATTTTTTTATATGAAACACCTGAGATGCATACCCTCTTTACCATGAATGTCACTATGTAGTCCTCTAGAAGTTGTAAAAAAAGGCCATATACAAAACACCCTGTATTTTTCTCGGATAATTTTATTTTATCACACTGTCTACAGATGACTGTCAGTCCCACAGGTCGCATTACACCTTTTGCTCGAAATGCATTGTTTTTTATTGGATGGATGGGCATTAAGCAGAGCGGACATGTCCTTCAGAGGTATTTCTCAGCTCTGCTGTAATGACAAACCTTTTGCTGCCCTCTGACCCTCAGAACTCAGTCCCCAGACACACGGTAACAGAGTGATTCCAGATGGAGGGAGTCTGGAGTAGAGAGTAGGAAACGTCATCATAATTTGTTATTTTTTTAATGAAATTCATGAATATTTATGATGAATGTAAATTAATTACTGATTGCCAGTTTGGCCTCCTTGTTGTTAATGTTCCAGTATTATCAATGTATATCAGTTTTCCCCCTTTTGATGTTTTTTTTTGTTTTGTTTTGTTTTGTTTTTCATGCTCTTGCTGTAAAATATGATGCATTTTAAGACAACTGTTGAAAAAATAGTACCTCTCCAAGTATTTATTAATAAATACATTTCTTAAAACAAATGGCCAGTTTCAGTTAAACCAATATCTGCTGGAGTTTCATCTTTTGTGGTTAAAATCTTTCAATTATTCTTATTACTTTTTTTTTTTATTTTAACAGTGGCTTTCCATATTTCATCATGACCTGTTTGATTAATGCAGGCTTGCAGACAATCAAGGCCATTACCTAAAACATTACCAGGTGTTTTATGTAAAAGAGACGGTTTTTCTTTTCCTCTCTCCTCTTGAGCTTCTGTGAAAGTCATTCCAATCAATGTGCAATGCAGAGTGTTTTCAAGAAAAGGTAGTGAGTCCACACTATCAAATGACTTCTCACCCAGTTACATTTCCCCTGTGCCAAAAACACAGTCTGTGAACTTTCCTCAAAATCCAGTCCAACATTTGAGGATATGTTAATGATATAAACAAGCCCATCAATAAGAAAAACAGGTGCTCGCTCAAACTCACGGTATTCACATGTCAGAATGCACTTATGCTGCCGTGATTGTGGTTAGTGGTGAAAGAGGTGGTCCCAGCCCCGGTGACCTTTAGGAGGAAGAGACATTTCCAAAAAAACTCTAAAAGTCCCGACAGTGATCATTCAATCTACAGCGTTCACTTTCTCTTTCACTCTAATTCTGTGTGCGTGAATATCTGTGTGCATGTGCTCATATTTGGCTGGAAAAATCACTGGGAAAACTTGGTCTTTCTTGGATACAAATCCTGCTGGTGTCAACTGCTGTGAGGATGCATATGCTCAACAAATTATGTAATATTACCTTCTCTTAAAATTTCACAATGAGATCAGTTGGCAAAATGAACTTCTGTTTCTTTTTTTTTTTTTTTTTTTTTCAGTGGATTTTCTTAATGCATGGTATGACTCTGAGTCACCAACGTTTCCATGAATCAGACACCAGATGGATTACTGCTCACTTCTGGGCATGCCGTGGGTATATATTTGTGGTAAAAGTTGAAAAGGTCGGTGATAAATGTCTTTTCTCATTTAGATGTGGTATCACTGAACACAGCTCAAAGCACATGAACTCAAATAAAGACAAAAATATAGCAATAAAAGGCTTTCTTTTTCTTTTAGTTATTCCATCTTTGCAAACTAATCCAAATTCAATCTGCGGTTTCAGAGAACTTCAACATGTTCATCTTTATGTAAAATGTTATAACAAAAAAAAAAAAAAAAAGTTGTGCTAGAGGTGTGGCAGATTAATCAGGATTAACCCATAAAGACCTAAACAGCCACCAGTAACCAAAAGCATAAACTGATCTAATTTTTTTTGTTTTGTTTTGTTGATGTTGCTTTTTTTAATATCAGGTCATTTCATGTATAGAACGTGTTTGAACCACAAGAACATCATTAATTCTTAAAAAAAAAAAAAAAGATCTAAAATGTTTAATAACTTTGAATCATGTATCCCATTGATACATTGAAATAATTAAGGTAAAATGCAGTTTCTCAGATTTTCATCATCATCAAATATGACCCATTTGGCCATTCAGAGGCTCCATAGTGAATGTGGAAACACTGTCATCTTCTGCAACAATTCTCCAGTAAAATTCATATATTTTGCCCTATTGACATGGTTATAGACACTTATTTTTACATTCAGTTATTGATATATTTTGTTGAAGAAGTCACTTTTTCTTCCCTTTTCTCTGTCCTCATATAAAAAGCTATGAAGTCACTCAGAGTTTTTATGAACACCTACATAACCAGCAAAATAATATATGAAAATACTTGATTTGGGTGCTTCTACGAAACTGGGTACATTTTGGTACCTGGCACTTGGCTAGCTTTTTAGACCCAATGATAAAAGAGAAATCTAAACATATTTACCCCCAGGATGAACCTAATGATGACCTCAGATAAATGCAAAAAATATATATATACTCTTGCTCTGAGCCATCCCAAAAGTAATGAATTTTAAATAAAATATTGGGGCCAAAAATAGGACCAAAATTGAGACATGGAAAATTACCTAGGTGTCAGTACATTTGATTTGAAAACATGGCTTGAAATGGTTTTATACAGCACTATAAATAAAGACACTGTGTTAAATGTGTCAAACCTAGTGGTTTTTCTAACCCAGACATGTGGGTTTTTCATGAATTGGTAGTCTCATTCCAGGTTTTGTGTGAAACCCATTGTGTCCACTTGTGTCACACGCGGAACCTGCCCATTTAAGCACATATAAATTGTGAGTGATTTTGTAACATTGGCCATTTTTGTGAAACACTCTGCCTTGCATAATTAGTTTGATTCCCAAAATGTACCTATGAGAGAAAAAAGATATAAAAAAAATAGTGGTGCTTAATTTTTGGCTCCTTTTTACCGTGTTAGATGTGGATTTTTATATAAAAAATAATATTTAAAAAATGAAAATGTGTTTTATCCAGAAATTAGTTTCTCTTTTATCTCAGCAAATGTTTATTTTTAAAATAGACCCAAAGTGCTTCCAAACTTGCTTCAGAACATTTGTCTACGTATGGTTTGAATTTTTAGCCCCCATGTCCTGTTTTTTAGGGAACAGTTTCATAGAAGCACCCATTTTCAGCATAAAACACAGAGCATAAAATAATAAATGGTGATAAATCACTCAGAAAATGTTAGGTGAAAATAAAAATTCATTTGAAAATCACTGCAAAAACAGCTCTAAATTTCAAAGGGTTAAAATATTAGTATGAGTAGGGTTCATATAGGGAAGCGAATTGAAGATTCAGATATTTCTGTAATTGCTGTGATATGAAGCCAAGATACTTCACCAGAAATCAAATCGTGCTAAAAGGGTAAAATACCCACTTAAAAATGCAATCCAAAAATATAAATGAATAATCCTACTGTTCCACATTAAATTTAAATGACATGTAGCTATAATTTTAAAATCGAAACCACCAATAAATGAATTACCATTCTCTGAGTAATTCTTTTATTGGCCACAGTGAGCCTCATTACAATCGCAGCATGTCCACCGTTTATAACCAAGTGTAAGCACTTTCCAGACTGTCTCTTTGTTTCCAGAAAAAAATCCCTCTTTTTTAACACTTGCTCTTCATATTAGTCAATCCTACAAATGTGGTGCAGAATCTGGAAAGTGCAGACACCACAGTATGTAAACACAGGCCAACTGTGCATGAATATCTCAGTTTAGCATTCAGCTGCATCCAAGTGCCATCTAAGTGGGAATCCACAGGCTGCTGCATTCTGTTTTAACTGGAAGTCTTTGAGCTCCAGATTTACCTCAAATCCCCTCCAGCTGGACACAGAGACAACCTTTTTTTTTTTTTTTTTTTTTTTATGCGCTTCCAGGCCAAGAGATAATACTGTAATATGGAAAGGAATAAAATGGTGTTGGATTTGGGTTACAGTACAACAAAGTGGGGATTTCCAGGCTTCTGAAATCTGTGAATTTAATAGTTAAGTGTCCATAACATATTCATTCATCATATGAAGTGAGAAAAAAATGAAATGTCTAGCCAAAAGGCATAAAGGCAGCCACCCGTCCAGTAGGAGATGGGCCTGGCTGGGTCTTCGTCCATCACTCTCCTTCACTGAACAGTCATGGAAAAGAACTCTAACAGTAAATCCATGTTAACCCTCAAACCACAGCACTGCCACTCTGATCTTCATGTAGCTGCACTGAATTTGATCTCGAATGATAGTTTCACAGTTATATTTTAGTGAACGGCTTATTTATTTGTGTGTGAGTGTGTGTTAAGTATGGAGCTGCGACCCCATGTCCTTGATCCATGGGTCTTCCAAGTAAACATGTGAAAACAGCAGCCGGTAAAAGACTGTGTAATATTCTAAAAATGTTCTTTTGCAGTCGGTCAGTGACGAGACTCCTTTTGTCTGTGGTTGGTGCAAAACAGTTTTTGAACTGATCCCCTCAGAGTATCTGACCAATATTATACATGACACTGTAGATCAGTTCTACAGTGTGGCGCCCGCACTGTAACAAATTTCTGTCATTTCTACAATAAAAAATTACAGTAGCTCCTTGATCCAACAATTTACAAGGTGTAACTGTATATTACAATGCATTATGGGTAAAAAATATTTACGGTAACGACATTTGTCCACAGTATCACATTGTAAAATTACAGGATGGTTGTGTTTTCACTTGGTCCTGACTGTAAACGATAGAAATTACAACAAATGGTTCCAGGCACAACAAACCCCGCCCCTCGCACGCTTTGTAGCTTATTTTGGCATCGATCCAGCTGATGTCATCATGTGCTGATGTCAGCTTATCACTTGCCTCTATATATGTGCCAAGTCTGAAGTAACTGAAACAAAAATGATGCTTTTATAGACATTTTATAGACAGCATGAAATCTCACCCATTATAAGTAAAAGGGAGGAAAAAAAGATGTAAAAAAAATTCATTAAAAATTGGAACTTTGACCTACTTTTCCAAAAATGTAATGAGATCTATTCTGGGTCACTGGCAATCTATAAACCAAATTTGGTATGAATTCAACCCATAATTTTGCTGCTAGAGTGTTAACAAACAAACAAAGAAACAAACCGAACCAAAAACAACACCCCTTGTTTCTTTATTATGCACAGCCCTGCTACTTCCTGAACTTCATCCCTGTCTTTCTTAATCGGACACACTCATTAATCCAGGGGTTCCTGCTACTTCTTGTTGTGACGACTGATTAATTAGACGCACCTGGATTAATCAACGTGTCCAATAATGAAAGACAGGAAATAAAGAAGCCATCTGAAGTTCAGGAAGTGGTGGAGCGGTGCATAGAGCCCATTATACACTGTTAGTGGTAGAAGGCGGGAAAGAGGACATGAAGGCGGACACGGGCGAGTGATTAAAATGTGATTCAAGCAGTAACTGCACGCAATATAATTTGACTGTGTAGATGTCTATTTTAACTCAGCGTGTAATGTAGACATAAAACCAGTATTTTAGTAAGAATGATGTTTCTTTATTTGTGTGAGGGACTGTATTTCACATTATTTTATTTATCTTAGTCGTGTTTCATACAGAATATACAGGGTGTGGGAGTCACAATGCACCGTTTTTGCAAATGTTAGCTAGTGAAAGCTAAGCTAGCTGCATGCATTAGCCCTGTTCAGAAATGCCTCTGATAGTCCAGGCTCCCTTAGTTTGTTTTCTAAAACAAAACAACAATACACTGCTGTAATTTATATACAGCAAAAACCTCTAAAAAGTATCCAGTAAAATACTGTAATTATTTTTACAGTAATTAGCGAACAATATTACAGCACTTTATCGGCAACTTTTTTGCCTGGTAGCCTGTTTACTGTAAATTCTACAGGAAATTTGTTACAGTGCTTTTTTGAACTATATCAGACCGGACCTCTCCTCCATCCTATTAAAAGAACTGTTGTGCACCTGAATGGTATTCATAAATGTAACTCTTGTACACTGTAAGTCAGCTACCACCTCATGAATGTTATGTTTTCATGTCTCATGTAAGAGCTGCCTTATATTTTTTGTTGTTTGTCTAGACTTTGAAGACACTGTTTTTTTTTATTTTTATTGCAAACAAAAATTGCAATAAAAATAATAAAAAAATAAATGAATAACGCATGGAGCTGCAAACAGAAGGCAATTATCTTAACCCATAAAGACCCATGGCGACTAAAACCATCTACTGATCTATAGAATATAATACCTGTTGATCCACTAATCCTATCAATTCAAGTAAATAATTGGAGTAAAATACAGTTTGTCATCTTTTCATGGTCATCAGTTACGACCTTTATGGACGTTCAGAGGCTCTGTAGTGAACGTTGAAACACCGTCATCTTCTACAACATTGATTCACCAGTAAAACCCGTGGAATTTAATGAATAGCAGTAGATGGACACACTTGGTATATGTTAATGATAGATTTTGCTGAAAGAGTAACTTTTTCCTCAGTTTTCTCTGTTTTTGATCTAATTACCCTCAACCTTAATCTGAGCTTTAATGAACATCTTCATGATCAGTAATTAAATGTAGGAAAATATGTGATTTTTACTGAAAAAACACCAGATAAAGAGGATTGTGTTGCAATAAATGTTGATCATTTTTTTAAAGAAATGTTAAATATGGACCTGACACAAAAGTCGCACTGGGTCTTTATGGGTTAATATAAAAACCAATAGCAGTAAAAAAAAAAAAAAAAAACAGGACAGCGTAAAACTATCAAGTTGTTGTCTTCTTGTTGTCTGACAGTCTCACACTGATGGCAAAATTCCAGGAAGTTACACGTCTGAGAGACAAACCCCAAATGCAACTACAACTCAGTGTTTGAGTCAGTTTATGTCTACACCTGCTTCCAGCTGTAATGCTAAGCAAAGATAACGATCACTTCATTATGGCTTCATGTATACCATTCACACATGGGTCAAGCGGCTCTTCTAACTCCAGACAAGACTCAGAATAAGTTTCCCTACATGGAATTTTTTATAGCTATGCCACCTTCCCGCAATTAATTATTTTTTCAAGTTTATCCTCCAATAACAGTCCCGGGCACAGACCCTTCCAGCGCTCATAGTCCTCTGTTGTTGGCCCATCTCTCCTCAGCATGTGCAGTGTCAGTGAGGTGACCCATGTCATCAAGAACAGGCTAAGGAAACACATTCCTGGAACTTAACCATATGTGGAGGAAAAGCAGTGGGTGGTAGTGACGTAAAACATGCTCAAAGAACATACTATTAAGACCCTCAAAACAACATTCCCTTCTTCTCTGCTTCCTCTATCATCGCAGCCTCAGGTTAGGAAGTTTAGCTTGCAACATACTTTGAATAGATGAATTCAGTATTATAATTAAGATACAGTTGGGCGAGTTGATGTGCTGAATATTAGTAGGTTACGTTTGTGTCTTTTTATTTAGTTTCTCTTTTGCTTCGAAGAAATGCTTCAGAGAAACTAAACAGGATGAGCATCACAGATGTGCTCACCTTAGCTCAATGTCACGTTTCTGTCTAATATTCCAAGCATCTCAATTGGGAGTTAGACAAATACTGCGCACAGTCCTCATAATTATCCAGCTTTTGGCATTTTCCTATAAGAACAATATTTTAAAAACTTATGCAGAAAATGTCAGCTCTAACAATTGCTTCACAGTGTCTCATTATGGAGCTTTTACTGAATCCAAGTGTCCGTGATTGCTTCTTTTCCCGAACTCCGGCAGTTCCCTGTGGATGTAACTGACGTAACTCTGCCGGTGTTATTGCAAAGAGCCATTAGAGATGACGCAGCCTGGCACCGGGGCTGGTGTAGTAAAATACATGCACACACAAACACAGGCACATGAAGTCCATGAGAGACAGACTGTTAAATGGACCTGTGGGGATTTGTGGGAGTCAGTGTGTTCAAATGTGTGAGCGCTTGAGTCTAGCCCTGTGCGTTCAGGCAGTTTAGATAACAAATCCAAACTACACTAGTCACAGCTTACTCATGTATCACCATTTATTCATTTTACAATTAAAACATTAATGAAATATATTACTGTAAAAGAGGCTGGTCAAGGAAAGGTTAATAACTAGATCAAAAAATAAATTTAACCCATGAAGACCCAGTGCTACTTTTGTGGCAGTTCCCATATGATTTTTTCCTCTAAATGTACCCTTTCTGAAGTGATTTATCACCATTTCATGTAATAATAGCCTCTGTGTTTTGCATTGTTTCAGTGTAAATCCTGTATTTTCTTATATCTAATTTAATGATCAGGTGGATGTTAACAAATGCCCAGATTAATGTAAAGGTTATTAAATCAGAAACAGAGGAAACTGAAGAAAAAAGGAACTTTTTCAACAAAACATTTCATTAGCTGAACATAAAACAAGTGTCTCCATCCACTGTCATTGATCCAACTCCATGGGTTTTACTGGTGAATCGATGTTGTAGAAGATGACAGTGTTTCCATGTTCACTATGGAGCTTCTGATCATCCAGATGAGTCATATCTGATGACCATGAAAAGATGATAAAATGCATATTACACCAATTATTTACATGTATCGATGGGATTAGTGGATCAACAGGTATTAAACAGTTTAGATCAGTAGATGACTTTGGAAACCGGTGGATGTTTGGGTCTTTATGGGTTAAAATCACCTTTTGAGGACTTATATATTTTGAAAGTACATTACTTCTGGTGTCCAGCACAAGTTTTTATTTTTTAGAAGTTAAAAAAAAAACTTAGCTGGCATTATATTCAGCATAAATTTATGTTTACATTCTTTGTCTGTCAGTGCGATTCAAAGCATAACTTTTACTTCTATTGGCCTATATTATATTTATGATAAGTTGTAAGGTCAATTTAAAAACCTTTTGCTACTCTTTTGGTTACAAACATCTAATAAACTGAGATAAATAGATGTTAAAATGTGTTAAATTAGTTTATTAAGGTATTTGACTTAGTAGCTATTATATATGCAATGTATATACTAATAAATATGCTGAATAAACAATTGAAACTTGTAATTATTCTCCCCTAGCAAAACTCTTGCTATTTTATGTCCTTATATATTGATGAAATATAAACTGTTTACTGTTTTGCAAAATAGACACCCTTGAGGACCAACTGTAAAGATTTTACAATTTTATGAAAATTGGAACAGCACTTTAACCTATAAAAACCCAAAAATCCACGGCCGACCAAAAGCATCTACTGATCTAAACTATTTAATACCTGTTCATCCATTAATGTTATCAATACATGTGAATAATTGATTTGAAATACAGTTTGTCATCTTTTCATGGTCATCAGATATGAGCCATTTGAACGTTCAGAGGCTCCATAGTGAACGTGGAAACACTGTCATCTTCTACAACATTGATTCATCAGTAAAACTCATGGAGTTGGCACAATAACAGTGGATGGAGACACTTGTTTTAATGTTCAGTTATTGATATCTTCGCTGAAAAAGTCACTTTTTCTTCAGTTTTCCCTGTGTCTGATATGATAACCCTTAACTTTAATCTGACCTTTAATGAACATCTATATGATCAGTAAATTAAATATAGAAAAATTTATGATTTTCACTGAAAAAATGCAAATTGCAGAGGATAATATGATAATACATGGTCATAAATCATATAGGAAAGGTTAAATAGAGAGAAAAATTCATTTGAGAACTGACACAAAAGTCACACTGGGTCTTTATGGGTTAAGGCAGGTTTTATAGAGTGGTCAAAATACTATTTTTAAGCCAGAAAATTAGGTAATTTTTTTTTTTTTTGTCAATCACACATCTAAAAGTGCACATTGTTCCCTACAAAATGAGGTATGATTCATCTTTCCACCATAAATAGATCTGAAAGGGCAAACAAAAATGTAGTAAGGCTGTCCATCGGTGACCGCTTGGCCAGCCCTAAAAGAACTGTGTTTATTCAAACCTGTTTATTACACAATTAGAGATTTTGGAAGTATTAAAAATGCATTCACATTATTTAATGAAGCTCAAAGTACCTGAGTAATTCAGGACGTATTATGAACTAGCTGACCTTCTTAGAGCCAGCATAAGCTCTTCTTTGAGAGCAAATTAAACACTGGAAGCAGGTTGTTGCTGTGGACATGGTTATATTTGTACAGTAATAATCCATTCACTATGCCAGTGTGCATGAGTGGAATGGAAATAAAAATTATCCAGCACAATACACAATCCAACCCCAAATCAAAATAATGGTTACCTACATTTTAAGCCATATAAAGCCAAACACAGATTTAATTGCCTGATATACAATCCCTTTCTTACCTCATTTTACCTCTTGGATGTCCAGTTTTACTTTCTTTAACAAGATGTGGATTCACCCTCAAAGACAGTAAGCGCTTCCTTTTGTTTATGCAGAGCATTTCAGTCTCACTCATTCTGTCCATGCTGACATTTCTTTTTCTCTGGCATGGTTTATGCTGCTTAGTAGCCTGTCATTTCAGCATAAGTGAAACTTCAGAAATCTGTACGCTTGAAAAAGTTAGAGGTGTTGGTGCGAATGAGATCACGGTGGATCAACCCTGTTTCTTTGACTTTCTGTGTGTGGGCGTCTTTTAATAAACATAATGAATTTACAATTTTGGTTCATTTTCAATGCTATTATTCGTGGTTTGTGTATTATTCGGCAACTGCTTTCTAATACGGTTGCTGCGGTTGATTCTGTATTTTATTCCAACATATCAGAGGACAAAGATTCCTATCATACGCTGCCAATTTACACTTCCCTCCTTGCTTTTCTTCTGTCACAATGTGGGTGTGTAGAGATGAATGATGGATGGGAAGAGTGTTTGTGTTTGATCCCTTATGACCTTAATCCTGTTACTTTCAGGAAACATGGGCACACACACTCCTAGTTGAACACACACATTGTAGCATTACGTAAGCTCAAACTTATATTATAAATTGCTTTTCTTCTATTTATGCTCATCAGTTGCGTTCTGTTTATTAACCACAGAAATCCCAGAGTATTATGTTCTCTAAATATAATTTTCGTCATTGTTTAGGCCCAAATGATGTAGACAAATGTGCTGAAATACACCCTGCATACACAACAGTGTGAAGCAATTACCTAAATGGCAGCAGTGTACGGTCTGACTAAGAGGACTGGAACACCACATTTACAGTGTGATGGTTTGACTGCAGTTCCATATCAGTGCAAATGTTTGTTATTACAGTGCTGCCATCCAGAAATGGAGTCCTCACACCAAACCTCCAAAAGCATAAAGCCCCTGATGCAGGTCTTCCACTGTGGAGCCCGACTGCCATGGTGATAAAACAGAGGTAAACAGCGCCAATTCATCACTGAAAATGACACAAAATGTACAGCTAATCTTCTGAGACACACACTGTCACTTCAGCTCTTCACCCTGTGTCTATTAATGCTGAGGTTAGACCGCAGGTATTTTCAAGGTTAGAGACATATGGAAATACTTACAAAGAATGTCTTTGGGAGTTGTTGAGTTTTGCACCTTCAGGGTATGATGCGCGGGACAGTTATAAATACCTTTTGAGTTATCATTTTATGCTCGGTATCTGTTTTTCTTTGTTGTTTTTTAATTGACAAATTAATAATACAGTAAAAAAAAAAAAAATAGAAAGTACAAAAATTAAAACAGCAGCAGCACATAAAAATCAAATGCAAAATCAGATATAGTTTTTTAAGGGAAAGAGTTCAAGGTTTTCAGTTTATTAAACAGCTTTTTTTTTTTTTTTTTAATTAAGGCTAATGATGTTCATTTTGTCTCCTGTTAATGTAATTATACTTTTTTTTTTTCGTTCAAACAAGGTATATTTGTAGATGTTACCTGCTTGACAGTTTCAAGGCTTCTGAGGAAGACTGGAGTCACAGTTGAAACTTTTAAGCAGGTAATATCTACAAATATACCTTGCCTGAACAAAAGAAAAGTATAGCTTTTTTTTTTATTGTTTAACCCTCAAAGACCTAAACAGCCACCAGCAACCAAAATCATCTACTGACCTAAAATGTTTAATAACTTTTCAACCACTAATACATTGAAATAATACAGGTAAAATACGGTTTATGACTCATTTGGATGCTCAGAGGCTTCGTAATGAACGTGGAAACATCGTCATCTTCTACAACATTGATTCACCAGTAAACCCATGAAGTTTGACAAATCACAGTGGTTGTAGATGCTTATTTTATGTGCACTTAATAGTATGTTTTGCTGAAAAGGTCAGTTTTCTTCAGTTTTCTCTGTTTTGATCCTTTGAATTTAGTCTGAGGGTTTATGAGCAGCTTCATGAGCTGTAAATCAAATATAGGAAAACACCAGCTTTTTACTGAAAAATGCAGAGAATCATATAATAATAATAAATGGTGATAATTAAGGGATTTTGCTGAAATCTTTTCATTTGGGAAAAACATAATTTGTATGTGATAATAGTGTGACATTGAATGCAACATGCCCACCAGTTGAAACCAATAGAGGGTGGTGCTGCGTCTGTCCTTAGTCACATGTCAGCCAATGCTTTCCCAATAACTGTCTTTCTTACTTCTAATAGAAAATACAACAGGATAAAGATCTTTTTGTAGTTTTTTTACTCTCATTATTATTTTCATTGTCTTGTTTTATTGCACGTAGAGAAGTGGATAAGTACCCACATATTACAGGACCTCTTTAGCCTGTGGGGTTTGTCGTTGTAATCCAGTTCTGGTTGCAGTAAGT
>JAPQRP010000015.1:23701515-23721621 GCA_037367295.1 Apogon hyalosoma | reverse complement strand
GTGGGGGGTGGGGGTGGGGTGCAAAATGAGAAGCAAGTGTGATGTTTGTCAGCGTGTCACCTTTCATTATGAATGAGAACGTGATGATGTTAACTTGACAGCTCAAAGATGCATGCTGTCTTCAACCACTGCTGTAGTTCCACTGTGTAGTGATCTGTTAGAAGCCATAAATAAATAAATGTCATCTTCTGTGACTGCAATCCAAACCAAACCGGCATGCAGCTGGACTCCTACTCATAGTTTCTGCCACAGAGTTTGACCAATATCTCTCATAGGCCACTTCACAATCTGTCTAAAGCTGAGAACAGTCAGGTCACTATGAGATTTTGTTGCTAACATTTGTGTTTTCTCTTCGAAATAGAATCCATGTGTTTCAGTTAAATGTAGAGTGGACCATACAGGAAGAATTTAACTGGAAAATCATTATCAACACTTCCCTTACCCTCATAAGGTCATAGTTAGCACCTCACTTCCCTGGCCATAGTCCTCAGATTGAGAACTCTAAGCAGTGGAAAAAAGTTTCTCTCCACTTGGCTGGTGTTAATGGGTTCAGGCTACTCAGAGAAAACAGACCTCTATAATCCTCCATGGATACAGCCGTGTCAATAAAACCCTCAGCAATTTAATACCACTCTTTGTAACAGTGAAATACTGCTGAGATACACAGCCAAATGAGAAACTTTAAAAGGCTATTTTGCCTTTCAGTTGATTCAGCATGTCTCTCTACAAGTCAACAGAATTGATATTGGCATCAAAGTAACAAACACAGACCAACTGTGTATGGATCTCTTTGTCTCTGGTTGAAGGGTATTACCATGTAACTTTCCTCCTTCCCACCGGCCCATTAACTCTGAAAGCCCAGTGTGGTGATTAGGAAGCAGTTTTGGAGAGTGTAGCTTGACCTGCCCTTTAGCGTCATCACATCCATTAACAGAGAGATTACACAATGTATTCCATTTATTAATTTTCCATTATGTTTAAAGTGTAGAGGCCATTGTTTTCAGAGATGCATTGAAAATTTCATGATTTACATAGATGCATGTTTTACTTGTTCTCGAATAATGATGAGCCTTAGTGAAGCCTGTTTTTTAGCAATTTTTTTCCACAACACTGTGCCATTCCCAGCATGTGTTTATCCCACAAAAATTTTCAGAGAAGTTGACATAAAAAAGAATAGGTTTACTTGGTGGCACTTTTAAATGTGGAAACCTTCTCCTTTTCCTATTCTCCAGCCATAATCTACACTTCTCAGCCATCTATAAAGCAGGCAGCCCTTACATTTTTATGAGTTGTTTTATGGGAATATTTCTATGGCTTTCAGCCAAGGCCACCAAACGTAATCAGTGATAATGATATACAGTAAAATATGAGCTCCCTTAGTTGCCTTTGTGTGCTGTGTGGCTTTGTGAATTGTTCATTTTGAAACAAGTGTTTCTCATTATGTCGAGTATTGTGCTTGGCAAGGCGACCACAAAAATCCTGCCAATGCAAAATCTGCTTTCCAGTGCCTGCTTAGAATACCATATATAGTTTCACCTGTTATCCTGCTCAACTCTCACAGATAATCCACATAGTCAGCATGTTTTCATGCCTTTGTTAAGTTCTTAGACACATGTTATGGCTGATACCCTGTGAAATAAAGTGTTTCATGCATGTATATTTAATTTAATTTTAAAAATTGTTTCAAAATGTTCTTTTGTATCATGTCAAATGCAAATCAGATCATCCCAGTTTGTCCCCGATGACGTGAATGTCAGAGTAGAATACTACCATGGAGACGCTGAAATGTCATTAAAGTTTACACATCCTATTATGAGCTTGTATTGAATCTCAGCGACTTTTTAAAACCAATATTCTTCCAAGCTTTCATTCAAACAGGTAATTTTACATATAAAATTATATGCATTCATCAATAGATATTTTTAAAATGTTTATTTTATTGTTTGCATGTGTTTAACGTGACTGCTCAGTTCCCCAAGAAGCTTCTTTTCTAGCAGTCATCTTGAAAATAGCATGTTGGTTTGTAACAGAGATGTGGAATTTGTGACACGGTGATGAGAGTATTTCAGCTTTGACCCAACTCTGTAAATAGTTTGTGTCTTTGAAGACATGAAGACACTTAAAGAACTATACCACCAGTTATACACGTCATATAAAATTACTGTAAAGCACTGAAATATGTCAACACAGCAAATAAATTAAATATTATTGCATACACACACAAAGCACTACTGTCCTCAAATCCTTTTAGGAAAAACATTTTTTCAACTAACAAAGCCACATTGTATTGTTCTGTTTTGGTTGCAGAGGACACGTTGTCTGATGAAGCCCAAACTGTGTGCCTCAGCTGATTTTGATCAATTCACTTTCACAATATATATATATTTTTTTTTTTTTACCATCTTGAGTCTTTTAATTTTAACTATGTTTTTAGTTTGCAGCCATTATGTTCTCTGGCTCGCCAAGAGTGTGCTGATAAAAACAATGAGGACAAAAAGAACAAAAGTGATTTTGTTTTAAAGCAGACAAATATATTGGTATAACAGAAGTGGACACTTAAAATCAAATAGAAAATAATATAACAAAAAAAAATGAGTGAATTTACTAGAAAGAACTAAAGGCCAGAGCTCAGTAGATAACTCTGAGTCTGTGGGTTTGTTCATGCATGTGTTCTAAAAACTTTTCCACTTATGTAGCAATCAGCTTTCATCTTTGATTGAGGAGAAATGCCTGTTGCACCGAACCAATACGCAACAACAAACTATCTTATTTGACTATTTTTGTGCCTGTCTTGCATATTCAGCAGTGGCATATCAGATTGGCCACAAGGGATTTAAGCAAGTAAACCACTTACAATCACACTAGTCCAGTATTCATGTTTTTCCTCAATTGAGGGGCAATATAGCCTCTTTCTAAGGAACTGGAAACCAAAACATCATGTGGTTTTATCAAAAAATGAAGTGTCAGCATGAAATCCACTCACATTGATGTTTGATGGTAGATATTGCAGAGCATGTTTTTCAAACCACTATTATGGTATTACAGTAAAACTCTGAACAAATATATGATCATAGCTGGATATGTAGCAATTTGTATTGATAGTGGTACTGTAACTGTGCATACTCCTGTGTATATGACCTGCAGTTATTCTCTCAAATCTTCGAATTCTGATATGTTTTTAGTGAAAAGTCAAGCAATGCAGTAAAGACACTTAACCCTACAATGCAAAATGTATCATATTTGATACATGAGTTTTGAAGCCCTTTACATGATCAATGTGATTTTTTTTTCTTGAAAAACCTGATGTATACAATTAGATACATGCAATACACTGATAATCCACCAGGGGGGAGGAATTCGTTCACCAGAGGCCTTTCCAGTGACATTACAAGATTGACATTAATGAGGAAGGAGACAGAACTTTGACAATTTTGAAAAGGAATTACCAATTTGTTAGACATTATATCATGTTCTTGTTTGTTCAAAAAGAATATCTGAGCATTGAGACCTGATGTATCAAATATGATACAAAATTGAAACTCATACATAGAATTGATATTTGAAAAAAAATATTATTTGGTTCAGAAAAAACAATAGTGGCTCCAGTTTCAAAGAGCTGGAATTTCCTGTCAATGATTTAATGGTTCAGGCTTTACAGGGTTAAGTGTGGGGCAAATCTCAGTGGTATTGAGAGTATATTTTTGATGTTTCCTCTTTCTGCAATCAAAAACAACCTGCCTTGCTTTGATTTCATGTGTTACTGCTGAGAATGTGAATAGAAGAGAAAAAAAAAATAATAATAATAATAACTAAATAAATACAATTTGGATATCTCCTTGTAGCCAGAGCAGAACCATTCAGCCTCTCTTCTGTCTGCATTTCCTGTTTGATCCATTCAAATGCTATTTCAGATTGCCCCGAGGTGGAAGCAAAGTATTTAATAGCCATACTAAGTGAATGGGACAAAATGGGCCAGTAAATTTAACTTCAAGTTGGAGAAAATCCAAGTTCTGTCCAGACATGTTGAAGAGCTGCTGCTGCTGCTGCTGCCCCCTCGATCTGGAGTGAGTGTGATCCTTCAAATAGATCCACCAATACATTGAATTTACAAGTTGCTTTTCATCTTCCCTTGACAAAGTGCTTCACAGCGACATTTTGACATGTCTGGAAGTTTAATACCACCTCTCCTTTCTTGGGCACCAACCAATTAGTGGTGGTACAGCAAGAACATGAGGCCATGCTAGCTTCCCAACAACCGCAGTGATTGATTGAAACCAGCTCTGTGCGGCTGTGCTTTTCCCCCTCACCTCTACAATCTGCACAGATTTTACTTTATGCGCTGCAACACAATGATACAGGACAAATCAACAAGGAAAACTACAAAATACTAAAACTATGTTGTAAAAACAAAATTATAATGTGCATGTTTATGACAAAATATTCAAGGTTAGTTTTAGAAAGAAAAAGGCGACAAAGCTGGACAAAGGAAAATCTATTACAGTAAAAAAAAAAAAAACAACAATGCAAAATATGTTAAAATGCAAAATCATTGCATTCAGTTTATTTCTAGGTTATAGATATATTTAATTAACTACATAAAAATGGCAGTACTTGAATCACTGGATAAATTCAAGTGTAACTGCACCAGAAAGCTGCTAAAAAAGTACAATTAAAGGAATTGTATGTGGTATTGATAGTTCAGCCTCTCATCCCCCACGAATCAACACTATGTATCCACAGACTGTATCATTCACTGAATAAAGTATAAAGCTCATTGTTTACACACATCTGTATTATGTTATGAAGTTTTCTCCTTCACATTAAAACTCATCACTTATTTTGACAGTTGGACAAAATAACACTGTGTCTTATAGTGTCCATGTGCTGCATCAGCTGATAGTTTACATTATTGCTCTGTTAGCTTAGCTCTGTTTTTAGACAGAAAACAGCCACAGTAAAACCACAAATCCTGTTCATTTTGTCTATGGTTTGTGTTGCCAATATCTGTTTGGAATCATCCTCACAAGGTCAGACCTGTCACTGTTTAGTCTGAACTGTAGATCAACAAACAGTAACTTAGCAAAGATAATAACATCGTACAATAACTTTATACCTTCACAAACCTCACCAGCGTAGCGGAAACCCCATTCTTTTCATTTGGAGCAGTGTCCAGTGGTGAAAACAACAACAGTGCCTCTACCTTTAATCACTTTGTCACTTTCTTTGACTCTAGACTTTGTTTTTTGGTGGTTCTCATCCCATTTAGTTATTTTCTGACACTTTGGTCAAAGGTCTGGAGGGAGACTGACAGGGAGACTCATTACTCCCTCTAGAGGTCACCTGCGGGTAAATATATTTCTACAATGCATCGGAATATTTAACACTTGCTCAGAACTCTTGATATGATTTAAATGTATGTTTTTTTATATATATTTGCAAGTAGAAATACTTCATATAGCCCATTTAAACTCTTACTTAAACTAAATATACAAATACTTGTAAATTAATTCTGTTTGTAATATAAACAGAATTCAGAGGTTTATGTCCTAAAACAACCAAGGGAAGCTCACCCATGCCTTTATCTCCAGTAAAATTGATTACTGCAACAGTCTTCTAATTGGACTTCCAAAAAACAACAACAACAAAAAAAGCATTAAACAGTGACATCTCTCTCAAATCATTGCTGCTAGAATTTAAACTACAATTAAGACAGCAGTGCACTTTCCAGAAGTTCTAAAATCTTTTCACCTAATTCCACTTTGTAACAGAATTATTTTAAATTGCAGCTTCTAGTTTTCAAGTCACTAGACATTAGGCCAAGAATTCATCTGTTATATGTTTAAAGAAAATAAAGAGACTAGGACTCTTAGACCTGTGGAACTGAACCAGAATAAACCTGGTGAAGCAGAATTTAGCTGCTGTTACTGCAAACAACTGGAGTAAATTGCATGTAGACATCAGATTTAACTTAATGTAGGCCTTTTCAAATTTAGGCTGAAAACATTTCTCTTTTAATGTGTCCACAAATTAAATCCACATTTACTTTTTACTTTTAATGCACTTTTAATCTTAAATAATTGTTACTGCTCTGAGGCCCTTCTTGTAATGTAAATCTGGAGGACTGTATGTTGTTCTACAGATTTTTAAAAATTTATGTTAGTCTTTTCTATTATGATGTAATCTCTTTTAATTTAATCTTTTAATCTTTTAATATTTCAGTGTTTAAGCACTTGTTTATTGTAAAGACACTGGATTTTGTGTATGAAATGCTCTATATAAACAAAGTTTCCTTTCCTTGCTTTGCCTGACATTGAGTTCATTGTTCCCCAACATCCCAACCCCAAATGTAGATTTATACACAACACTACAGTAAAGACCTTGACTGGGTTGTTATATCATGACCTACTGGACTTACTTTAGCAGATGATAGATATCATATAACACTTTTTCTTTTCTGTGCAGAAGAGTAGCTCTTCTGGCCCAGGAGGGTCATGGAAGAGAAGGTGTTCTTTAGTGAAGGAGGCAGACGTATTTACATGAGGATATCTGTGTTTGGATCCTCTGCAGTGTCCAACCCCTTCACAAGGTTTGTTCAGCAGGTGGAACAACCTTCACCGACCTCAGGGACGGGACAGGTGATACATTAGAGCAACAGCGACATTAATCTGCGTCAGACTGATGCATGAACGCAAGAAGCAAACACACAACCCTCACACACTGACGTCCTTACTTGCTCTTTTTCTTGTTTGCATTCCTTGATTTGAATTCTAACTTCTTTTCCAGTCTCTCGATGACAAGTGGAATTTCTCTAAATTATTCTGATACTGTACAGTACCAAATTTAACACCATCTGCCAGACCTGGTCTTCTTTAATGCTGACACAGATGAGCTGCAAAAGTTGGAAAAATAATTCCTCGTATCACCATAGATCCCTGCTGAGATCACTGTGGTTATTTTGCAAGGTAGTAGCAAACCTATCATACACAGAAAAATTCATTAACACGATAAAAACCTGATGTGTGTTTGAGTTGGCCACATCTGGCCAATTGAACCGGAGATTTATACTGCGGCAGGTTCGCTCCAAACAGCGTTGGGTATCATCTCTCCTGTGCAGCAGTGTTTATGTAGGCCGAGTTTAAATATTTGAGGAGCACATGTGGGGATGAATGGTGGCGCGGGATTTCATCATAAAGCTGTGAAGGGTAAACCGGCGGGGGGTCATTTTAACAGTAGTGTCAACATCAAGAGATCCCACCTCTGTCGACGCAGCAAATACTATGTCGCAGACACTCTGAAAGGTGGCAATGGCTGCTTTTTGGAAAGGCTTTGTGGTCTTCTAAGAACACCTTTGATGGGGCCAACAGACCTTGGACATCCTTCCTTGTTGATATTGAGTATTGTCTCCAAAGTAACTATCAGGCAAAGATGAGTTATTATAAAGTAAAGCTGATAATAGCGATCGAATTTCTGTTGATATGATACAAAAGGTAAGAAAGCTGTTGTTCCTTTCATTTCAACACAGTGTCATTACGTAATGGTACTGTACAGACAGCAACAAAAGGAGCTCATTAGAGAATGCACAACATATTTTCCATTTTTCTTTGCCAGTCAGAGGGCAATGAATTGTCTGCTATTGGTTTTGCAGATGTGATGGAGAATGTTAGATGATACATCACTAAAACTTCTCATATTTTTCCCAATTGCCTCATTATTCCTCTGGTTTATATCACACTTTCCCTTTCACATTTGACATCTCCTACCGATTCCTACCATCTTTCCACCTTCTCCCCTCCATCCTCATCCACTACCTCACAGCCTCGCTCTTTATGTTACCCCTGCAGTCCCTGATTATAAGAAGTGTCTGTGGAAGTTTCCATGGTCCCACTCAGTCTCTGGGGTGGGAGCCACATCAAGCTGGCCTAGTTGTCAGCTACTGCTGCGTGGGTTTCTGTTTACCCAGCCTGCCTGTCTTTGGACATCCAACGCAGCTCACACACCACCAGCCTACTGTCCATATACTGTACCTCTCTTACAAAGGAGTCAGTCAAGCAAGAAATGCTGGCACAGACAAAGCAAGCACTACTCTAACAAGGACTTTCAGACACTGTTAACACGGCTTTCTTTTAATTGTGTCTATTTTCTCCTCTTGACTCCTCCTCTCGTGGTTGTCTTACATTATTTCCATTCATCAATCCCAGCCGCTCGTAACACTCTCTACCACAAACCTCCATCTCATCTCTCTCCACTGTCTGCTTAACTGTCTGTGGGCATGAATGTCTGCTGGGGGTTTTCTGGCAAGCCTCCCTTTGAAGTTTCCCAAAACAGCAACTTTTACACACCTGTCCAACGCCACCCATGTGCTTTGACGCAAACACTCCCTACTGGGAAGAGGAGCGTATTCAGTGCAGGGTTTTTTGTTGTTCTTTTTTTTTTTTTTTTTTTTTTTTTACAAGGATTGAACACTGTCAGAATGTGATGGAGTGGCTGATGCCTTAACTTCCAGCTGATATTGTTTATTTGAATTGCAACAAAGGGATTACACACAACCCTGCTTTAGTGGTCTAACATGATGCCAGGGAATGCCTCTTATGCGCACCAGAGTGGTGTAACGGTCCCTGAAATGGGAATACAAATAATCTACCAGTTGGCCCATGTGTTGCAGCAGTTCACAACAGAAGCTTTGGTAAAAAGGTGACTCAACTCTTTTTGCCACATCATCACAGATGTCAGCAAAAACTATTACGTCTCTGTTTTTACTGTATTATTCATTGCTGGAGTATTGACTTTATCTGGGTACACACAAGCACCTACAGCTTAATAAATTGTTCCAAGAAATGATTAAAATCCCTTCAGCTCATAACACTACACAATCACAAGTGACATTAATTCTTAACTTTACAAAAATGTTCTTTAAAGTTTTCACTAATTCATTAAAATGTCACTAGCTGCAAACATAGGTTCAGTGTTTAGTGCAAATCAGATATTACAGTGTGCACAATATAGTTCATAGATTGGGACCATGGTGTGTTTTATAGCTATAGAAACACAATCTAATAAAAAGGCAGGTTTATGCTGCAAGATATTGATTTTTTCCAGAAGAGAGAATCACCACTCACCACTGTTTTGCTGCATGAAAAGGGAGAACATTGCACAATTACTACAAACCCCTTTCTGAATTTAAAGATGTCAAACCGTGAAATGTTTGGACCAATCATATGGACAACACATGAGCATGTCCAGATCTGTCAGGAGTTTATGCTGTCAACTGACTGAAGCCCTTTCAGCTCTGTTTATTTAAATGTCTTTGCTGAATGAATGACATGGATTTTACTCGACTGTAAGTAATGATAAGTATTTTTGTTAAATAACATGTATTTTGAAAGATGCTGAAGTTTCCTCCGTCAATTACAAAATAAAGCAGTATGACCCCCCCCTCACACACACTCACACACACACACACACGCACACACACGCTGAAAGCGATGGGTGTTGTTTGAGGAAATACTGCCCTCTTGTGGACAAATGTCAGCAAGTTCAGTTGAGCTCATTGGAGGAAAAGACATTTGAAGATTTTTTTTATTATTATATTGCAGTTAATTTTATTTTCTCTTGATCAATGTATGATCGTATAACATCCAGCACTGTTAGGTCTTGAAAGTGATATTACTATGTTGTTGTTGTTGTTTTCATGCATTGGTGCATCTGGTACATTAACATTCTGTGTTTGATAATGTCCGTGGGGTGTATATGCACCATAATGCGAAGTGTTTGAGTTACAGATAGATAAATGCCAAAATACTATTAAAAAAAACCCAAAAAACATGGATTTGACTCATTTTGTTTTAAAAGAGACTGTTTGCAACATTAGTCACTATGTCTCTTTGACTTTATTTTGGAGTTTGACCATTAAAATTCAGACCTGTGTGTGATATACAGGTGTGACTGGCAGCATTTGCAGGAATAGGATTTTCTGGAGGTAACACACTGGTATGATGTTATGCTTCTTTGACAGCTCACATGTGGCTTTAACACGTGTAAGGCATTTCTTTGACAGCTTATACTACCCAGCAGCATGGACGCTGAAAAACCAAGGCCAGACTTTGTTGAAAGGTCTAGTGTGTGTCTGTTTTATATGAGGCTCCGCTCTCATGACAAAACTAAGCTTTGTTAATTGTATGTATTGGCCTGGTAGACCTGGCTACACAAACACATTACTGTGGAGGATGACTTACAACAGGAGAATAGAAAATGTAATATTTCAAATCTGTATGACTCTGGAGAGCTTCTTATAGGACACTTTTTTTTTTTAAATTTGTAATGCTTTTCTTAATTCTAACTAATGCAGGAAACATTGCACATTGTTTGGGACGAGTTTAATTGATATATGTAGATGAACAATGGCTTGGAGAAGAGGTCAACTGAGAAAAAATAAATAACTAAATATACATGCATCAAAGGCATTCAGAACATCATATGAGAACATGTGATGAAAGAGGCTACCTGGAGTACATATAATGTTGAATTTAGACAAGCTAAATGTTGTAGAAAACATCTCACATTAAGCAGACAGCACACCTTCAGTGGACTTTTGACATATTCTGACGTTCAAGTTTTAGACAATAAATCGATTTGAAAGCACATCATTATTTGCTCATACATTAAATGTATTTCATGATATTTTTACACACTTAACTCAATTTAATATTACTCCATTTCCATTTTCTCTAGAAGACCATACTTTTTCAACTAATTTCAGTCCTGTGTCAACATAAAAAGTGTATGTCACTTCATGTATCATGTGTTTCATATTTGTGTCAAAGTTGAGTTATGAAAGCATGGCATAAAAGTGTAGACTCCTGCTTTTCAGACCATCTACTGTGTATTTACATGAATGCAGGTTTGTTGTCCTGATAATAAAAACAGCTTGCAAAGGCACTGCTGTTTACAGGCTGATATCTGACTTGTCAAATATTGTATACTTATATATACTTTAAAACAAAACAAACAAACAAACAAAAAAAAAATAAGCACAGGTAACAACACCTGTGTATTTCTCTGTCAATCTTTTGGTGTGAAATGCTCCAGTCATGTTTTTGGGAAAACTAAAAGTGCATGTTGCGCAACAAGCAACACAGACTATGACAGATTAAGGTTTAAGGTTCTTAGGGTTTTAATTTTGTGTTATATTAACTTCTGTGCATTACATCATGTAAATTTAAATTAAGATATTAGACACATTTAACCTACTTTGCATCATCTGTCTGTGACCCCATCTGCCTTTCAGGCCAAAATCATGTAACTCAGATAGAGACTGTCAGCCTCTTCTTCATGTAAAGAAAAGCAAGGTATGTAGCTCCTCCCAAAATTCCTATCAACAGAGTCGTACCAACGATAACTGGTGCATTCTTTCTGGCCACACGAAATGCTACAGGGAGTACAGCAGATATCAGGATGTTGTTGACATGGCCCAGAACTCTCCTGAAGGCTGGACGCTCCACCACACGCTCATAGTATGTTTCCAGGTTGACGCGGTTACCGTTGCCCCAGTAGCGACGGGAGAGGCCGAGGAACTTGAGACGGTGTAAGGTGACTGCCAGAGAGACGTCTGCCATGCTGAAGAACTCACCGCACAGCCAGGATGGGCTGCCTTCCTCTATGAGGAAACACAGGAGGTGACACAGAGGATATACGGAATAGATGACAAGACATTCAAAATGCTACTGTCATTATGACTGAGTGACATGACCAAGTGTCACCACTGGCACATGAATAATCTTTTCATAACAGGCTGCTGTACTTACCTGGTGTTTCCTCCACCCTCCTCTGTAATTCTGTCTCTACTTGATCCATTACACTTTCCAGTTCATCAAGCAGCTTCTTCAGATATTTCATGTTGTCATGGTCATACAGCTTGGACTGTAGAACCATTTTTATATATTAATGCATTCATTAGTAGCAGATTTCACTTTATAAAACATGTTACAATGACAACTTTTATAGCCATGAATTATAAAACCATCATTTATGTTTACCTGACTCTTCGATATCTTGGAGTCTTACCTTCAAGCGCCTTTGTTTTGCTATGTAAGCATCTTTAAGCTCTGGGTTCTGCTCAGCCAGTTTCTTCAGCTCTGATTGTGTGTTTCCTATCTGTGCTGTCAAAAACAGTTTCACATTAACAACAAAGAACTATACCGTCTTTAGTTATAACAAAATTTAACCCATAAAAACCTAGTGCTACTTTTATGACCATTCCAAAATGTATTTTTTCTTTATATTTAACTTTGCTTAAGTGATTTATCATCATTTATTATGACATTATCCTCTTTATTTTGCATTTTTTCAGTGAACATCATGTATATTTAATTTACTAATCATGTGGATGTTAAAAGTTCAGATTAAAGTTGATGTGATTATATGAAAAAAGAGGAAACTGAAGAAAAAGAGACTTTTTCTGTAAAATATATCATTAACTGAACATAAACCAGGTGTCCATCCACTGTCATTGATCCAACTCCATGGGTTTTACTGGTGAATCAATGTTGTAGAAGATGACGGTGTTTCCACGTTCACCATGGAGCCTCTGAACATCCAAATGGGTCATATCTGATGACCATGAAAAGATGACTAACTGCATTTTACACCAATTATTTCTATGGATTGATAGGATCAGTGGATTGACAGGTATTAAACATTTTACATTAGTAGATGGTTTTGGTCGTTGGTGGCTGTTTGGGTCTTTATGGGTTAACAGCAAATTAAGAATCAATGAGGACAGAATCAGAGACTTTAAACAAAATTATAAAACTGGCCACAAGTGGGATGACAAGCCATCTGAGAGTAGTTTTAGTGGACTACCTACCTGTGCCACATATCAGCTAAACAGAAAATCCTTGTCTAATTTCAATTTATTATATAGTAAAATATGCATGCATATTCAGACCTGTATGTTTCTACTGGATTGCATCACAGTGTGTCTTACTTCGTATGCACGTGGCTGCATATGCTGGTATGTGGGAGTCCACAGTGACCTCAGGATGTAGGATGCAGCCATGGGTGTAAGCATCCATCTGTAGTGAGTCCAGTAGCTCTCTGTAGTGCTGCACTCTGTGATAATAAGTACTGCCTTCCTCAGGGATCAGCTTGGGTGTGCCCTCTGAAGACAAAAATTCCATGAATAGGCAGGCAGAGTTATGTAATTGTGTTCCTTGATGCCATTTATGGGTTTAAATTCAAAAGAACGGATTATCCAATACAAACAACAGAGCTAAGAAAACACATATTTTTACAGTGCAAAACAAACTGGGAATTAATGAAGTAAACAGTTTCATGCTTACCAGATATAAGCTGATTGGATGCAGACCCATACAGTAGAACTTAGCTTTAAGGATGAATGAAAATCATGAAAAATTGCAAAATAAGAAAAATTTTATAATAAAAAACATGCAGTAAAATGGGCAACGCACCAAATATGAAAGAGTAAAACAACTACCAAGCAACAAAAATCAAAAAAACAAACAGAGAATGACTAAAACTACAACAAACAAGAAATACATACAGTAGTAGAAAAAGGGTTTTTCATACCCTTAAAATGTAATATCAAATATTTATGGAAAATGTTCTTGTGTTTCAAAAGATATGGCTGCAGTTTTGACCTCAACGGAACTGTGCATGTGCAGAGGGAATCATGTGGGTTTTGGAATGGCACTATACTTGGCACAGTTCAATGATTTAAAAGCAATTCCTGATGCAACATATCATAAATGAAAGGCATGTCCAAAACCTTTTTTCTACCACTGTTTATTTCTCGCATGTAGCAGTGCTGTTCAAAAAAAAAAAAAAAGTTTTTGAGTGTCACTAGAACCACGTTTAAGCCTCACCATCTTTAAAGTTCTGCTCCAGGTACTCCATAATCTGTGTCGGGTCACAGATAATATTGTCATTGTGGACTAAGACTGGGACTTCCCCTGTAGGATTCAGACGCATAAACCAAGGCTCATTGTGCTCACTGAGAGGAAGGCTCACATCATACTCTTCACAGTGCAAGCCCTTTTCTGCTATGGCCAGACGCACCTGCAAATAAAAAAAGAAATGTGAATGGCAATGAGAGCTTAGACTGAATTATTGTGGGGTGGTAGGACCCAGATGAGGGATGTCTGAATGTCTCATGATGAGGCCAGCATGGATTTATGAATGTGTAGCTAATTTTTGTTGGGGTTTTTTTTGTTATTTTGTTTTTTGTTTTTTTTAATGGTATATAGGGCAATTTTTGAAGATCACAATTGTTAAGATCTAATAATTAATAAGTATTTTTTTTCCTACTCTCTGTTAAATTACCATTAATTCGGTTGGTTATATTTTCAGTTTTTCTTGTTTAGTTTCACTTCTTTATGTTTTTGTTAGGTTGTTTGTATTTTTTGTTTCTTTCTTTCCTATACTGAACACTGGGTAGCTTAATTTGTTATGTAGGACAGGCATTAATGTAAGCATTATGCTTCTGCCTGTGCCTTTTCAGTCTCTAACCTGTTAGTAATGTTTGTAATGTTGACAGTGGGTGTATTATGTGATGACTGAATAAATAATGTCATCATCATCATCATCATGAGACTTTGAGATTTGACCAAATACCTTATCAAACCCTTGAGGAGCTGTCCAGTGGAGTGTGGTGCTGAAGTGCTACTCTGCTCTACCTATGACAACAGCTACAGCAGGGGGGTACGCGAGCTACACCTCTGGCAAATACTACATATAAATAATGAGTGTTGGATGTTTGCTTAATTGGTTAAAACAAAGCATGAGAGCTAAATACTCCACTGTTATCCTCAAAACCAGATCCATTTGAGCAGATTTCCAATCAGACCATTAATGAGGAGCTGTCCATGGAACTGTGGTGCTGAAACGCGCTGTCACTCACCTTCTGCGAGTTGAAAGACTGCGTCCAGTGATAAAGCGTTAATTTGGACTCCCTTTGTTTTGCTGCTACGTCACATTGCGACAGAGCATCTCCTTCTGCGCCCGTATCTAAAAGGGCTGCTTTCTCATCATGAGATTCCGAGCTGTTTTCAGACGCCATTTTATCTATTAGTTTTTAGGGGACAAGTGAGGACGGCGCACCATGTCACTGTGACGGAAATACACCCCCTACAGGATGGGAGTGAGAGTCAAATCCTTCCAATTCTTTATTTAAGTTTTTACAGAGTGGAGAAAATGTGATGTAAAAAATTAATTACTTTACAATTACTTTACATTTAAAGAGAAAAAGCGTTTCCATACTGCAACACTGCACCGCACTGTTTCTTATCCGTGCAACAAACGCATTTGTGCAGCAGAGGTCACTGTTTTCCATGCATTTTATGTAATAGAACGTCAGAAAGTCCAACATTGTCACATAATATGATAGAAATTCTTGGTAGTTGTTTAACTGGCATGAATGTCATGGAGAACAATACTGTCAAAGCATCAGGGCTAACATACTTCAGTAGTGGGGTGAGAAATAATAGTAATAATCATAATAATATACACAGGTAGTCTTTCTTTCTTTTCTTTCTTTCTTTTCTTTCTTTCTTTCTTTCTTTCTTTCTTTCTTTCTTTCTTTCTTTTTCTTTCTGTCTTTCAGAATAGGAATGGCCAACGCATGGCTTAAATGAAACTGAAGAAGACCTACATCAGTACATTGACTGATAATCACAGATGTACTTAATTTCCTGCTGTCACTCATCCCACTCGTGTAAAATGAATGGGATGAGTGGCCTTTCTTTCAAATATTCAGGTTAGGTGCCCTGAACGCACCAGGACTCTCCACTGAGCGGGTGGAGAGAAGAGGAGAGTGGGAGGTCCCTACTGCGTGACGTTGCGGTTGGCCCAGTGTCTTTCTTCGGCAGGGAGTCAATGCCTCTCTCTCCACCTCTGTGATCAGTGGGTGAGAGGGGGGAGACGAGCAGCACACAGCGGAGAACCCGGCGTGCACCTCCGGTAAATGACGCCCACCATTCATACCTTTACCCTTACGCATGCCTTTTGTATGACATGTCAGTGTCTGGAAGTACCAGTCTACTATCCTCATCCTCCTATTTGTTGTTCCCTTAGTCATCATCTTGTTGGCTCATCCTTTCATTACACCACCGGTCCTGGATCCCCCAGCCTTGGTCCTGGAGACGCCTGAGTCTGCAGCAGCGCACGATCTGCTTTATTTCCAGCCTATATCTGAATGACGGGCGGAAGGTTTGACTTCGACGACGGAGGCACTTACTGCGGGGGGTGGGAGGATGGCAAAGCCCACGGACACGGCATCTGTACTGGACCCAAGGGCCAGGGCGAGTACGCCGGGTCCTGGTCTCACGGCTTTGAAATAGTAGGGGTCTACACCTGGCCCAGTGGGAATACCTACAAAGGCTACTGGTCTCAGGGGAAGCGGCATGGGCTCGGTGTGGAGAATAAAGGAAAGTGGATCTACCGAGGAGAGTGGAGTCACGGTTTTAAGGGTCGGTACGGCATCCGGCAAAGCCACAACACACCTGCCAGATACGACGGTACCTGGAGCAACGGGCTGCAGGATGGATATGGAATCGAAACGTATGGTGATGGAGGTAAGAATTCCTGTGTTAAAAATATGACAAGTGCTTGTACATAACGTGTGTGTCGCTTTAAGTGCAGTGACTGATGATGTGTTATGTAGCCTCTGTGTGTAAAGATGCTCAGATGGCTGAGGGAGGCTAATGAAAGTGAATCCGTGCATGAATCTCCATCCGATATGAAGTTGAGGCTGAGATTGCGCACTGCGCAGCGTGATTAAGCATATCATACTTTGAAACCTCAACGCCTTAACTTCTGACCCTGGTAATGTTAACTTCTTGGATGTGGTTGAAGACAGCGGTTCTTCACTTTATTTCAAAGAGCGTTTAATTTGGCAACTACAGGTTGCTCCTCATATAACAGTGGGAGGAAAGTGACTCCAGTTACCAGCTCTGTCTGTGGCACCAAGCCTTGTCCAGAGGGAGACTAGAAATCAGAGCAAATCATCTATTTGGAACCATTCATATTCTTATTATCACCTACATTTCTGTTCACGTGTGACTCTAGCTTCAGTAAAACATCTTTGAGGAGTGCATGCATATGCAATATACAACTGTTTACAGTTAAAATGAACTTCTCCAATATCTCTTTAACACTGCCACTGACATTTTCTAGTGACACTCTAGAAAACCCACTAACAGGTGCATCTGCACCAGTAGCAAATTCTCACCTTTACTCATTGAGTGCATTTTCTAAATAGCTTTTCTGAAAATATACACATTGCAGTGATCATTTTTCATCTTAATACAATTATGTTTAGTCACCAGCAACACACTCCAGGACTCTCTGTAAGTAAGAGGTTAGTGCAAGGCTGGGCTCATAGGTACTGTTGAAATCTAAGAGAAAACAATATAGTTTTGTTGTGTTTTTTTGTCTTTATAATGTCTTTTTTATGTATAGTTTCTTTTCTAGTCATGGGTTGTTATTTGAGCATCAGCTCCAGTAAAGTTGGCCTTATGGTGCAGAATAAATGCCTCACATATGATGCTTGCAGAGGGCTGGGCTTGGGAAATCAGCTGATCCTAGAGGATCTACACAACATCTGGCTGTCTGACCCTGCAACATCCTGATAACTTGATCTGCAGGGTCACCAAATTGAACTGCAGCACAGAGCCAGCCTGTTAATCTCACACTGTTTATCCAGCTAAATTCCTGCCCAGGCTCGTATATGATTTTCTTTCACAATCTGACTATTATGACTTATTTGATTGTATTGGTCATTGACTTTCAAGTGCTGGATGAACAAGCCTTTCTTATTATTAGGAAGACAATTGTAATTTGATGCTATGAAGAAGCTACAGTAGGCCAGCACATGCTCATTGGGCTCAGCAGCACAAAATGGGATTAATGAAATATTCCTCTCATTATGTGACTCATAGCAATTCCCTGTCGTCAGAGACAAACGGACGGTGGTGAATGTGCCTACTGTCAGTGGGGGAGTTAGTGGCTGCCTGAAAATAGGCTCCTAGCTGAGTGATTCACATTCATCTCAAGTGATCCTCAGTATCAGTACCTTAATCAAATCTCTGTGATTGAGTTAGTTATGCTTGCAGTCACAGATCTGAGGGGAGGGAGAGAAAACATTTTATTAGGTGACATTCTCTGCACCCCCACAGCAAGGCTCCTCTTTTGGTAATGCTGTTTGTGACTTTGTGCTGATAGAGAGCAAAATCCAAGGCACACATTAGAGGTTACAGAGAAATCTGGTGACTCTGCAGAATCGTGATGATAAAGTACTGCATAAATCATTGCGATATTAGAAAAAGAGCTAGCTGCAATCTCAAATGTGCATAGTTTGCTAATGTTTTACAAGAAAGACTTTTAATTTAGAATAAGCTAAAGCACCCTCTCTGAAGCAGTGCAGTGTGGAAGAAGCCAAAATATGTGCACGAGCAGAGACACAACATATAAGCACCAGTTCCTGCACATTTGGATCTGAAAATTGTTAGTAACAAGATAGTGAGAAATCTGAAATCTGTGCATTGTTATGTTGCCAACTGTCTTTTCTGGAACTCACTGGTAATGAGGAGAATGTTTTGTAGGGAGGCTTAATTCAATATGCCTAATTCCTGGTATTATAAAACACAGAGTGTTATCTTTCTGAAAATGTAACTTTGAACAAACTGTTTAATATGTTTTTTTAAACTCAGAAATGTTGCATTCTATTGTTTTTTCTTTTCTACTTGTTGATGCAGTATGTTCAACCTAGGGAGAATGGAAGGGAAATTAATGCATTTTTATAATACCATTCATATTAACTGGTATGGCCAGGTTGTGTCTCTGTGTTTCAATGTTCAATGTTGAATATGATATGTAGTATTCTTCATTATGACTCATTGACTCTTGTCATTATGTTCCTCAGGTACCTATCAAGGCCAGTGGATGGGTGGAATGCGACATGGCTATGGTGTGCGTCAAAGTGTTCCCTATGGCATGGCCACTGTTATCCGCTCTCCACTCCGTACGTCTCTGGCCTCGTTGCGCTCTGAGCAGAGCAATGGTACAGTGCTCCAGGACCTCTCCTCCCCTGCAGACACACCAACAGGCAGCCGTGGCGGCTTTGTCCTTAACTTCCACTCAGACAGTGAAGTCGTCACTGGAAAGAAGAAGGGCCTTTTCCGTCGGGGTTCACTCTTTGGCAGCCTCCGGCAGTTACGCAAGTCTGACTCTCGGACCTCAATCTCAAGCAAGCGCAGCTCTGCACGCAGTGATGCCACAATGAGCCGTATCAGCTCCAGTGATGCCAACTCTACCATATCCATTGGTGATGGTGAGCTGCCAGATGAGGACCTACCTCTGGAGGACCATGTGGATGCCACCACGACTGAGAGCTACATGGGCGAGTGGAAGAACGACAAGCGCAATGGATTTGGTGTTTCAGAGAGATCCAACGGGATGAAGTATGAGGGAGAATGGCTTAACAATAAGCGGCATGGTTATGGGTGCACAGTTTTCCCAGATAGCACCAAAGAAGAAGGGAAGTACAAAAATAACGTACTAGTGCGTGGAATTAGGAAGCAGTTGATTCCTCTAAAGAACCCCAAAACCAAAGAGAAGGTGGATCGTGCTGTGGAGGGGGCACAGAGAGCAGCAGCCATTGCCAGGAGTAAAGTGGAAATAGCAGCTTCCAGGTAGTGTGTTTTTATGTGGGCACATGTGGGTGTATATTGTGGAAGCACACAGAAATGACAAAGCATTTTACAACCGGTGAACATATTCCAGAGTTTATTGTCAGGTGTAGCCGATATAGAGTTATATAGACCTGTTTGACAAACAGCTTCTGTTCTGAGTGAAGGCTGTGTAAGTGGAGTCTCATGACAACAGCTTTGACCTTTATACATCATCAACAGTCAAGGCTTTTGTGTGGCCAGTGTGATCATCCCTGGAAAAGGTTCTGTTTCTATTCTCTGCCCATATCTTTCATTCCCAGGGAGAGGGGTTAGGCATCTTGTGTGTATGTGTGTGTGTGTGTGTGTGTGTGTGTGTGTGTGTGTGTGTGTGTGAGTGTGTGTGTGTGTGTGTGTGTGTGTGTGT